>JASPKZ010006831.1:212500-677500 GCA_030220185.1 Diploptera punctata | reverse complement strand
TGTATGGTTAAGGTGTGTACTCAGCATCGTAATACATTTGTGTTGCTGTATTAAGCAGCTGTTTCGGTTTGAGAAAACTAACTGTAACAGCTGGGAGATTCGATATGCTACAGTAGTCATTTATCACCTCTATACTCGCAGGATGATTATCAGTATCACCCCACTTATATGACATGTGGATGTGAGATCAACAGCAAACTGGTAGGCCAAAAGCCTTGAATGCCTGTCGACCCATGAATTGTTTTATGTAGGCTTATTCTCAATATTAAATTTATACCAAAATTAAAGCAAATATGAATTTATATTTATTGTACAGTTAAGTCACGTAGACTATGTTGGGCAAGTCATGTGACACATATGGGGAATGAAAGAGCGGCATTGAAACTTCTTGTAGGAAAATCAGTGGGAAAACGCCGTTGATAGACCAAGAATGAGGTAGGAAAATAACATTTACCATGTATTACTCAAAGTAATAAAATCCCAAATCAACAAATTAAAAAGTTAAAAGAGTCAACGCGTTTCAATAGCGACGCTATCATTATTAAGTCTTATTATTAAATAATAAATTTATTAGTGCAATATTAACCATGATTTGAGGGAAGTAGATTGTACAGGGATGATTGGAAAACATTAGCTCAGGATGGGGAAGTATGGAGAGTTTATGACCCCGCGGACCTGAACCTACGAGTTCGATAGTGTCAGTGAGTAAGTTTGTAATTTTTACGTCTGGCAGTCCCTGATTTCCTGTGATAGGTAGGCTTAAATTTTGTTGCGAGAAGTGGTTATAGTAATTGATGTGGAGTGATGAGATGTCCCATGTTTTCTCTGATATTAAGCAAGAGATTATGATGTGATAGTGTCTTTGATCTACAATAGAAATATACATTATATTTCTTTATGTAGAACATTAAGTGCAATACATTGCGAATGAATTTTTTGTTTTGTTTGTAAGATCATGTGACCTTGATACTATTATTGTCACTTTATATCTGTTTGGTTTTTATTTATGGCATTTATCTGGAAATGCATTAATGTTTTCTTATGCATCATGAAGTGTCGTACAAGTAGTTTACAAGCGGCATTATTTCTCTTTCTTCCGTATTAGATTAATCGATGCCACTTATTCATGATTTCAAATCTACATGTGCTACATTGTTTTTTTTAACATATGAGGAACTAGCTGATTACCCAGTGTTGCCCATGTAATTATTTGTCCTAATCCTCTTGTTGCTAACGAACTTCACTTTTTACAATTTTTAGCGAATTCAAAATAATTTAACTACTGTATTTCACGGACTATAAGACGCTACGGACTATAATATGCACCTTAATTTTTAAGCATTTTTTAAAAATAACATTTTTACCATTTTTTATTATTAGATTGCAAAGCGAGACAAAATCGTCATCTGAACTTTCTTCTTCTTCCTTTTCGTCGTCATCGTTGTCCTCTTCATATTGTTACATGTCGCATAGCGACGTTTGAATAGCGCGGGCGAGTCGCCCATGCCGAATTGGATTACCCGCACAGCCGCAGAATTGTCTGGAGTGTGTTACCAGATGGTTCTACCGGTGTCTCCTTCCTCCTTTGAGAAAGACTTCAAACTGCCTAGAAGCTGTTTCTGGAAATTTCGTGCGCCTTATATATGAGCGCAGGCTGGAGATCGCAGTCAGTCTACGACAGCGAGTCTTGTGTTGAACAGTGTGACGATAAGTCGTGGCGAATTTATTTATCAGTTAGTGAAAATGTTTCTAACTGAGATAACAATTAAAAGAAGATTATTAGTAATTTGTATCTGTGAACAGTAGTTTGTTGATAATTGAAGAATTCAATAAAGTGTTTAGTGAAATTTTAATATATTAATTGTGCTAATTTACGCCTAAATAACATAGAAGGATAATCGAGACTATCCCGGCACAATATATAAGATGACCTTCACTCTCATCGCAGGCATTACTTACGCCCCACTTTTTGAAAGATTTAACAATAATGTTTTCTCTCACTCTAGACCATGACTTTTTATCCACTGACACACTTTTTTTTTTATTGTATGTAGTTTTAAAGCTGCCTTGGGCCAGAATTCATGTTGGGTTTCATCCATCATCCATTTGTTGATGTTTACTGGCATCTTAGACTGCAATTACACACCATAGGCTCAACAGTGTTCTGGGTTTTAGATGGCGAGACGGGAGGGAGACACTTTAGCAAGTTTGTGAATCCCCGCAACTCATGTTCGTCGCATCGGTGCACTGCTGCTACCAGTTTAATCCAATGTTGCCAAGTAAAGGTAGGTTTTCCGCTGCATCGAATATTTGCCCCTTTTTAAGACTGGCGGGAATTTTTAATCAAATACTGGACATTTTATATTATTTTCGACTATAAGACGCATCTCAATTTTGGAGGCAATTTTTCGAGAAAAAAGTGCGTCTTATAGTCAGTAAAATACGGTATTGAGGTTGTACTTTTCTTTTTCCTTGCAGCCATGTGCAGTGGTTAACTTGACTTCTGCCGCACCCTGTATTTTTACAAGTCTTAATCGACCCTACGTACTGTGTGTGTGTGTGTGTGTGTGTGTATGTGTGTGTGTGAGTGTGTCTATTAACGATCTAATGGCAGCAATTTGTTATTTTTCAAATAAAGCCCAGCATATTTAAATCAGTTAAGAAAAGTGATGTCGAATTCGTTAACCATCACAATTGAACAATTAGGAGTGGGGTTAGTCTGAAGCAAACATATACATTTCGCAACAAAAATATCACGAGGACTCGGAAGTTGAAGACCTATAAAATGCCTATATCCTACAAAATACATTAAAACTGGAAAAGGACGTAAAAATTGTTGCTATGCTACGAGTGGATAAAGGCAACCTCGCTGTCTTCGCCCTCTGCTCGAGGTAATTTTCAAAAAGTGTCAACGTCTTAGAAAATTTGAAGTCGAAGTACAATAATTCAGGTGGTCAGTAGACTGGTTAAAATGAAGGGGTATTTTGTGAGGGTTCAGTAGTTTATCGCAGAACAAAAGTGTTGGGAACATGAAACGTTTTTTAGGAAGTAAACTAGATAGTATTTTAAAAAGAAGTTGGGATTGAGTCTAAACTATGTGGATTCTTGAATTATACAAATTGTATAAATATAGTCAGAAGAAAGTAAAGTTGCAAAAAAGCAGTTAAGACCTAAAAAATGACTATAAAAGACCAATAAGCGAAAAAAAGCCGAAAAAGAACAAAAAGGACAAATAAAACCTAAAATTTGTTGGCCTACAATGACCCCAACAGTATATATATATATATATATATATATATATATATATATATATATATGTATATATATGTATATATATATATATATATATATATATATATATATATATATGTATATATATATATATATATATCTTGGGCCTCGTCTTTAGATATAAAATAAAAAAGTTTTTTTTTTCAACTTCTGAATCCTAGTTATTATGCAGTCAAACACATATTGAATATATATATATATATATATATATATATATAAGTAAAGTAATCCCACTACAGGCCTCAGGAGGCCCTTGGGGTAGTAGGAGGTTAAGGCTCCCACTTTTCTGGACAATCGACACTTGATGTCAGCCCTGCTTGACGGTCGCCTTTACCCCCAAGACAAATGGCTGGTACTCATTTCAGTTAGAGGCTGAGTAGACCCCAGGGCCATAGTGCCGCCAGAAAGTTTGGGTCAGTTTAAAAATCCTGACCCCACCGGGACTTGAACCTTCGACCTTCCGGCTTGTAGCGCAGTGCCTTAACCACTACACTACGTCGTGCCCTATATATATATATATATATATATATATATATATATATATATGTATCACTTCTAGCCAGAGCATGTCTGTATGAAACAGTAATAAGACAAATAGCTTTGTAATTGATCTGAATCTTGGATCCTGACAGCTAAATTATAAAATTTGTTAAAGTACGTGGGGAAGAAATGTTTCGTAAAATATATAGATCCATATGCGAGAATGACTTGAATAAATAATGCGTTACATAATAAATACAATTTACCAAATATTGTAACAATTATTAAAGCTACAGATTGGAATGACTGGGCATGTGTTGAGGATGTCAGATAATAAGACAGTTGTAAAATGTCAGAAGGGAGGAGACAATGAGTAAGGCCCAGATTAAGATAGATGAATGACGTATATAACCTCAGAGAATTAGGAGTGAAAAGATGGAGGCAAAAAGCCGTAAAAAAAAGCTTTGTGGGCATCGATCGTTAAGAAGACTATGATCAAACTCTAAAGGCTGTTACCCCTAATGAAGAAGAAGAAGAAGAAGAAGTTGTAGTCCCCTTTTTGCCCCTTTTTCTACTCTTTTTGAACTCCACCATCCGGTCTTTAAGTTAAATGTATTGAGATATGTGGAATTGGCGATTTCCTTTGTTACATAACAAATAGGAGAACAAGATTATGTAAATGTCATTATGCATGCTGACACTCCTCTATAGACTTATAATATGCCAAACAATAAATTATTGACTGTGTTAGTGGCAGGTGCTACATTCACATTTCATCCCGTGTACTCACCACCTATTTTAAATTATTATACAGGATGACTGTATAAGAGCGTGTAAAAATTAAACAGGGCCTAGGGCATGCCCCACCTAAGAATTTCAGATAGGAATCTAGGGTCCGATAAGCCAGCTTAAGGAGATATGGAAGTAGTCCTACACTTGTCTAGCACATTGACTTTCTCCTCCTGGCGCGACAGGCCTAGAAGGCCCTTAGCCTACCAGCCGGCTGCTGGCCTCACGTCCACATGTGTCAATCACAGAGGTACATGATCATCAGCCAGTGTAGGGGTGACATGTAGTCAGCATGTAGAGTCCCCCAGCCCAACCTGGAGCCACTAGTTATTGTAGCTAACCAAATGTATCACGTTGCTGAGTGGGCACCGGTCCCATATTGACCAAATAGCATGATAAAATTTCTTCCCCCCGTAGAGACCCGAACCAGCGCGTCCCGTAGCTCTGCGCCAAGGCTTCCTGCTTTAACCACTCGGCTACGGCATTGTCTATTAACTGTTTTCCAGCTGATTTACAACTAGCATGCTTACAAGCTTACATGTACTGTACTGTTTATTTACATGTACTACGTCTTTTAATTCCTGCAAGGAAGAGCCTGATGACTAGGAATCTTTGACGCAGGATGTGACCTGATTCCCCTTGTTTATTTCCTATGGGGATATTTACAGTCACTTGCGTTTGAGACTCCAGTGGAAACGGACGCGGAACTAGTTACCAGGATTGTTGCTGCCTATGATGTGATTCGAAACACACCAGGGTGCGGTAGAATCTCGTACGATAATACCATGCTTCCATTTTAGGTTGGTGGCCGTCAGTTTGAATAACTCTTCTAAGATACAAAATGCGACGTTAATTGTGTCAGTAATGATACTTGCAGTTAACTGATCGATCTATCTATCTATCTATCTATCTATCTATCTATCTATCTATCTATCTATCTATCTATCTATCTATCTATCTATCTATCTATCTATCTATCTATCTTCGGGTTTTTACAGCTGCTGCCATCTTCCCGCGCCAAACCTCCAAAGCCTACGATCTTGGGCATCTTCAATGTTAACTGATAAATTATGTAAATAAAAATAAAAACTATTTTTTATTTTTATTTTATTTATCATTTTTATTTAACTGATAAATTATGTAAATAGAAATACTAAACAGTGATGTGAAAGACGGAATATATATATATATATATATATATATATATATATATTTATTTTGTTAAATTGCAAAAACTTAGTTTCTGATGCCAAAATATTTAAAAATCTCAGACGGGAGTAAAACAAAACGTGCAAGTTTTATATATTAGCATATTATTGTATAATTTGATCCCAATTCAAATAATATATTTCGATTTATTTTTCCTTAACTTTATTGAGCTATTAAAAAATAAATAAACCAATGTTTCTTATAGAAGGCATTGCCAATTTAAGGGCTATTAAATTGTAATGATGTATAGCGACTAACCAAATATGGCGGTTGCTAGTCAATTTTATTTCGGGTTTGAGCTAATTCCTCATTTTTGGAGAATACGTTCCTCGGTGTATTTAAGTACCATCTACCGAGTTTCGTTGTGAACCATTTGAAATTGCGACCGCTAGAGCGATTTTTAAATTTTCGTTCGGGTGAACTATACTTCATGGTCTGATTTTGCTGGTTAACGAACTCGACCATACATTTTTTAATTAGTTTGATGCAACAAAAAATTGTGACCGCTAGAACATTAACTGTTGTTTGTATATGTGTGTGTGTGTATATATATATATATATATATATATATATGGGGCACGCCGTAGCGTAGTGGTTAAGGCACTGAGCTACAAGCCAGAGGGTCCAGGGTTCAAGTCCCGTTGGGGTCAGGATGTTTAAACTGACCCAAACCCTCTGGCGGCACTATGGCCCTGGGGTCGACTCAGCCTCTAACGGAAATGAGTACCAGACGCTTGTTCTGGGGGTAAAGGCGGCCGTCACGCAGGGCTGACAACCCGGCTGACATAAAGTGCCGACCGTCTAGAAAAAGTGGGAGCCTTAACCTCCTACTACCCCAAGAGCTTCCGGGCCTGTTGTGGGATCACTTTTACTTTATATATATATATATATATATATATATATATATATACACTTTTTATGGTCATTTTCGGTGTCTGCTAGATAGGATCGGTGAACACTATAAAAAAATTGGAAACTCTTTTCATGGGAACAACCTCAATAGCTTCGTTCCTTCGGAATTCACTAAAACTAAGCCTCCGTAATACAGCAGTGGCAGCGAATTTCTGTTTCAGTACTCACGGGCTATTTACATTTAAGATATAAAAACCTTTCCCATATTATTATCGACATATTAAAGTGACATTTTGGAAACACCGATCCAGAATTTATAACCAGCTAATACCTGACATGTGCTGCTACGAGTAAGTAAATTGTGATTTTATTTTTATTGGTATAAGTTGAAAAACAAATTAGAGGTTAATTAGATTGCATGGTATACATCTCGGCGAACCAAACCTTGTTCTGGCGTTTGCAAGACTACTTTTTTAATTTCGGATTTCAGGTAAACCCTAGCTTCTAATGGTCAGATTTCACTGATTTTTAGATAATAACTACCTTGGGTTTTTTTAATAGCACGTACTGAGTTTCATTGTGAAACACTGAAAATTGCGAATGCTAGAGCCATTTTTAAATTTTCGTTTCTAGTGAACACTTAATTACTTTAGAGAATAATAGATACGACTAAACACTCCGTACTTGAAAACGTGTATGTACAAATGTTCATAAAGATCTGTTGCATGGTTTAGAAGTTTATAATTACAAACATAAACATATTCGCTTTTATACAGAATGCAGTTAAACACTGCACATGATTGCAAGGGAAGACATCAGATTGGTTGAAACTGGGATTTGAATACGGGACCTTCAATATATAATCTCAAACACGTCAACAATTAAAGTGACTTTGAATAATTTCGGTAGTTGTTTTTTGTATAGATGTTAAAAGCTATCCATCCATCCATCCATAGTAATTCTTCCCAAAGGCAGGTCCTTCACTGCAATCATAGCATTTTGATGCTATGCTTGCAGCTTTACTAGGGAATTGTACGTGTGGTAGCTTCCCGATGCTTTCCACAGCGGTGAAGGATGATGATGATGATGATGATGGCCATATGATTTCGGGGACCGTTTGGGCCTTAAAGTTTTCCTGACATTTGTCTTACAGGTGAGGAAAAACCCCGATACAAACCTCACCCGGGATCGAACCCGGGCCGGCTGCGTGACAAGGCAGCACGCTACTTCGAGACCACAGCGGTGGACTTATAAGCTATAGAAAATATTTGAATTTTTCGGTTAACTGACTTATGCTGCACCCTGTATAATAGATAATTAAGAAAAATATTTCGATGACTGAAAATTCACAATTGAAACATCAGAGTGTCGGTTCCTTACATCGGCAAAGTTTTACCGCATTTTAATTTTTTTAAGGTGTTATGAAAAGCCAATAACAGGTGTGCTGGAGAGTCACTGATACTTTTCAAGGATGTTTTGCCAAAAATGGATTAAATTCCGGTTTAGAAGGAGAAGAAAAAAAACAATTATTTCATTGGAGAATATAGAAGATAAAATGGAGCAAGTTTTTCAATGTCCTTGTGAGTTTTTTTAATAGAGTCGTTGTATAATATTATTTGTTGTATATTATTTATTACATCGACAGAGTCTGCATGTCTGCTTCCTACTCGCAAAAAAATATCAGACGTGACAATAAAACTTGGATAAATTAATTTTACGACACGTATATAATTTTTTTAGCGCATTCCGAAAGAAATAAGTTATTGAAGTTATTCTCGTGAAAATATTTTTGATTTTTTTACAGACGTTCACCGACCCTATCTAGTAGACACAGAAAATGACCATGAACAAAATTATATACAGTCTATACATGCTATAGTGGCCGCAATTTTTGTTTTATCGCAACTAAACTTCGCATATAACAATTGATTAGAAAAGTAATGTCGAATTAGTTAACCAGCAAAATGGGATCATTAGGGTAGGAGTTCGCCCGAAACGAAAATTTAAAGACATCTCCAGCGATCTAAATGTTCGATGTTTCACAACCAATCTCAGTACATGTTATTAAAATAAAACGATACATGTATTTAAAAAATCAATTAAATTCGACCATTAGAAGTAGGGGTTACGGTCCAGTTCTGGTAACTGTAGCCATCTTGTGAAACCAAAGGCGCGTGGCAGGAAGGACCATTGCCGTGTGGGGGAGGAAACTGGTAGCCATACAAAAAACATTTTCTTAATAATAATAATAATAATAATAATAATAATAATAATAATAATAATAATAATAATAAAATAAACGGTTACAAAAACAACGCTAGTCTATAATGAGCACTTCAAACCTAAAAGACATCAAAACTATTCACTAACACAGAACTAGTAGATACGAAAATTCAATGTGTAGCAAATGTTATGTTTTTAAAACTGAGGATAGTTTCTGTCAGTATCTGTAACTCGACCTCCCCTCTTACCGCACCATACACCGCATGAAAACCTGCTAAATAAGCTAGAACTGCACTATACCTGACATTCGCAATTATGTTTGCTGCGTCCCAACGGTATCGGTACACTATACAATTTAATTAACCCTATAGGCTAATTGGCAATCTACCATATAACATACATTAGATTAATTTATTTGATACTAGATGACCCGGAGAACTTCGTACCACCTAAATTATCGAGTCTCGCTGAAAGACATTTTAATTGATTTGTGGTTATGTATAAATTTTTTTTTTTTGTGCGCGATAGTGCGTTTTGTCGTACTTACCAGCAATGGCGACCATTATTGGAAGTTCAACTTCCTACATTTCGGGGTTGCCAACCTAAATAACTATACTGTAATATTACATGTAATATATATATATATATATATATATATATATATATATATATACAGAAAATATACAAAAGGTAGTGTTAATATACATTATACGAAACAAATCACTGCATTTTAAATGAACTGAACTTTATTTAAAACAATATAAAACAATAAATACGTATTTGCGGCCATGATATCAATAATTGTTCTCAAGGCCTCCTGTTGTTTCAACTAATAAACATTGCCCACACTGTTAATGTTAGTTAGTTGTTTATAATGAACGCAAATATTTCGAACAAAGATGTTATTATTTTACTATTATTTATTATTTTGAAAACACCATCGAGCAAAAAATAATGTACAACGCACGTTTGTGAAGTGTTTTACAGAATCTCGGAAATTAAAAATCTCGCTATCGCTCAGTTTTTAAACATTTTTCCTCGATTTTGTAAAAAACACTTCCCAACCACGCATCGTAATATACCATTTACAAAAAAAAAAAACTATTTGAAATATAATAGATTTTATACAACCGCACAGAATAAGGAACACTTATGCTTGGTGCAGCTGTTAAACGATAGGTCCGCCATGAACGCCCCTGAAGTAATCCGAAGTGGCAATTCCCATAAAAATTACCAATTTCGATTTTTCGGCTGTTCCTTTGTTTTTTATTCCCTATAAACCACCCCAATATTGAAGCGAACAAAACAAAATAAAAATTATTCAAATAGGTCTGGCGTGTTCGAGTTTTTGCAAGACTTTACCACGAACGCCATCTATTGGAAGTAATCCGAAGTGGCAATTCCCATATAAAATTACCAATTTAGATTTTTCGGCTGTTCCTTTGGGTTTTTCCTAATTTTTTTATGAACCACCCCAATGTTAAAGCGAACAAAATAAAATCAAAATTATTCAAATCGGTCGAGGCATTTTCGAGTTTTTGCGAGACTAACGCACGACAATTGATATATATATATATATACTAAAAAAAAGGTAATAGGAAAATTAATCTGCAGAAATTATTTAAATTTATGTCAAATTATACAACAATATTCAAAAGATAATAACGTACAATTATAATAGATTTGTTTCCTCTGCAGTCTGACATGCTTATAAGTAATACCACGAGTGATTTTCAAATTATCGACAAATTCAAGAGTCATGAAGTGAAGAGTGAATTTATCTAGAGGATTTGGAAATCAAGAGTGGTATTTGTTAGGACTATTTAACGAATAAAATTAAGCTCTTTACTCACAAATCATTATTTAAATAGTTATTTTAAAATATTTATATATTTAATGTAAAACGGCAATGTTCGAAAACAAATGAGAAATGTTTGGTTAGGCCTATATTTCATTTGTTCATCACAGCAATTTGACCATACTATTTGTTGCCAAATAGGATCGCATTATTGTAAGAATGCACCCTAGCGGAGAAAAAAAATGAAACAATCAAACTGTATATTATAACCAACATTATATGTTATTTATTATTTTTTTCGGAAACAACTCGGTAAAATCAGTATTTAAAAATACAATTATCGAACACACAATATTATCATGTGTGTATGTCGAAGGAATCTGTTCATTATTTGCTATATTCAACGAATTTGTTAGAGAGTCAGTCACTGAGAAATAATGTTCTGACCTGTTCAGAATATTAAAAAGGAGGAGCTTTCTTTATTTTGGTAATCAAAATTCGATAATTATCGACTGTGATTTGTTGTAAAACAAAATCCATTGAAACGTGATTGACCATTGACACTCATTTGGGACATGGGTTAAATAGTCATAAGAAATTGAATTGCTGCAATTTAACAAAAGAAATATGTATTCCGTAAACCAGCAGAACCGGACCATAACTTAGACTTGGTGAGGAATTCGCTTTATTTACAGAGTTCGGACGCGACCGACTTCTGTTATATATTTTTATGTTTGCATTCCGAACTAACTTCATTCATTTAATTAAATGGAAATACAACTTGAAGTTTTATGTGATTTTCATATTTATTACAATATGAATTCGCAACAGCTGTTTCGGTACTTTGTACCTTCTTCAGACATGATTACAAACGAATGAATTTTGTTATTATGTAATCACGTCTGAAGAAGGTACAAAGTACCGAAACAGCTGTTACGAATTTATATTGTAATAAATATGAAAATCAAGTAAAACTTTAAGTTCTGTCCTTATTTAATTAAATAAATTTAGATTTTTTTCAAGTAAACGCCAAATCAATTGATAACTTCATTCAGTTAATTTGATATGAACTTCCACTTTGTATCATGTTTGGTAAACATAGCCTGGTTTAGTAAACCACAGGTTTAAAATATGTGGTTGATGTTATATTCTTCTTCTTCTTCGGCTTTCCTCCACTTATAGGTTTGCTGTCTTCAGTTTCCATTTATCTTTATCATTCCAATCTCCCTCTTCCAAATTCCTATCATCCATTATTGTTCTGACGTAGGTTTTCCATTTCCATCTTGGCCTGCCACGTTTATTTCTTCCAGGGGATGACCATTGATATATATATTTTTTGGCCATCTTTCATTTTCCATTCCATGTTATCTAATGGGGGAAAACCCATATTTTCTCGTGACTTCGTGCATGAGTGTACCAATTTAGGGCAGATTAGGGCCATCATAACTCTTTTGTAATGGAAGTAATTTTTGGACATGTAATTCTAAATTTGTCTATGCGTTTTCTTTTATTTTATCTCCTGGTTTAATGTTATGGATTTTTTTATGGGTATTCTGACTACCTAAATATTTTTTTCTGTTCAAATGTAAGCCAATTTATGTCCTCGTTTCTTGCTGCAAGTAACAACTTTCTTAATATTTGAGTTCCTACGGACATTGCTTTATTTTTCTTGACCAGGAGTATTTGTAATTTGAATAAGCCAGAGTAATTTTCTGTGTAATAAATTGAAATACTGTACTGTATGTAAGAATGATCAGATGCATGGTACACTGCAGTTCTATGGACTCATTTTTTATTAACGAGACTTCATTAATACCCTTAGCCCAACCAAAATACATGGCGGTATGTGTCAATGTGAGGCAGCCGAAGGGGAAATATGTGGTCTCAGGAGTGTGCACCCATTTATTCCTGCCCGGCCCAATACACCACGTCCTCGTCATGGCTCCTGGTTAATACTAAGAAGTGCAGTGGCGAAAAAGCGAGTTCCCGACGCTTAAAAATTGGGACATAGGGAGAAAATCCCAACAGAAAATCATCGACCCCCAGGATTGCTGGAGGTTGGGCGTGGGGTTGACATCCCTATCCCGTAAAAACAAATATGTTGAGAAACGCAATATGCCTCGGAATGATGGTCTACAACAACGACTAAAGCAAAGGAAAATGGACTTAAGAATTGGCACTTGGGATGTTAGAGCCCTTTGTAAAACTGCGAGCCTAAAATCTTTTCTACAGCAATTACAAAGGCTCTCAACAGACCTAGCACAAAAAAAAGTGCTCAAGTTTTATAGGGAATAGACGAGATGGAAGACCGAAAAAACGATTGGAGGATGGTATTAAGGAAGATGCTGCAAACCTACTTTTAAGTGTCGCAACTGGAGGCTTGCCGCGCAAAATAGAAATGATTGGAGGCAGAAGTTAAGGGAGGCCAAAGATCGAATTTGAGCCAATCAGTCATTGGATGGATGGATGTCATGTGATTTTTTTGTGTGTCAAAGCCACGTAAATATAGCCTAGTTTACAAAACCGCACGTGTAAAATATGCGATTGTGGTGATCTGTTGATCTGTTGTGGTGATGTATATGCTTATGCCGGAAGAATTTCCTATATAGTAGATTATAAGACTACTGTATATGAGAATGAACAAAATCATGTGGTACATGAATTGATTAACGAGATTACCTTTGTCCCTATCTACTATCATGAACTTTTTCTTAACAAAGGACCCCTCCTAGAGGTCCCTGTGCCCAGACAAAATAAATGGCGGTGTGAGTCATGTGAATGTTTGCTGTGTCAAAATCAGGAACGCAAAACAAGACAATCTGACTCAGTAGAATATATTTATGAATAGATGCCTAAAGAAAACACTATGAATAAAATGGCCAGAGATAATATCAAATGAAGAATTATAGGGGAAAACTGACCAGAAAGAAATCAATATAGAAATAAAAAATCGAAAATGAAACCTGATGACACACATTAAGAAAATATCATGATTCGATTGTAAGAATTGCATTGGATTGGAACCGCCAAGGAAACTGGGGAAGAGGCAGACCGAAACAGACATGGAAGAGAACCATTTTTGAAGAAATTGCAAATGAAGAGAAAACCTGGAGGGAAGTGAAGAAGTTGACTCAGAATAGGATCGTTTTCGACGCTTTGTGGATGCTCTATGCTCCTGATAGGAGATACAGATGATGATGATAACGATGATGATAACTCAGTAGAGTAGATTTTATTCCAATCATTCCATAGCTCGGGAAAGCACAATGAGGACGCAGAGCTAGGGAAATTTCCTCTTCTAGTTTAAATAGAATACAATTTAATGTTTCCAGTTTACATTTACTCCCTGTAATCGATTCACACCCTGTAGTTGAGAATTCTGTTTCAGCTGTGATGTGACGAGTTATGTAAGAGTTTGCAAGTGAGGAAACAACTTAAACAAGAAACTATAAACGTCGTTAATTTATTTTTTCGAATTGTACGCATTACGTGGCAGATTTTCTGCCGTCTCCAGTGTGAAATGTCCTTGATCACTTAGCTTTTCCAATTTACATGGCGTTACATAATGTGTTGTAGTTGTGGGTGTTGTTACGGTACATCCTCAATCTTTCCTTTCACTGCATTCCTTTTATGTTTGTTTCTTCTAATGAATCCGATTATAATCACTTTCATTTTGCAATCGTGATCGGAACAAGATTTTAACTTGCGTAACTAATTCTACCGGAAATTCTACACTCTAGATTCATATGATTTCTATATACTCATTATTATTATTATTATTATTATTATTATTATTATTATTATTATTATTATTGTTGTTGTTGTTGTTATTATTATTATTATTGTTATTATTATTATTATTATTATTATTATTATTATTATTATTATTATTATTATTATTATTATTAAGATATTTATACATTAAGCACTGTCAAACTAGTGCAAAAAATAATCAGGAATGGGGGTACCAATTGGAGATGGATCAACAGATGCAATATATATTGAGGATGGCCAGACAATAATTGCTCAAGAATATGAAGACATGGAGTTTATGTTCAGAAAATTATTGCACTAGTACGATAACTGGGTTTGAAAATAAATTAGGAAAAAAAAAACATTTTATATGGGATGTGGAGCAGAAACCGAAGATTTAATATTATTAGATCAAAAGGGGTATATTAGAGGATGTGATGAATTTGAGTATCTGGGAGTAAAAGTATATGAAGAGGATGAAGAAGAAAGTGGTATTAAGAACAGAACAAATATAGGTAGAGCAATAACAGCAATGATGAATGGAGTCTTATGGAACAGACATACAACCAGAAAAAAAAGTTACAAATATATAATTCAGTAGTGAGAAATAGGCCTACTATTACATATGGAGCTGAAGTTAGGAAATTCAACAAAAACTTAGAACAAAAACTTATGTCGATGGAAATGGATTTCATAAGGAGAGCAGCAAGATGTTCAAAATAAAAAAAAAATAAAAAAGAAATACTGTCATATGAGAAAAAAATCAATATTAGATATTCAATAGTAGATTATATAAGATATAAGCAATTAAATTGATATGGGCATGTACGACGAATACAAGAAAAAAGGTTACCCAGAAAAACATTGGAATGGTGTCCACCTGGATGAAGAAGGAAAGGAAGACGAGTTTCGACTCGTGGATGCAAGAAATAAGAACTGGATTGAGAACAAGAGGACTGGAGGACTTGGGAGTGGATGGACGAGGGGAGAAGGAAAATAAAAATTTAGGCACAGAAAGATGAGTAAACATTAAAAATCTGTATATAAATAATAATAATAATAATAATAATAATAATAACAATAATAATAATAATTATTATTATTATTATATCGCCTGTCTTATCCAAAATATATCTTCAAAACGCCTTAATACGGAGTGAGAAACGAATGTTTACCTATGGGAGTAAAGGTAGAAGGAAACTCGAGTTATTCGTTGCTATTTGCTGATGATCAGCAACTGATGGCAAAAGACTACGAAGATTTAGAATACATGACAAGAAAACAGAAGGAGAAATCTGAGAAAAAATCGGGATTAAAGATAGATTTGGACAAAACGAAGTATATGGCAATGGGAGATAGATCAAAATATCTGATTGTAGATGACGGGCATAGAAAAATAAAAGCGTGTGACGAATGTGTATATTTGAGGACAAAAATTAGTGCTAATGGAAGTCATGATGGTGAAATTAATGAGAGGATAAATAAGGGCAAATCTTCAATATCAACTTGAAATTGTGTTTTATGGGATCAGAATATAAGTTCTAAAATAAAAACAAATATTTTAATACAATAATAATGAGTACAATGACATATGGTGCAGAAACATAGGAATTAAAATCTAGAACAAAAAGTTAATTAAATTCTGCAGAAATTGATTTATGGAGAGGCCTTCAGCTGGAATTTCTAGAAGAGATAAAATAAGAAATAGTGTAATTAAACGAAAGATGTTCAAACTTCATTTGTGGAATTATTATTAATAAAACAATTAAAATTGTATGGTCATGTAAAAAGAATGACAGAAGACACATTCACAAGAAAAATACTATAATCGGTGTCTCTTGAAGGAGAAAGAGTACGGCCAAATATAACATTGATTGATCGTGGTTTAAGCAGCACGAGAGAAAATGACTGGACGATGGAGATTGGAATGACAGTATAACTAACATTAACTAGTTGCATTATAGATCGTAATATAATAGATATTATCTTTTTGATCAAATTTTTATTTAGTATTTAATATTAGAGTTCATTGTGATTGTTATATTCTGATGTAATATATGTTTGCCCTGGTGAGTGGAAGAGAAGGCCACATGACCTTAATTCCACCAGGCTAAATAAATAAATCTAAAAAATATATATATATTAATTGGACGCAGGAAGGTGAAACCTGCTAAATAAATAATTTTTATTATTAATAATAATAATAATAATAATAATAATAATAATAATAATAATATTGATGATGATCATTAAAATACTTAGGGACAATAATTACAAACAGGAATGAAGTGCAGAAAGAAATTAAACATTGGCTCAATTTTAGAAATGCATGCTATTACGAGTATGCATTACAGGGACTCTTGTCGTTCCAACGTATATAAAAAAAAAGTTGAATTGAAAGTATATAAAACTGATATTGTCCCAGTTATGTGGATAAGGAACATAGACTATTACTTTCAGGAAGGAGAAAAGATTAGGAGTATTTGAGAATAAAGTTCATAGGAAAATATTTGGACCAAAGAGAGACGAACAGACATGAATGGAGAATGCAATGAGATACATAACATTTATGGAAAACTTAATCAAAATTTCCCTTATTTATCATTAATTTGTTAATGTTATTAATATTATTATTATTATTATTATTATTATTATTATTATTATTATTATTATTATTATTATTATTATTATTATTATTAACAAGGAAGGATACAAGATTGAAGTTCGACAAAACAATGGCGGTACCGGTACTTTTATACGGTAGTGAGTCCTGGGTAACAAATAAGAGGAATTCGAGTAAAATACAAATGAAGAAATGACTTTTCTAAGAAGGACCAAAGGATGCGCAAAATTCGACCACATTAGAAATGAAGAAATAAGAAGTGAATTAGAAATATATTCAATAAATGATAGAATTCAACAACACCGCGTCGGCTGGGAAGAGCATGTTTAGAGAACGGGAGAAACAAAATTACCCAAGATAGCATATCATTATAAACCAAAGGGATTAACGGATGTAGGAAGACCTAGGAAGAGATGGAAGAAATCATTGTGAATTCGGAACAGACGAATCGCCTAAACCTTGAAGTGAAGATTATTATTATTATTATTATTATTATTATTATTATTATTATTATTATTATTATTATTATTATTATTATTATTATTATTACTAGTCCACCCATGCTGCCTTGTCACGCAGCGGTCCCTGGTTCGATTCCCATTCGGGACAGGCTCTAGGATGAGGTTTCTTTTGGTTTTTTTCTTACTGTAAGACAAATGTGAGGAAGCTTAGGGCCCAACGATCCCCTAAAATCATCCGGCCATCATCATCATCATTATCATCACCATCCTTCATCAGTGTGGCAAGCAACGGGAAGCTACCACACCTATAATTACCTAGTAAAGCTGCAAATCATAGCAAGAAAATGCTATGATTGCAGTGAAAGACCTGCTCTCGGGCAGAATTATTTTGGATGGATGGTTTATTGTTACTAATATTACTGAAACTTTATAGTTTGTTGATAAAATTTGGGTGAACCGAAAACATTTTGTGAGGTACTTATTTGATTTTCTTACATGTAGAAGCCACAATTTACAGTCTTTCCAAAATCAACCTTTATCTTTTAAAATATAGTCATTTACTTGAAGTGAATCTATGATGGAAAGTGAGATGAAAGTTTTAGAACACTCACATTCACTCTTCGTATTCTATGCACGTAGAATTTAATTGTCAAATAAATAAATTATGAAAGGAAATTACTGGAATTGTTTTATTTCGTTTTTAGTGTTTTAATTAAAGTACCGTGACATTAATGACTTTATTTCTCCTCCTGTTTTAATTTTAAAATACGTTTACTAACCGAGTGAAATTATTATCTGTCTCTAAACAAAATTACATTATTTTATTGCACAAGAAGTTTAATTTATCTCGCTGTTAAATATATTTATATACAATGTGTCCTTTAATGCTCTAGATTACCGCACTTTTTCTGAACAAAACTCAGCATATAGCAATCAATTAAAAAGAAGCAAAGGTCGAGTTTTTTAATGTACAAAATTGGACCATTAGTTGTGGGGGATTCGCCTGAAGAGAAAAACATTAACTAAACTAAACATCAAGATTATTAGAAATTAATTTTAATTATTTGGGATGTAATTTAGGTAATGACAGAAATTTAGATAAATACACTAAAATACAACGATTCAATTATCTATGTGGTACAATCAAACGTACTTTATTGAATAAAACTAGAAAAGAAAATATTTTAAAATTTTACAAAGTATTGGCAGTTCCATCTCTTATCTATGGATGTGAAACCTGGACATTAACAAAGGCAGAGATATTAAACAAATATAGGCTGCAGAAATGAAGATGTTGAGAGCAATAGCAGGATACCAAAGGACCGATAAAAAGAAAAACGAAGATATAAGAACAGAACTTAATATATTTAATCTCCGTGAAAGAATAGAATACTATCAAAATGCTTACCTTCAGCACGTATTACGAATGAATGAACAGCGCATATCAAGAAGAATGTATGATTATAAACCGAAAGGGAGAAGATTGTTGGGAAGACCATTGAAGAGATGGAAGGACCAATTCGACCTATAATGAGATCGGGACAGGCCATTGGGCTTAATCCTTGTTGTTGATGATGATTATTAGAAAACTCTAGCTTATAGAATTTTCCCAAAGTAATAATTCAAGCAGTAATAAAACTTGATAAACCCAAACAAAAATTATGGACCAGTCACAATGATGATATATTAATAAAAGTGACTTATGCAGTGACTGTGTGGGAACCCAGCCTAGGGAAAAGGAAAGTTGGAAGACAAAAAAAAAAAAAAAAAAAAGGGTGAAGTGTTTAAGTGTCATCTAGGAAAATTATGGGCTACAATAGCGCAAGACAGTCTAAAGTGGAAGCAATCCATAAAAAAGGGGAAGTGATAGTCCCAAGGGGTTGGCTAACCCGGGGATGTAACGTAAGCCATCCTGCAGTCGCAGGAGGCCCTTGCCAGAAATGGGATGATTATGGGCTAATTCTTAATTCTAATACAAATCCAAAAATATTAATACAAATTATGGCTTGATGGGTATCGACTGCAATTTTCAGTTTTCCGCAACGAAACTCAGAATATGCTGTTAAAATAAACCTATAAAGATATTTTCTAAGTATCAGCAAGATCTGACAATATTGAGTGGGAAAGTAGTAATTTAAGTATCGATCTGATCACATGTCTGTTTTCTAGTGATATAACTGGTTGCATACGGTCTAATTAATAAACCATAAATTCTATATGCAGTTCCTATGTGACTGACTTATGCATTACAGAGACTCTTGACATCCCAGTTTCTCTTAAAAAAACAAGCATTGAAGTGAAGTATGTAAAACAGCTAATCTTATAGGGATGTGAAACACGGTGTGTTACCTGAAGGCAGGATAAAAGTTTACGAATATTTGGGAATACATTTCTTAGAAAAAAAATTAGACCAAAGAGAGATGAACAGACAAGCGAATGGGGACTACATAACAGTTGGCTACATGATCTTTATAGGAAACAAGTTGTAATAAGAGTAATTAAGTCTCGTAGACTGCGATGGGCAGGTCTTGTATCACGGGTGGGGAATGAAAGAGGGACATGGAAACTTCTCGTAGGAAAACCAGAGGGAAACGGCCTGTTGTATATAAAATTAAGTGGGAGAATAACTTGGGCACGAATGAAGAATGAAAGAGGGACATGGGAAATAGGAAAACCCGGGGAAAACGCCCTGATATAGTGCCTATATAAAAACGAGTTGAGAGAATAACATTAAATATGATGAGGGAAGTAGATTATGCAGGGAATTATTGATGAACATTAGCTCAGGATGGTCTTTATAGGAAGCCAGATATAATAAGAACAGTTAAGTCTCGTAGACTGCGATGGGTAGGACATGTTGCACGTATGGGAAATAAAGGACTTGCATGGAAGCTTCTTGTAAGAAAGCCAGAGGGAAAACGCTCAGTTGGTAGACCAAGAATGAGGTGGGAGAACATTAACTATGATTTGAGGGAAATAGCTTATACAGGGGATGATTGGAAAGCATTAGCTCAGAATAAGGATGTATGGAGAGCTTATGTCCGCGCGGCCATGAACCTACGGGTTCGATAGTACCAGTGAGTAAGTAAGTAAGTAAGAGTAAGTATTAGCTCAGGATGGGGATTATGAAGAGCTTATGTTCGCGCGACTAAGATCCTACGGGTTCGTAGGATCAGTGAGTTAGTTATATTATACTGATTTAGGTTATTAAAATGAGATAAGAAGGAAAAATGAGTATCACTCTGAAATTTATTCACATGATTACATTTATTAAAGAAAGTAGAGTAATAAAATTACTGACTGGTGTCATGTGACTCCATCCGCTGTCACTTCACCATCGCTGTTTTAATTATTTTCACCTTTCACTTTTATGAAAGAGAGAATAAGTTCTTTAAAAGGTAATTTTAGAACAAATATTGAAAGAGATGGATAGAGTATAAATAATCAACTGAGATATTCTTCTCTCTTTATATAAAACTTCCGTGAAAGACTATCACATTGATATTGCCACAGGTTGGCGTGGGGGTCGGTTTTCACGTCGTTTTGGCATAAATAAACGACGCACATGGTCGTGTAATACGCCACAATAACTTAATTAATTCTATAAACGATCAGTGTCTTAAGAGCTAAAATAATTCTGGAAGGAAACCCATTGGACAAGTGAACCATTTTAAATACCTGCTATGAAATCTCCTATTTCAAAGGTGATCTTTTTAACAAACTATTATCATCATCAACAACAAGTATTAAGCCCAATGGCCTGTTCCGATCTCATTATAGGTCGAATTGGTCCTTCCATCTCTTCAATGGTCTTCCCAACATTCTTCTCCCTTTTGGTTTATAATTATACATTCTTCTTGGTATGTGCTGTTCATTCATTCGTAAAACTGCTGAAGATAAACTATATAAATATAATTATATATGTAGTATAATTAAGAGTATTCAAACATACAAGTAGAGAAAAACTAACATTTTATAAAGCCATGACAGTTCCATTACTGTTGTTTGGTAGTGAGTTTTGGGTTTTAACTAAAAGAGAAGAGAAGATCATAGAAGCAGCTGAAATGAGATTTCTAAGAAGAGTAGCTGGCTGCAAACTTCTAGATAAAAGAAGAAATGAAGGTATAGTTCAGTTCTGGCTTCTGTAGCCGTATTTGAGGGGGTCTATGTTTTATGGTGCGGTAAGAAGGGAGGGTGAGTTACAGGTATTGCCAGCAACTACACTCAGTTTTGAAAACATAATAGTTACTACATAATGAATTTTTTTTTATTTACTGGTTCTGTGTTAGTGAAAATTTATGTTTTCTCATATGTTTGGAGTGTTCATTGTAGAATAGTGTTTTTTTATAACAATTTATTTTATTATTATCATTAATAAGACTTTTTTTTGCATGGCTACTACTTCCCTCCCCCACTCGGCCTTTGGATTCACCAAGACGGCTACAGTTACCAGAACTGGACTCTATATTAGAAATGAGCTAAATATTTTTAAACTTTTAGATAAAGTAAAACAATCTGGAATAAACCGGAAAGAACATGTACAAAGAATGAAAAACTAACGTATAGAAAAAAAACTTAATTACAAACTAAAAGTAGACAGGAATGTTAGTAGAGCGAAAAAAGATATGGATTCAAATTTTGAATGAGAATCTATGAGACCGGAACAAGCCACATGGGTTTAATCCGTGAATGCCGTTGATGATGATGATGATGATGATGATGATGAGCGATCAGTGACATTATATCCACAAATTGCTGTAATAATTAATATTGTTTTAAAGTTAATCTATTACTCAACTATCGTCAGTCTCTAATAAATCCACTCGTCACAGTTTCTTCGCTGTCACAACAAAACTAACTTATCGTCCCCGGCAACATTTATATAGGCCGGGGACTTAAACTTCTCGCCACTCGATCGATACATTTCCAGTATGCAAATTTCTGGTCATCTGAATTTCACGACAGTCAGGGCCGAGGCTTGGGGAAGCTTCTGGAACGGGGATCTCGACACATCGCTGATCTGCGCAGGTCTTTTGACTCGCGAGTCAGCGACCTATGAATCTATTTCTACCAATGCGAGATCACTATTCTCAATTTGTCCGCGAAATTAAAATATCGTTATTAATATGGTTTATAATATTATAAATACTCATATAATCAGGGCTATCAAATTAAATGTAAAAAACCACCATATTGACAATACTGATAAGTTTAGTATTTACTCACCGTGCTAGATGCTGATAGAGAGGTACAGATCTGGGAGAGCAGGAAGAAGAGTGAGAGAGCTCGGCAGAATGTCAGAGCCGCCATGATGAGATGTTACGGTGTCGGAAATGACAGTGGCGGCCAGTTGAATTTCTGTAAATGAATAACGACATATCAAAGGTTTCAAATACCAACTTCACATAGTCATAGATATGATGATAGATGGCGTTTACGTTTCTAGGAAAGAAAGATACGCTAGTGTTCTCATTCAGGCTACAGATGGTAAGCCATAATATATAGTCAATTTTTATTAGAATTTAAGGGGGTATAACAACATTTCATCATCATCATCATTATAAAAATCGATTGTAGGACATATGGTCTGTGACGGTAAACCTAATGAAGATGGTCTTGATCTTTCCACCGATGTTTTGGTCTCCCTTGGTCCCTATGTCCAGTTGGAATATATTGTTATGCCAATTTTGGAAGTCTATTTCTTCCCATTCTTCAGAATACTATTTTCCATTCTTGTTGGTATCTTTCTATATCTTTATTTATACTTGGCACTCCAAGTTTTTCAACATTTAAGGGGGTATAACAACCATAATACAGCATTTAAGAAAAAAACTTTGACCATATTTTTAAAGACAATTAACTCATGCCCCAAGTGGGAGTCAATGACCAATCGCGTTTTATTGAATTTTGTTTTACAACCAATCACAGTCGTGTTTCACCTCGATAATTATCGAATTTTTATTACGAAAATAAACAAAATAAAGAAAGCTCCTCCTCGTTTCATTTTGTCTTCACTGGGGTGCATTCTTACAATATTGCAAGCCTATTTGTCAATAAATAGTACGAGCAAGTTGCAGTGATGAACAAATTAAACATAACTAAACATTTGTCATTTGTTTTCAAACATCGCCGTTTACATTAAATATATACAGATTTTAAAATAACTATATTTAAATAACGATTTGAGAGTAAACAGCTTAATTCTATTCGTTAAATAGTCCTACACATGATTTTCAAATCCTCTAGATAAATTGAAAATCACTCGTAGCATTACTTATATTTTTTTCTAATTTTGTGAAAAAACTTAACAAATAATAAGCACTAGTGAAATGAAGATCTTAAGAACTATTCAAAGGAAAACATTACCGGTATTTGATAGGATACACAACATAGAAATTAAAGACAAATGTAAAATGCAAGACATAACTAAGTTTATTATAGACAGACGAAAATATTGGAATGATCATATAGAAAGAATGAAAGACAACACACTTGCAATAAAGAGCTAAAGAAGATAGACCAACGGACGGAAGAAGAGGAAAATCAGCCAAGAGATGGATAGACAGTGGATGCACATCCAATACGTCTTCCTCCGATGAGTAATTTTGGAAATAAACAGGATGAAAATCCTACAAATAAAGAATAAGAAGAAGACTCAAAGTTGGCACATATATATGTATTTTTGAGTTAGTTTGATGGAAAGTATTATGATAAATTTATTAAGTTTTGATCGCAAAGTTCAATTTAGGAACCCATTTTAAATGGGGTATATTATTTTCATCTAAAAAATTACACCAGCAATGAATTCGGCTCAGGAAAAGTAGTTAGATTAAAAAAAAACATTTTTTGGGGATATTAAGTTTTGAAAGTAAGCTTTTCAGATAAGTAAACTAATTCATTAGCACTATCGAACCCTTCTTAGGTTTATGGCTGCGCGGACATAAGCTCACCATACATCCCTGTCCTGGGCTAATATTTTCCAATCGATCCCTATATAATCTACTTCCCTCTAATAATGGTTAATATTATTCTCCTACCTCATTTTGGTCTATCAACTGGACGTTTTAACTCTGGTTTTTCTACAAGAAGCTTCCATGCCCCTCTTTCATTTCCCATTCGTACCATATATCCTGCCCATCGCAGTCTACGTGACTTAACTGTTCTTATTATTTCTGGTTTCCTATAAAGATCACGTAGTTCACTGTTTTATAATCTTTTCTATTCGTCTGTCTGTTTACATCTCTTTGGTACAAACATTTTCGTAAGAACTTTATTCTCAAATACTGGTAATCTTTTATCCTCTCTTAAAGTTAGAGTCCATGTTTCGCATCCAAATAATTAAATTAGGATAATAACAGTTTTATATATTTTCATTTTAATGTTTTTTAGAGATGTTGAGACCACAAGAGTCCCTGTAATGCATGATAGCCTCATATAGCTTGATTTATTAATTTTATTTTGAAATATTTAATCGAGGGTAGAAAAATAAGTAATGCCACGAGTGATTTCCAATTTATCTAGAGGATTTGGAAATCAAGGGTGGCATTTGTTAGGACTATTTAACGAATAAAATTAAGCTGTTTACTCAAAAGTCATTATTTAAATATAGTTACCGGCATTTTAAAATATTTATATATTTAATGTAAATGGCGATGTTTGAAAACAAATCAGAAATGTGAGGTTATGTATATTCACTGCAACTTGAGTCATATTTATAGCCAAATGGGATAGAAATATTGTAAGAATGCACCCTAGTGGAGATAATGAAACATATCAAACTGTAGGCCTATATTATAATCAACATTATAGGTTATTAATTCATTTTTTAGTAAACAACTAGGTAAAATCAAGGAATCTGTTAATTAATTGCTATATTCAGTGTACTTGGAGAAAAATAATGATCTGAACTGTTCAGAATATTAAAATGAGGAGCTTTCTTTATCACAAAAGCAGGAGCTGATAAAGAAAAATCAATAAAAAGCGACGTGAAACATGACTGTCATTGGTTGTAAAACAAAATTCATAGAATCGTGATTGGTCATTGACTTACCATTTGGGGCATGAGATAATAGTCAATACAATGTTCTGGATGCTGAAAGAATTGACAATGTGTAGTTTTGATTGTCGCACAGATAAAAAGCGCAAGATGCAAGAAAATGAATACAACGCCCAATTCATTAGCCTTCATTGTTCCGGCAAGACGTTAAGAACGGAAGTTCGGTAGCTTTCTGTAGTTGTCGGGCTTTCCGCGGAATGTTCTGTATATCATCGGTCAAGGCTAATTTAGATGTTAGGAGATCCGGATTATACAACATTATGTCACACCCTAAACTCATTATGACGTCACACAACTAAAAACTTTATTGTTAAATCGAATTTATATACTACTTTATTAATAATCTATAACTCTCTGGTACTATGGAACCCGAAACATGCATTTTTTTCGTAATTCCATGAATTACGGAATGAAGTGGCAAGGTAGGGCTCATCCTTAGATTTTTAAACAAATCTTTATATAAAATTAAACATATGTCTGTTCTTTATAGGACTCAAAAACTACTTGACCGATTTGAATGGGGTTTTTATCATCATTTACAGAATATTTATGGGAAAATTAAGGTATATAACGCATTACCATAGGTACTATAGGATCGAGCAAAGAAAAAAAAATTGCTCCGACCTTTTTTTTTTTGAGGAATTAAAACCCAATGGGTACAACTTGGATACGACACACACCCAGTCTGAAGGCTGAGATTTTTAAAAATCCCTTACCCCGCCGGAAATCGAACCCGGGTCACCGGAGTGGAAGATAGGGACTCTACCGACTACACCACTCTATTGTACCTATGGTAGTGTTTTATATATATATATATATATATATATATATATATATACACATTCTCTCTCTTGTGTCCCCAACTCCTTTAAAAAAAACGTCAAAATGAAAATATATAAAAAAGTTATTCTCCCAGCTATAGTCCTATTATATGGATGCGATACTTGGACTCTTACTTTAAGGGAGGAAAGAGGATTACGAGTATTTGAGAATAAAGTTCTTAGGAATTTTTTTGGGCCAAAGAGAGATGAACAGACAGGTGAATGGATAAAACCAATTAATAGTGAGATACATGATATGTATAGGAAACTAGATATAATAAGAACAGTGAAGTCTCGTAGGCTGCAATGGGCAGGATATGTTGCACGTTTGGGGAATGAATTAGATGCATGGAAGCTTCTGGTAGGAAAACCAGAGGAAAAACGCCCAGTTGGTAGACCAAGAATGAGATGTGAGAATAACATTATCCATGATTTGAGGGAAGTAGATGATACAGGGGATGATTGGAAAAACATCTCAGGATAGGAATGTATGGAGAGCTAATTTCCGCGAGGCCATGAACCTACGGGTTCAATAGAGCCAGTGAGATATATATATATATATATATATATATATATATATCAGTGCACTAAAAAGTAAAAAAGTATCTTTCTGGACGTTTAAATGGTTTTCGCTGCCTAAACCATACATACGTAACAAATACACCAAATTATGTACACATAATTGAATATCTCAAAAGTCCGCGACAGCATATGTCTATCTTTTACGGTTAACTCACAATAACCAATTTTGTCTTTCATAATTAGATTTAAAATAAGGATTTAATTACAAAAAACTTTTCCAACAACACAATGTTAATATTTCGTTGTGTTCATTTTAATAAATTGTTTATACGTAACCTCTTTAAATTATTTTGTCCACGCGAACAAGGTCGAGGGCCCTGCTAGTTTCTTATGCAATTCCTAGGTGTAGGAGGTAACCCCCTAGCGTCTAGTAAGCGCAAGTTGTTTCAATATCCTGGTTATGTCATGAATCTTGTTATTACAGCATAAACATATCCTAACCTCAATAATTATTGGAGATAAGATCTTGGCTAGGTATTGACAGATGAATTCCATTAACCTTGAAAACATTGGGATATATATTATATTGTTGTTTATTGTAAAATCAAAATTATCGTAATTTTTGTTCGTTAGTCTGATTATAAGATTTTCAACTGATAAAAGCATCACAGTATGTTCTCCATTGTTTCAATCAAGGACGAATACACTTGAAGACTTAAATGTCATAGCTGATATAATTAAAGTAGCATAGTTATCGTGATGAAGCGATATCCAAATATATTGGATACAAATAAGTATCATATAAATCGACTATGACTATTGTAAAACTCATTCTTTTCTCTTCTTCTTCTTTTCTAGAGGCATATGCCTGTTTATTTACACACGTTATGTCAATGATCATTAGATCTCATTCCATCTCTTGAAAGATCTACCCACTTCTCTTTTTCCTCTAGGACATAGGTTCGTCGCTGCTTTAATAAGCCTCGTATCATCAGCTCTGTCCACGTGGGCTTCCATTCCGTTTTCCTTGTTGTAATAATTGTCTCAACTTCTATGATATTGATGATATTGCATTCCTCCCTCACATCCTGATTCCTGACTCTGTCAAGTCTTGTTTTGTTTACTATAAGAATGAGGTGGGAGAATAACATTAACTATAATTTGAGGGAAGTAGATTATACAGGGAATGATTGGAAAGCATTAGCTCAGGATAGGGATGTATGGATAGATTATGTCCGCGCGGCCATGAACCTACGGGTTCGATAGTGCCAGTGAGTAAGTAAGTAAATATGGCCCGTAAAATATTTATTTCTGCTGTTCTCATGGGTTGTTTCGTTTGGCTAGTGTCTGCTCTTGTATCCGCAGTATACACTTGTTTTATAAACTTTTACTTTACTTTCTGTGTTTAAATATTTGTTTTTCCATGTAACATCTCGTAAGTATCCTGATATTATCGATGCTTTGAAAACCTGAGATCTTACTTCCCTCAATCAATCTACAAGAGCTAGAAATGTGTGTCCCAAGATATTTAAAATCCATAACTTGTATAATTTTCCCATTAACTTCTAATTTACAGCTTATTGGGTTCTTAGATATACATATGCACAAACCAATATGACTTAGAAGTGTAGGACGCCCATTTACTAGATGGGAAGATTCATTAAATCCCACTTGATGTGAAAATAGGTCAAAAGGCCTAATTTTATGAAGTAGAAGAAGACGAAGATATACACATACATTTAGTTTTATTTATAGAGATGTCCATATTAAATGCTTCTGCTGTTGTCACGAATCAATGAAGTAGGCTAATCGTTGGAGTTCTTCCTCAGTTCTGGCTATCAGAACTGCTTCAGGACTCATGAGCATAACATACTATATTAAAATTTTTATTTCCCATTTGATAACGCGATGGAATCTTTACCTTTTGTATAAAAACAGATTGAACAATTAAGAACTTAGAGAATCTTCTTGTTTTACTCCTTATGCACACTTAATTCCTTCTGTAAGTTTCCCATTTATATAAATCTTTGTTTCAGTATTTATATGTATATCCTTTATCGAATTTATTACTGTGCTCTTGCAACACTCCAACTATGTTTTCTAAATGGCTCTATCAAAGGGTTTTACCAAATCTATAAAACATAGAAAGCAGGTGTTGTAAATATCCTTTTCTCAAGATATAACATAGGCTCGGGCGTCCAGATACTGTGAGTGCGCTTCTCTTTTATGTACAGTTTTCGATCCCTTAGTTTCAAACATGCAAACAACTTGAATGCATACAATAAGAAATTAAGGCTCCGTCCCAAGTAATTAGGAAATTGCTCTCTACCTCTCGATCCAGAGTTCCTGCTTCCATCAGTCCAAGTGGAGTTCGTGGAGGACGAATTGAAGCCAGGGCATGGTTTTCTCGGGTTTCTTTCGTTTTTCCTTGTCATTGACTTCATTCCACGATTTCTTCATATCATATATAATTCATTTGCTTTTGTGATGGTAAAACAGGCCTAGTCATCCGGCATCCGAATAATACAGGGTGCTACATAAGTCAGTTAACCTCTGTACGTGGTTGCAGGGGAAAAAATCAGATTAGTTAAAAGTAGGGTTTGAATACGGGACCTTCAGAACATAATATCAAGCACTATAGCTTAAACAACAATGGAGGTCACTTTGAACATTTTCGGTAGTTATTTTTTGTATAGATGTTATAAGCTAAAAAAAAAAATAATATATTTACATTTTTGGTTAACTGACTTATGCTACATCCTGTATAACTAAACTGTATCCGAGCTATGTTCCACTTATACTGTAAAAAAAAGCTATATTACTTAGCCAACTTCGTCTATTCGGGGGAATTGCGGTGCTACTTTTACCCGCAATATGATTGAATTGTGTACGGAAGTGTCATCGATAGAAACATTGTTCTTAGGCAACATCGTATTTTGCGGGAAATAATACTGAATACAACGTAAGATCACATTAGTAACTTCCATTTCTTATTTATTTGTGACAAGTTATAAATGGGCCTACATAATCAGACATTTACGCTTTTTCTACGATGTCGATAGATATCCTTTATTTACAATTTCACTAAGTCCACGAGCAGAATATATGCTCAATTCTGACCCACCTGTAAAGTCTGCTGTTATTTTCACTACATCCTCAACAGCTAATGTTGGGTATTTTTCATTAAACTGTTTGAAAACATTCAAAATAATTTGTATCTCTTCCGCTTTTCAAGGGTTTTTCCTTTTTGATGCTTCAAAAATTGTATAGGAGAAGCAGCCATTTGAAACAATTGAAATTTGTAACAATTAAACAATGAATTGCTTTTGTAATTAATCTATTAATATTATAGTTATAGGCCTATATTTTCAAATTCTCCTATATAACTTAATAGACATGTGCTAGATAATATGTATGTATGTATGTATGTATGTATGTATGTATGTAAGTTATGTATGTATGTATGTATGTATGTATGTATGTATGTATGTATGTATGTATGTATGTATGTATGTATGTATGTATGTATGTATGTATGTATGTATGTATGTATGTATGTATGTATGTATGTATGTATGTATGTATGTATGTATGTATGTATGTATGTATGTATGTATGTATGTATGCTATGTATGTATGTATGTAGTATGTATGTATGTATGTATGTAGGCCTATTTCTATTATTTTTATATTATTTACAAGTTAATACCCGGCGTGCGCTGCTACTCCTAAATAAATGTTAATGTGTTTTACCACCAGCCTTGAGCTGCTATGTTTGTCCGGGAATCAGCTTATCCCGATCTTCTTGGCATCAATGAAAGACAAAAATGGTTATTGTGAGTTATCCGTAAAAGACAAACATATGCTGTCGCGGACTTTTTTGTTTGTCCGGGAATCAGCTTATCCCGATCTTCTTGGCATCAATGAAAGACAAAAATGGTTATTGTGAGTTATCCGTAAAAGATAAACATATGCTGTCGCGGACTTTTTTGTAGAGTTTTTTAAGATATTCAATTCTGTGTATTAATACATTAACTTTGTGTATTTGTTATGGTTTAGGCAGCGTAAGCCATTTAAGCGTCAAAATAGGCACTTTATTTCACATTTTCGCTACAAAGGGTGATTTTTAGGGGTGAAGGGATTGAGTATTACAACTCCCTTATAGCCTATGTTCATCCCACGAATCTCCTGAGCATTTTGCAAAAAAAAAAAATCAAAATCGAATCAACGGTATGGCCGCGCATAGAGTGCGGACAAACAAACCAACAAACAGACAAACAAACATTGATTTTTATATATTAGATTTCGAGTGTTAGTAAGCGATCTACATTTCCTTACACGCTTAAAGGTAAACAGTTATTCTATCAATGAAAAAGCAGTCCATGCATCTGGTTTGTTTACATTACAACTGGAACTTGGCACGGAAGAGGTATAGAGTCAGGGTTTTTATATAATAAAAGATAAGATGGAAATACCAGTTAGTAGGCCTATATATTATTCAAGTGTTTGTATTTTAATTTTATTTATTTTTATTAAGTCTTCATTATGGCAGCATGCTTCACTACAGTTTTCTGCAGTACTACATGCCTTGGTTTAGCAACTAGTTCTATCAGTTTATAATTTACACTTCCTAAAGTATACTGTACAATATTAATGTTCTATTGTACCTATTTTTTTTAAGTCTTTGCTATTTGCAAATTTCGTGAATTGTTTTGTATACTTATTAGCTAAAGTATACTGTACAATATTAATGTTCTATTGTACCTATTTTTTTTAAGTCTTTGCTATTTGCAAATTTCGTGAATTGTTTTGTATACTTATTAGCTAATTTAGACTTATCTATGGGCCATCTTTCACTACCCTTATTTACAAAATTTATAAGAGTTTGCCTTTCATTTTTAAATTCTTTACAATCATTTATCACATGGTCCACTGTTTGTATGTAAAACCAAAACAAAGACGTCTAACTTCTCATTATAGCCTACCATGTTGCAATATTAACATTCAATACATAAAAATCCTGACTGTAAATGTAAGAGACCTCATATATTGGGGCTTCATTTCATCTCATCCCTTTATTTGGGAATCCGCCGGACTCGAGTGAAAGGTATACACGATAGAAAATTAACAAAATTTGAGGTAAATGTTGAGAAGTATGTACTCCTACACTTGTTACAGGAATGTAAACGAGGCGTGGCCCTGTGAAGTGCATGTCTGTGATATCGCAAGGTAACTCGTGAGATATTTATAATACTTTAGTTGTTTCGCCTTTTATATTATAAATTTATCTTAACTAATATATCTATATTGTGTTAAATAAAAGTTATCAAAATGCCAAGTCATATCCTTAGCAACTGTTCACACATTCGCGCACATATTGTACCATACCTTATACAGACTAACATAAGATAGAACTTTAAATTCCAGTGATCGTAGAAGAAATCAGAGTAAATAATTAAAATGACCGTAGATTGAAAATGTATTCAACCCATTGATCTAATGTTGGTGCGGTCAGGCCGATTCTATCTCAATACAAGTTTTCTGGATGAAGTTTGTTCAAGGTTTTCCTCGTTGGTAAGACAAATGTCAGGTAAATTAAGATCTACAGCCATGAGTTAACGAGAAGGCGAGCGGGGCATGAAAAGAGGCAGGAGTTATTATAAGTAATGCCACGAGTGATTTCCAATTTATCTAGAGAATTTGGAAATCAAGAGTGGCATTTGTTAGGACTATTTAACGAATAAAATTAAACTGTTTGCTCACAAATCATTATTTAACTATAGTTATTTTAAAATATGTATATATTTAATGTAAACGGCGACGTTTGAAAACAAATGACAAACGTTAGGTTCACTTGTTTATCATAAGTAATGCCACGAGTGATTTCCAAATTATCGATGAATTTATCTAGAGAATTTGGAAATCAAGAGTGGCATTTGTTAGGACTATTTAACGAATATAATTAAGCTGTTTACTCACAAATCATTATTTAACTATAATTATTTTAAAATATTTATATATTTAATGTAAACGGCGATGTTTGAAAACAAATGAGAAACGATAGGTACTCTTCATCTGCTTCTTTTGATTATCACTGCAACCAGATCATACTATTTATTGCCAAAGGAACGCAATGTTGTAAGAATGCTCTCTAGTGGAGAAAAAATGAAACACATCAAACTGTATATTAATTCATTTCTGATGTCGTATGATGTAAATATGACAATTATATTTTTCTGGATTATTACCTGGGAAAAATACATTTAAGAAAGTGCAAACAGTGGTTTATTTTTTTGGTGGTATAATAAATTGCTACAAATGTTTTTATATTAACTCCTGCAAGCGCTAATGTGTTGACATCTATGCACTATATATATATACAATCTGGTGCCGTATTTCTTTATAGCCTCAGTCACTGCAAAATAATGGTCAGACCTGTTCAGAATATTAAAAAGGAGGAGCTTTCTTTAATATGGTGAATATAACACTGATACATTTTTCGTGAAACACGACTCTGATTGGTTGTAAGACAGAAATCATTGAAACGTGATTGGTCATTGACTCCCATTTGGGGCATGAGTTAAATAGTCACTGTGAATTCCCGGTGCGCGCGGTTGTACTCATCTTTCACAAACCTTGTGATTTTTTTTTGGAAATTCGTGTTTTGAATCCATGTGTTTCGGTTACTAATATTGTTTCATTTTCATTACAGTGTTTGTAAATATTGTGTTTTATTCGTCGAGAAACGGGAATAATATATTTAGGACACTAATATGAATGCGATAGAAATGTTATGACTCGTGAATTACGTCACGCATTCCATACGTTAGTCATCTCGTCAGCTTTAACTGTAAATACATTCTGAACACCATCTTGCCATTATAATTACCCTCATAATATTCACCTTGTTTAGTATTAATATACACTGTGCCCCATTCAAACCTCTCACATTTTAATTAATCATACTTCTCTAAGTATGCGGAATTATGAAATGAAGTTGGTATTAAAAGAAAGAGAAACTCAAAGAATTTTGTTTTCATTGTTGCAGTTAATTCAACTGTCGCATGTTGGACAAAAGTAAAATGGCAACTCCTCAGCAACGAGCACAAACTGTTTTCTGGTATGTAAAAGACCGTGTGTTTGCGACTGCAGTACAATATCTTTATGATTTACGAACCCGTATCCTTGACACAATTGTAACAGTACCAATGGACATGTTGGACAGAACGTGGCTCGAAATCGAATACAGACTTGATATTGTTCGTGCTACTAATGGTGCACATATAGAGATGTTTTAGTGTGTGGCAATGGAAATTCTTTGAGTTTCTGTTACATTTAATACCGGCCTCATTTCATAATTCCACATACATTGTTAGTTAGGATTAATTAAAATGTGGGAGGTTTGAATGGGTCACTCTGTATATGAGAACGACGTGTGTTGTTGTGGATAATTAACTGTAACTATCTCTCTAGGTGAATTCATTGGTGACTGATGTAACAATAATTGCATCAAAATAAAATAACATTTTAATTTTTATTACCTACTAGATAATACCCGGCGTGCGCTGCTACGCCTAAATAAATGAAAGTTAATGTGCTGTTATGTTTAGTTGAATAAGTGATGGGAAAAATAATTATAAATTTATATTTTTTTTGATACCCCGTGCTGATTACCCGGCGTTGCTCGGGAATCTACTTACCCCGATCTTCTTGACATAAATGAGCAAATACGAAAATTAATGAACGTCTTATGATTAGTTGAATAAGTATAATGAAAAAAATAATTATAAATATATATCGTAATTATTTTAAGATTCCCCGTGCTGATTACCCGGTGTTGCCCGATAATCTACTTATCTCGAACTTCTTGGCATAAATGAGCTAAAAGACAAAATTTGTTATTGTGAGTTATCCGTAAAAGAATACCCGCCATGTTCTGCTATGCTTGCACAGGAATCTACATACTTGTCTCGATCTTCTTGGCATCAATGAAAGACAAAAATGGTTATTGTGAGTTATCCGTTAGAGATAAACATATGCTGTCGCAGACTTTTTTGTAGAGCTTTTGAGATATTCAATTCTGTGTACAATAATTTTGTGTATTTATTATGGTTTAGGCAGCGTAAGCCATTTAAGAGACCAAAGAGCTACCTTTTTCATGTTTTCCACTACATTGGCGATTTTTATGAGTGTAGGAGTTGAGTATCACAACTATCTTATAGCCTATGTTAATCCCCGGAGTCTCCTGACCATTTTACAAAAAAAAATCACAATCGGATCAACGGTATGGCCGCGCATAAAGTATGAACAAACAAACCAAAAAAACAAACCAACAAACAAACATTCGTTTTTATATATTGTATTAACCTTCAGATAGCAAATCGCTGTTTTCTGTCTTCAAAATATTTATGTAGGCCTACAGGTTTCAATCTCTTTAACAGAAAATTCGGAGTTACTATGTTTAAAAAACTTAAAATATACGGTGTTATATCGGTAACTGATATAACTCTAGAATGACATCAATTTTTACGGAGTGAGAGTAAAATAATAATCTCTGGGAAGTTCTCAATTTTATTTCAACAAACAATTATATATATCTTACATATAAAAAACAATGTTTGTTTGTTTGTGTGTTTGTTTGTTCGTATTTTATGCGCAGCCATACCGTTGATCCGATTTTGATGTTTTGTTTTTGCAAAATGTTCAGGAGATTCCAGGGATGAACATAGGCTATAAGAGAGTTGTGATATTCAACCCCTTCACCCATAAAAATCACCATTTATAGCGAAAAAGTGAAATATAGTCCCTATTTTGACGCTTAAATGGCTTATGCTGCCTAAACCATAACAAATACACAAAATTAATGTACACAGAATTGAACATCTAAAAAAAAACTGTACAAAAAAGTCCGCGACACTATATGTTTATCTTGTACGGATAACTCACAATAACCATTTTTGTCTTTCATTGATGCCAAGAATATCGGGATAAGCAGATTCCCGAACAGTGCACGGCTGGTGGTAAAAACACATTAACGATTATTTATGAGTAACAGCGCACGCCGGGTATTAGCTAGTATATATATATATATATGAAATTGCCAACAAACATTTGAAAAACTTTCAGATACTCTGCGAAAAATGAGAATACATTTTTACGGTCATCTTCTCAGAATTAAATCCAACAGATTAACCGCAAAACATAACCCAACTGGTTTAAAGAAACTGGAAAAGACCTAGTAGAACTAATGATTACAGGAAATTCACTAAATCGATCGAACAGGCAAATTAATTATTCAAGATAAATCTTAACAAAAATCCAAACTTATTATCTCGGAAGAAGAGAGAAAAAGAACATCAGAAAGTATGAGGAAATACTGGGCACTAAGAAAGGAACAACACACAGAAACATGATTTATCCAACTTACACTAAAGAGAGTGAAACAAATTAAAAACAAACTCTTAGTCACTAATTATACAAAATAAAGGTAACTGACATAACAATCAACGCTTCTGCGTGATGTAAGATTTTTAATTAAAATAAATAACAATTGTTTGTTATTTATTAATTTTCTACAATATATTAGGATGTAGGCACTTGAAAATCCTTTTAATAGTCCATATACTACTTCACTTTTCACGCAGCGGGCCCGGGTTCGATTCCCGGTCGGGACAGGTTCCTGGGTGAGGTTTTTTTTTTTTTTTTGGGTTTTTCCTCACCTGTAAGATAAATGTCAGGAAGCTTAGGGCCCAATGGTCCCCGAAAATCATCCGGCCATCATCATCATCTTCCTTATCATTATCATCATCATCCTTCACCGGTGTGGAAAACAACGGGAAGCTACTATACCTATAATTCCCTAGTAAAGCTGCAAAGCATAGCATGAAAATGCTATGATTGCAGTGAAAAACCTGCCCTCGGGCAGAATTGCTATGGATGGATGGATGGATACTACTTTGGAAAGCAGGGAAGAAGCTTTAATTATTTCTATTGTTATGTCAACCTGTATGTGGAATTCGCCGCTGACACTATTTAACCCCATGGACATAAACTCTTCATACATCCATATCCCGAGCTAATATTTTCCTATCTTCCCTGTATAATTCATTTCCTCAAATCATGATTAACGATATTTATCCTACATACTTTTTGGTCCATCTACTGGGCGCTTTCACTCTCGTTTTCCCGCACCGTAGCCGAACGATTTAAGGCATGATGCCTTGATGCAGAACTGTGAAACTTGGGCAGGTTGTGGTCCCAATGAGGAACAAATATTCGAATTGCATTTCTGCCAATATGGGACTGCTATTCACCCAGTATCGTGAGCAATTTGAGTAGCTACAATTAGTAACGACTGCTTCTTCAGAAAATCAGATATATTGACAGAGGAATCGATATACAAACCACATGTTATCCCTATAGTGGCTAAATTATTGTTTACCTTTATGATTAACACATGTTGATTTGAGCAGCTGGCTAGTAGGGCAGTACCTTCTGGACCAGTCAAACCTTAAAGTTATTTAGTTTCCTACAAGAAGTTTCCATTCCCCTTTTTCATTCCTCAATGGCACCACATGTCCCTCCTTTCGTAGCCTACAAAACTAAACTCGCGAGTTGAAAGACCCGCGTAGAAAGTTCAATGTCTGCAAGGTTCAATTCCCGAAGCTTCCAATCTGGAAAAGTTTCGGCTATATGTCGAGAACTTTTCGACCCTGCGAATAGTATATATATATATATATATATATATATATATGGCATAGTGACGTTTTGTTGTACTAGGTTTTGAATTTCTGGCGGGCGACGGGAAGAATACTGATCTCGCATTTGATGGTAGAAAAATATTATATCTGGATTACCATAAAGGTCATGTAGCTAGCTGTTTTATAGATTTCTCCATCCACCTGTCTGCCTCTGTTTCGTCCAATTCGCTAATAAAATGATAGAATTACATTATAATAAAGTGAAGACATTTTCGAATGGGAGCACGATTTTATTTAGTTATTATTACAGAAAGAATTTAGCGGATGTTTTCTTCCGGGAACGTTTACCGTGGCTTGTGGAACGGTAGAGCACGTCGAAAATCAATCAACACTGTGTAGAGCTCCACCCAACACAATTTGGTTGAAGGGAAAGTCACGCCGTGTCCCGGACACTTGGCAGGGTCTCTCATTATGTAATCCATTGTTTGAATCATGCCGCCCGCACGCCCTTCTCTTGTCCTAGGTCAGCATCTAAAATCAGGAACTCTTTAGCAGATTATCTAGTTTTAGCGGATTCCGAAGAACTGAAAAAGCTTAGTTTAGTTGTACCTATGAAAATAAACAAAAAAAAACATTAATCGATCCTACCTAGTAGAAAAATGACCATATATATATATATATACACACACACACACTAGCTAATACCCGGCGTGCGCTGCTACGCCTAAATAAATGAAAATGTGTTTTTATGTTTAGTTGAATAAGTAAAGGGAAAATAATTATACATTTAGTTTGTTGATACCCCGTTCTGATTACCCGGCGTTGCCCGTGAATCTACTTATCCGATCTTCTAGACATAAATGAGCTGTAATACGAAAATTAATTTGTTTTATTTTAGTTAAATAAGTTGGAGAAACAAAATTATATCGTAATTATTTTTAGATACCTCCTGCTGTTTACCCGCCGTTGTCCGGGAATCTACTCATCCCGATCTTCTTGGCATAAATGAGCTAAAAGACAAAAATTTATTGTAAGTTACATGTAAAAGAATACCCCCCCATGTGCTGCTATGCTTGCACAGGAATCTACGTACTTGTCTCGATCTTCTTGACACCAATAAAAGACAAATATGGTTATTGTGAGTTATCCGTAAGAGAAAAACATATGCTGTCGCGGACTTTTTTTATAGAGCTTTTTGAGGTATTCAATTCTGTGTACATTAATTTGGTGTATTGTTATGGTTTAAGCAGCGTAAGCCTTTTAAGCGTCCAAAGAGCTACTTCTTTAACGTTTTCCACTACAAAGGACGATTTCTATGGGGTAGGAGTTGAGTATCACAACTCTCTTATAGCGTATGTTCATCCCGGGAATCTCCTGGACATTTCGCAAAAAAACCCATCACAGTCGGATCAAAGGTATGGTCGCGCATAAAGTTCGAACAAACATTAATATTTATATAGCCTATTAGATACTATATGTGCAGAATTCCTTATAAATATACTAGCTAATACCCGGCGTGCGCTGCTACTATAGGCTACATAAATGTTAATGTGTTTTTACCACCAGCCGTGCACTGCTCAGGAATCTGCTTATCCCGATATTCTTGGCATCAATGAAAGACAAAAATGGTTATAGTGAGTTATCCGTAGAAGATAAACATATGCTGTCGCGGACTTTTTTGTACAGTTTTTTGAGATGTTCCATTCAGTGTACATTAATTTGGTGTATTTGTTATGGTTTAGGCAGCGTAAGCCATTTAAGCGCAAAAATAGGGACTTTATTTCACGTTTTTCACTATAAAGGGTGATTTTTAGGGATTGAATGTTACAACTCTCTTATAGCCTATGTTCATCACGGGAATCGTCTGAACATTTTGCAGAAAAAAACCATCAAAATCGGATCAACGGTATGGCCGCGCATAGAATATGAACAAACAAACACCGATATATACATATATATAAACAAAAAATGTCGATGGAATTGTATTTCCTGAGGAGAGCAGCAAGATGTTGAACATTGGGGAAAAAAAAAGGAAAGAAAAAAAAATCATACGAGAAAAAAAATTAATATTAAATATTCAGTAGTAGATTATAAGATATAAACAAGTAAATTGATTTGGTCATGTGCGACGATTCTTACAGGCCTCTTTATTCAGGTTTAATGCTCTTTTACAAGCCTGAAAATCTTCAGACTCTGGCCCACAGCTTTAAAGCCCCTCTCGGAGGACTTGCTCCTTGGATTTTTCATCCTAAAAAAATCCATGACCCCGCGACTCTCGGGACCAAGATAATTGTGCAAAATTTAATCCATCTTCATGCATCCAAGTGATACCTTAGTTGCCTACTAGATGTATCATTGAGGCGATGTGCTAACCACGTGTCATTCGTTGACATTGTAGGCAAATAAGCATAACTAATTTAGCCTAGTTAAGAAATTACCATTACGGAGAAGTATGAGAATACAACATATTAGAAATACATATATCAGACAATAAATGTATACACAAGAAAAAATTATCGATAGGATAACAAAGAGAGCTCTACAGTGGTATGGACATGTACAACGGATGTCGGAAGACCAGTGGCCTAAACAGGTGTTAGGTTGGATGGTACCAGGCAGAAGGAAGAGGGGGAGAAGTAGAAGAACATGGGATGAGGGAATATATGATGCCATGATGAAGAAGAGTATAGAAGAGGGACAATGTGAAGGTAGGAATCTCTGGAAAGCAGGAATCTTGGGCGAACTACTGTAAAGTGAAATCCTGTATTAAGTAAGTAAGTAAGAAACTCCCGTTAAGGAGCACCTACGCGGGACGTATGAGATATTTACATAATATGTAGTTTTAGAGGCCATTTTGGCAAGGCTGTCCATACTTATAACGACCTAGACGCAGTGTTGAGAAACTTAGGAGTTCACGGACATGCTGAAGGCTGGTTTATATAACACAATAGGACCGCTTATTATTTGTATCAGTTCCGGCATTATGTGAGTGACCGTATGTAGGCCTATACATTATTCGAACTTTATTATGATGCATGCTATAACAGATTTTGATATGTATACTAGGTAATACCCGGCGCAGCGTGCGTTTCTAAGCCTAGATAAATGAAATATTAAAGGTTAATTAAATTATATGTTAAACGCTGAGACGAACCAAACATGACGGTTCCTAGTCAGTTTTTAATTTCGGATTTCAGGTGACCTCCACTTCTAATTGCCAGGTTTCGTTCATTCTTGGATAATATCTACCTCGGTTTATTTTAATAGGATATACTGAGTTTCGTTATGAAACATCGACAATTGTCACTAGTAGAGCGATTTTTAAATTTTCACTTCAGGTGAACTCCTACACCTAATGGTTTTAGAGGCTCTAGTTGTAAATCCAAGTCATCCAGAGACCCACTCAACACAACATACAAAAATTCATTAAAATCGATTCTGTCGTTTAGGAATAGTTTAGTGACATACACACATACAGAATTATATATATGGATACTGAAATTACTTTAGTCTTCTACTAATTTTTTTAAAGGGTAAGCAACAATTTTATTAAAAAATAAATGCTGTACACAGTATTGACACCAGAATGAGCAAGTGTTCGTGCTCGGGTACAGTTCAGTTAGAGAAATAATACGTACATAGGCTATTGAACATTATCGTACATTACAACATTTTAGTTTAAAGGAAAAGGGGAAAAATATTTAGGCTAAATTTAGGAACCAGTTACCAAGAAATAAAATAAATTCTGGCACATAAAAATTAAAAAAAATAGTTACAACGGGAAATAAAAGATCAAAATAATATAGAATAGATTAATATCAGACTGTAGAAGGCAATTAAAAAATTAGGGAATAATTGTCCACCGCTGTGGTCTCGAGGTAGCGTGCTGCCTTGTCACGCCTCGGTTCATTCCCCGGTCGGGACAGTTTTTCTGGGTGAGGTTTCAATCGTTTTTTTTTCACGTGTAAGACAAATGCCAGGAAAACTTTAAGGCCCAAACGGTCCCTGAAATCATATGACCGTCGCAATCATCATCATTCATATTCATCTTAGATTAAGCTTAGGATTAGGGACTCTTCTGGCACACCACTATCATCATCATCACCCGTCATATCATCGGGGCAACATAACCCTGCCTTCCAGGCGCCCCAACCTCAGAAGTGGGTTACAATTACGCCATGGCAGGAGAGAACACCAGGAATGTCGAAAGACGACCTAGGGCATTTGAAAAAAAATAATAATACAAATAAAATTTAGGAGAAAGTGGCCTAACTCAAATTTAATAAAGATAATCTTCATAGTCTCTCTCCTCAGCTAACCGAGTATGATTCGTGTCTCCGATATGCAGTTCCTTAAGATCAATCCGAATATTATCCTCCTACCTAACTTAAGCCTTCCTAATGATATTTTCTCTAAGGGTTTCCCAATACAATGTTCGAACTAATTTCTATGTTCCCATTTCGAGTTATGTAACTTGCCCATTCAGTCTCTGACAACATGGGAATTTCATGTAGGAAAACCAGAGGGAAAGTGCCCAGTAGCTAGGTCAAGAATGAGATAGGATTATAACATTAATCATAATTTGATGAACGTGAAAAATGCAAGGGATCATCATCATCATCATCATCATCATCATCATCATCATCATAGTCCGTTCACGAATTTAGGCAATTTGTCGACCTGTTTCGGCCTCAATAGAAATGCCACCCTAAAGTATTTTGAGAGGACATCCTGGTCTTATTCTTCCTGCAGGTTGATAGCTCAACATCTGCTTGGGTATCCTGTGATTTTCCATTCGAAGAACGTATTGCATCCGTTTTGACTTATAATCTGAAATTTTGTTTTCCTAAGATTCCATCTGTAATTCATCTAACATATCTTCATTTTTTATGATCTAATAGTTAGAGATGCAAACGATATATCGATGTTTTAAAAAATCGATATATCGTTCATACACATCGATGTTAAAACTCGTAACATCGACGATACATCGCTCTTTATGAACGATGTTTTATGAATGATATTTTGTCTTGCCTAGCGCCATCTATAGCATTATTTTCGCTTCTCGTTCGCTCCCTCAGCCAAAAGCAGATGCTTTAGAAATGTGGGATGACATGAAAGTTTTATTTCCTGGGCTGTATAAACTGGCGAAGATATATTTTTTCTGTCATAGCAACGTCGCGTCGGTGCCCAGTGAGCGGCTGTTTTCAGAGGTTGGGCTACGATTACTCATAAAAGAAACCGCTTACTTGGCACAAGATTTTTGTTCTTAGATTCTGTTTTGCGAAATAATTAATAAACATTTTCAACATTCTTTTGTGTTCTTAATTATTTTTCCAAAACATTGAAAACCATCGATATATCGTTCATAAACATCGATGTTTTGGACATCGATATTTTACTTTTTAAAACATCGATGTTTTTTTATGAGCGATGTTGCATCCCTACTAGCAATGTGTATCCTGCAGTCCTGCGAAGATAATGCAAGGGAATGATAGGAAGTTTTTTCTTTTGAGGTTTTGTAAAGGACAAAGTTTACGTGTTCTTCATTGCCTGCTAACCTGCCGGAGTTGAGAGACAGGATTCGAGAAGCTGTTGCTGCCATCAATCCAGTTCATAAACATAGATGTTTTGGACATCGATATTATTTATTTTTTAAAACATCGATTTTTTTTAATGAGCGATGTTGCATCCCTACTAGCAATGTGTATCCTGCAGTCCTGCGAAGATAATGCAAGGGAATGATAGGAAGTTTTTTCTTTTGAGGTTTTGTAAAGGACAAAGTTTACGTGTTCTTCATTGCCTGCTAACCTGCCGGAGTTGAGAGACAGGATTCGAGAAGCTGTTGTTGCCATCAATCCAGTTCATAAACATAGATGTTTTGGACATCGATATTATTTATTTTTTAAAACATCGATTTTTTTTAATGAGCGATGTTGCATCCCTACTAGCAATGTGTATCCTGCAGTCCTGCGAAGATAATGCAAGGGAATGATAGGAAGTTTTTTCTTTTGAGGTTTTGTAAAGGACAAAGTTTACGTGTTCTTCATTGCCTGCTAACCTGCCGGAGTTGAGAGACAGGATTCGAGAAGCTGTTGCTGCCATCAATCCAGTTCATAAACATAGATGTTTTGGACATCGTTATTTTACTTTTTAAAACATCGATTTTTTTTAATGAGCGATGTTGCATCCCTACTAGCAATGTGTATCCTGCAGTCCTACGAAGATAATGCAAGGGAATGATAGGAAGATATTAACTCAGGATAGGGATGTATGGAGTGCTTTTACGTCCGCGTGGCCATGAACCTCAAGGTTCGATAGCACTAGTGAGTGAGTTAGTTATTACGTAATTGATTACTTTTATATATCTGTTAATGTGAATTGAATGCTTCCGCCACGCGGAACTTAATAGAAGTGTAGCTGAAGTTAACACCACTCAGACAATAGGCAACCTTGGAAAGGAAACATTTGTTCCTGTATGTTAATTGTGGTACATTTCCGTATTGTTCGTGTAAGTGGGTTTTGGTTTATACGCTTGTTGTTATAATTATATTTCTTCGTGACATTTCTGACATTAAGTTGACTTACAATGTAAGTGACATTATGTCATAACAGCGAGGGATAGCCATATGGATGAAGCAACTTTGTCATAACAATGCATTTTGTATAATTTTTCTGTTATTTTTTGTGACGACACAACATTTTAAAACGATGGAAATTTCGAATTACAGGTATGGTTAAGTGAAAAAAAATCTTCTCTGATAACTTAATACTGTTACGACAGAGTTAGTGAAAGTAAAAAAAAAAGAGGACTCTTTCTTTTTAGTAATGATTGATTGATTCCATTTGTCCCACTGCAGGGACATGGGTGCTTCTCTAGTAGAAAGTTTCTTAACCATAAGAATTTAGTTACACTTATATCCTTACAGATGTCATGAATGGCGTGTGATAAGCACACCGACCCAATGAGACATGTAGTAGATAATTAAGGTATTGCGTGGATCATGAAGGTCGGTAAATTGTGCTTAGAATTTTTCAGGCTTAAGGTTCTTTTACGAGCCTGAAAATAGCCAGACTCGGGACCCACGGCTGAAAATCCCTCCGAGTGGTCTTGTTCCTTGGATGTTTCCATCCTAAAAAAAAAGTTATAAGATAAAAATTAAAATTTAAAATGTACCTGTTGGCAGATGCCGTCGTCCTGAACTTTTTAAAAATAATGTTTGTAAAATATTATTATTATTTTAACAAAGTTGAGGACGACGGCACCTGCCAACAGGTACATTTTAAATTTTAGTTTTTATCATATGACAGTTCACCTCAACGGGATTTGATAGTAATTTTATTAGTATTGACTTTAAAAAAAACTTTCTTCTTATGTTGTGTTTTTTTTTTCGGCGGAGGCCTTTACATTGGCCTGTTATTCATTCGGGGAGACCCTCTATGTCCTTGTATGATTAAGAAAAGTATTTGTTATTCATAAATTAAAATCCCTCTCCCGACAGGTACAATTATAAGGCCCGTGTGGCGTGGGACATGTAATTTGTACCTGTAAGGTGAGAGGTTAACAGTTTTATATATTTTTATTTTAACTTTTTTTTAGAGAAGTTGAGACAAATAGTGTCCCTGTAATGCATAATAGCATTTCCAGAATTGAGCCCACGTTTAATTACCTTGTGAACCTCATTTCTGTTCATAATCATTCATCATCTTCTTTTCGTGTCCTCCTTTTGGAGGATCATTTCTAAATACGCCTCCAATCATCTGTATCTTCTATGCTTTCCTTCTTTATAGTTCTTCCTAGTCGTATCTCATTTCTCGTAAACTTTTCTTCACTTGGTTAATCCATCTTTCTCGTAGTCGTTTTCATTTTATCTTGAGATTTGACAGTCTATGTGGTAGCATTTCCTTTTTCATTATTTTTAAATGTCCAAACCATTTTAGTCTATTTTTTCTATGTCTGTTGTTAATTTTTCTATATTTAATATCTCTCTGATTTTGACGTTCCTTATTCTATCTCTCCTTGCTTTATATACCACTAGCTTAATACCCGGCGTTCTCTGCTACGCCTAAATAAATGAAAGTTCATGTGCATTTATGTTTAGTTGAATAAGTAAAAGGAAAAAAAAATTATAAATATATATTTTTAGGTACCCCGTACTGATTACCCGGCGTTGCCCGGGAATCTACTTTTCTCGATCTTCTTGACATAAATGAACTGAAATACGAAAATTAATGTGTTTTATGTTTAGTTAAATAAGTGGAAGAAAACATTTATATCGTAATTATTTTTAGATACCCCGTGCTGTTTATCCGGCGTTTTCCGGGAATGTACTCATCCCGATCTTCTTGGCATAAATGAGCTGAAAGACAAAAATTAATGTACTTCTTGTGATTAGTTGAATAAGTAAAATAAAAAATAATTATAAATGTATATCGTAATTATTTTAAGATTCCCTGTGCTGATTACCCGGTGTTACCCGGGAATCTACTTATCTCAAACTTCTTGGCATAAATGAGCTAAAAGACAAAATCCGTTATTGTGAGTTATCCGTAAATGAATACCCGCCATGTCCTGCGTTTGCACAGGAATCTGCGTACTTGTCTCGATCTACTTGACATCAATGAAAGACAAAATTGCTTATTGTGAGTTATCCGTAAGAGATAAACATATGCTGTCGCGGACTTTTTTATTAGAGCTTTTTGAGATATTCAATTCTGTGTACATTAATTTTGTGTATTTGCTATGGTGTAGGCAGCATAAGCTATTTAAGCGTCCAAAGAACTACTTTTTTTCACATTTTCCACTACAATGGACAATTTTTAAGGATATAGGAGTTGAGTATCACAACTCTCTTATAGCCTATGTTCATCCAGGGAATCTCCTGAACATTTTGCAAAAAAAAAAAACCTATCACAATCGGATCGACGGTATGGCCGCGCATAAAGTACGAACAAACAACAAACAAACATTCATTTTTATATATTAGATTGGAAGTAAGAATTTCATTTCTGCAGCTTTGACTGCTTAATTCCTTATTTGTATATGTCAAAGTCTCAGCTGCTTATGTTAGAACTGGCTTGAAATAAGTTTCATATCTTGTCATTTTACTCTTGAGGGGTATATTCTATTTATTGGATTTATTTACAATCATTGTTCCTAGTATTTGAATTCAGTCACTTCTTCAAGATTTCCCACATTTTTCATTACCTCTCCATTTTCATTATATAATAGCTTTATTTTACTTGATGAAATTGAGACCTAAAGACCTTGTCAACTACTGAACCACCTTAGATAAATTTACAATAAATATACGCTTTAGAAAGAGGCTGGGAGCATTTATTTCAATTTTCTGCGATAATTCCATAAGGTAAATCACGATACTTTACAAGGCACGATTTTATGTAATTTTAAGTGGAGATTAACCTTGAGATACCGGCTGCATGCCCCCTCAGGGGCTGTCCGAAAACAAAGCAATACATAAAGTGATCTTGTTATCCAAAGAAGTGTTGGTAATTTCCTTATTAATGTGACTACTATTACTAGTATATTCCACAAGGATAAGGGATTTAATAGATCTACTATTGTTTATCTATTAGATTGTATTTAGTTATTTTCATTTTACAATAACAATAATACATTCAAATATGTGGCTTCTGTTGAATAATAAATATAACTAACTAATTCAACCCGTAGATTCATGACCGCGCGGACATAAGCTCTCCATACATCCCTTTCTGAACTAATGTTTTCCAATCATTCCCTGTATAATCCACTTCTCTCAAATCATTTTAATATTATTCTCCCACCTCATTCTTGGTCTACCAACTGGGCGTTTTCCTCTGGTATTCCTACAAGAAGCTTCCATGCACGTCTTTCATTCCAAAAATGGTGCCACATGTCCTGCCTATCGTATTCTACGAGACTTAAGTATTCTTATTATATCTGGCTTTCTATAAAGACCATGTAGTTCATTGTTACATAGTATTCTCCATTCACCTGTTTGTTCATCTCTCTTTGATCCAAAACTTTTCCTAAGAACTTTATTCTCAAATACTCGTAATCTCCTTTCCTCTCTTAAAGTAAGAGACCATGTTTCGCAACCATATAATATAACTGGTAGAATAATAGATTTATATATTTTCAGTTTAATGTTTTTTGAAAGTAGTTGGGACGTCATGAATCTCTGTAATGCATAACAGTACGCATTTCCAGAATTGAGCCTATGTTTAATTTCTTTGAGCATCTCATTCCTATTTGTGATTATTGTTCATATGTATTTGAATTCAGCCACTTCCTCAAAATTTCCCTCATTTGTCATTAGTTGTCCATTTCCAATTGAATAATAACTATTTAATTTTTATTTATTTATATGGAGTCCACCGCTGTGGTCTCGAGGTAGCGTGCTGCCTTGTCACGCAGCGGGCCCGGGTTCGATCCCCGGTCGGGGCAGTTTTTCTGGGTGGTTTTTATCGGTTTTTTTCCTCACCTCTAAGACAAATATCAGGAAAACTTTAAGACCCAAACGGTCCCCGAAATCATATGGCCATAATCATCATCATCATCCTTATCATTATCATCATCATCACCATTCTTCACCGGTGTGGAAAGCAACGGGAAGCTACCACACCTACAATTCCCTAGTAAAGCTGCAAGCATAGCATGAACATGGTATGATTGCAGTGAAGGACCTGCCTTCGGGCAGAATTAGTATGGATGGATATGGAGTATAAAAGTGATCTAATAATAATAATAATAATGATAATAATAATAATAATAATAATAATAATAATAATAATTCCACGGCGCGGCATGCCTAGAAAGCCCTTAGCCTACCAGGCGGCTGCTGGCCTCACATCCACATGTTTCAATCACAGAGGTAGATGATCATCTAGCCAGTGTAGGGGTGACATGTGGTCAGCATGTCGAGTCCTCCAGCCATGTAGCTGGTTTTCTCAACCTGGATCCGCTACTTGTTGTAGCTACCCAAATGCCTCACGATGATGGGTAGGCACAGGTGCCATATTGGCCGAAATACCATGAGAAATTGTCTTACCCCTTGGAGACTCGAACCAGCGCAAGTCCCATAGCTCTGCGCCAAGGCTTATTGTCTTAACCACTCCGCTAATAAAAGTGATCTATAGTGAGTAATTCAATCAATAAATCAATTTATTTATTTTTATTGTAATTCCTTGAGGCAACTCTTCCATTATAACCATTTTCTCTTAGAAAAATTAAGAACTGTGGAATTACGTTTCTTATTTCTGATACTGATTTTAATTTGTTATTAGGCAACTGAACATTAATTTTAATTTCTTCTCTTGTTTGTTTTGTTCTCGGAGCCATTTAACTATTTAGTGTATTCTTCTACTGTACTGATAATTTTAGACTCTTCTGTTTTTTTCCCCGAGCCATTTAACTGTTTCGTATATTTTACACAACTTTTCTGGTCACACTGCTGGGGTTGGTACTGCTCGGGACCCAGCTCCGTGTGTCTGAAAGGAATTTGCTGTCTCAGCTGTTAGTACTAGGAGAAGCAGAGAAGTGTACCTCCTCCCACTCCCCACACTTCTCCCCGCAAACACACAGAGCTTGGTCTCGAGCTGTACTGTTGCCGTTGTAAAGTCTTTATAAGGGAAGGAGAAGGGCTAATCTTATTACTGTTTGTATAAATGCAATTATTAATTCTTAAAATAATGCTATTAGTGAGGTGTTTCTGTTAGTTATTAAATAAGAATAAGAATAAATTTTATTCACAAATAAATATTGTACACAGTATTGACATACGAATGAGCAAGAGCTCGTGCTTGGATGCAGTTCAGTTACAGAAATAATGCATATAGATTTTTTTTGCAAATGCCCCAGGTTGTCTTTCGACATTCCTAGTGTTCTCTCCTGGCATGGCGTACTTGTAACCCACTTCTGAGGTTGGGGTGCCTGGAAGACAGGGTTACGTTGCCCCGATGATATGATGGGTGAGGATGATGATGATAGTGGTACGCCAGGAGAGTCCCTAATCCTATGCTTAATCTAAGATAAATATGAATTATGATGATTGCTATGGCAATATGATTTCAGGGACCGTTTGGGCCTTAAAGTTTTCCTGATATTTGTCTTACAGGTGAGGAAGAACCCCGATAAAAACTTCACCCAGAAAAACTGTCCCGACCGGGGATCGAACCCGGGCCCGCTGCGTGATAAGGCAGCACGCTACCTCGGGACCTCAGCGGTGGACCATATAGAATATGTTCAATACAAGGTTTTAGTTTAAGGGAGACGGAAAAGAAAACACATAAATTTTGTAGCCAGTTTCCGGACAAATAAATTCTAGCGCATAAAAAATTAAAACATAATTTTTCAGTTTTTTAACAGTCTCTGTCATAGGGCGGAAGATAATTCAATGTTATAGCTAGTGAAAATGTAAAAATACTGTGTTTCCAGTGGAAGGAAGGTTAGGCAGGGGATCCGGTGTCTCAGATTTATGGCACATAAAACACATCAAACCTAAAATTGAAGGCGTCTGAGCAAAATTTGTTGGCCCTTTCACGATCAGACTTGAATTGTGATGCTTATGATTTGAATTGATAAAGAACGTCGTTAAATAAAAATACAAAAATAATATTTGTTAAGACTGGCCAAAGAAGCGTTAAGAAACGCGTCATTTATTTTAAAACGCATTGTTATCATTTCTGCATTTCATCAAACATCGTTCCATTAAAAAACACGAATGGACCTGTTCCATAAAACTAGCAGACAGCTTATAGATTGTGAAAGCTTGAAAGATTGGCATTCCGCAAGTTAATGGTAAATCCAGAACATTGGACAAATGTCGATAAACGTCTGGACAAAACGCGGAAAATAAGAACAGTAATTCGTGAATAAATAAATATGTAAGCAAAGTGTAATATTATTAATATTTAATAACTTTACGTAACCTAATTAGTGTATAATGTAATTGTATTGCTATATATTGTGTTGTTGTTTTTTATTATATACAGGGTGTTGCAAAAAACACCGACAATGGATGTGGTAGTATATTGAGATATGCTGATCATTTTTAATCTTCTTGTAAGCCCATGTTTTCCCTAAACAGAGATTTAGGCGCTCTCCCCTACAGGGAAGAAATTGAACCATACTAATTTAGTTACACTTGTTTTCGTATAGATGTCATTTGAGTGGTCCGTGGTCAGCGTTCCGCCTCATACTGACATATAGGAAACCAAGGTACTAGGACGGGAACATTCGGTAAATTTTGCTTAGAGGCGTTTCATTCAGGCTTAAGGATCTTTTACGAGCCTGAAAATCTTCAGACTCGGGACCCACGGCTTAAGTCCCTCCCGGAGGACTTGCTCCTTGGATTTTTCCGTCCTAAAAAAGTCCATCGACCCCAGCCGGGTTTGAACCCGCGACCCTCGGGACCAGAGGCAAGGAGCATAACCACTAGTCCACCGCGGCCGATATAATTTTTAATAAGGTACCAATATCCGGAAATGATGCGTTTTCACAGTATGAACAGCTAACTTCTCAAGAGTTCCGTTAGTTGGATTTCAAGACTCAATACTTGACAATACTCGTAGTGTCACAGTCACATCAAGTTTTCAAAATATCCACCTACCATCTCATTGCAGAGCGTATATAGACAGTGTAGTGATTGGCGCACCCGTCCAAATACGCCTGCTCTCGTTTGAATTGTCTCTGCAGCAGCGCGGATTGAGAATACAAGATCCATACATGGCTCTACTGGGGTCTGATAAACAGACTTTCATGTCGCCCACAAAAAGAGTCGAGGGGGTTAAGATAAGGTGATCTGGGAGGCCATGGGACTCTGCCAATCCATCGACCTGGATACGTGATATTAAAATGTCTCCTCACATTTGCATCGAAGTGAGTTGGAGCTCCGTCGTGTTATAGCCACATACGTTGTGAAGACAGTATTACAGGTTCCGTACCTGTGAGGTGTTGTCAATTAACGAGTCTTCAAATCTTTCGAACTAACACTGATCTTGAGATATAATTAATTATACATAGTGTGAAAACGCATCATTTCCGGATATCGGTACGTTATTAAAGAATGATCAAGATATCTCAATATATTACCTCACCCCCGATGTCGATGTTTTTTTGGAGAACCCTGTATATTTTTGTTTTGATCTATCTACTTTATAATGTTAATAAATATTATTTTATTGACACGTCTGTGAACAACACATACCGCTTGCTGCCCGTGCGACCCATATTTGTAAATAACATTGTATGTATCTTACTTTTAGTCTAATAAAGTCCTACTACAGGCAACTTAAATAGGATAGCTGCAGAAATGGAGTTATTAAGACCTTTAACGGGTATACGCTTTATGACCACGTGCGAAATGAAGATATCCGCAAAGCTCTCAACACACCAGCAATCACTGAAACCATCGAAATATACCAAAATAATTGGCATGAACAACTCCTTAGAATGGCGAACAATAGACTAATGGCCGCCCTCTCTTAAAGTGATCCTCATCAAAACAAAACCACGTGACCTGCTCGCTTTTCATTGGTTTTGGACACCGACGTACGTTGTAGAAACAATAAGTACGCGAGAAAGTAATCCCTTCGTTAAATTAAAAATATGTCCTCTGAATATGATTGTTAATCTTCGTGGATGAAAATAATAATATTCAAAACATAGAAAATATTCTAAAATACCTAATCAATAATTACAACTTAAAATAGTTTATTAGATATGGGTGATGCATTTGAGTCATGCTTCAGTCGATTTTCATGAAACAAAATGGCTGAAAATGTCGAGTCTTCTGTTGCTGTGTCGTCAGCTCCCTGTCAAAAGTAACATTAATTGTGGCGCGAATGGCGGAAGGATACAATTGACGTTTGTTGATGTTACGATCACTCTAAGAGTGGAAAAGGTATGCCTCTAAAGCTATTCATCTGCAGACCCAATGGTTGAAGAGACCCCGAGAGACCTAACAAGCGATGAAGGGACCAATTTCTATCCTGAAGAGGAAAAGGTCAATGGCCTAACTTCTGATTGTTATTGATGATGATGAAGTCCTACTCCTACTACTACTACTGCTAAAGTGGTGTAGACTGATAATGTAGACGGCTAAAACTTGAAATCGATTTCATATTATAAAGTTCATTTATAGGTCGTTATTTAAAAAGTTTTAGGTCTTTTTGAAGATTTTTTAGGTCATAAATGTCTTCTTTTTAGGGATTTTTTATAATTTATAGATCATCAAAATCGTAGTCTGGTAACTAGATAAACGAGTTTTTTATTTTTATTTTTTAATTTTAATGAAGAAAAACCTCTCACGTTAATGTAACGAGTTATAAAATGCTCGTTTTCTTCTAACGAAGCTTGCTGAAACGCAAAAGTTCAGTAATGATTTTTAGAATAAAAAGAAGAGTTAAAACGATAACAAAGGTTGATGAACCGGCTATAAGCAAAGTGTTTTTACCAAACCCTTCATAATTCCCCAAACATAATACAACAGCCTGTATAGGAGTAAATTTTTATAAACTGAAAATATATAAAACTGTTATTCTCCCAGTTATATGGATGCGAAACCTAGATTAAGAGTATTTGAGAATAAAGTTCTTGGAAAAATGTTTGGATCAATGCGAGGTGAACAGACATGTAAAACACAAGTTAATAAAATCAAACTAACAATAAATATTATAAATAATTCCAATACTATCTGTAAATAGTTGCCAGAAGAATTGCCCATGCTGGAGCATCAGTAGATTTGGCAATCTTCTCCCTCCACCTAACAGGTGTGTCCTCTATTTGAATAGAGTAAACTACATAACAATGAGCTACATGGTCTTTATAGGAAGCCAGATATTAAGAACAGTTAAGTCTCATAGATTGGGATGGGCAGGACATGTGACACGAACGGGGAATGAAAGAGGTACATAGAAGCTTCTTGTATGAAAATCAATGGGAAAATGCCCTGTTGGTAGACAAAGAATGAGGTGGGAGAATAACATTAATTCTGATTTGAGGGAAGTAGATTATTATAAGAGGATGATTGGAAAACATTACCTCATGAGAGAGATGTATGGAGAGCATATGTCCGCGTGACCATGAACCTACAGGTTCGATAGAGCCAATAAGTTAATTATATACAATATATAGCAATAGAATAGAATAGAATAGATTTATTTAGCCTGGTGGAGTTAAGGCCATGTGGCCTTCTCTTCCACTCACCAGAACAAGCATATGTTACATATGAATACAAAAAAAAAATTACAATAATAGTCATATTAAACAGGACAAACATATGTTACACATGAATACAAAAAAATTACAATAATAGTCATATTAAACAGGACAAACATATGTTACACATGAATACAAAAAAATTACAATAATAGTCATATTAAACAGGACAAACATATGTTACATATGAATACAAAAAAAGTTACAATAATAGTCATTGAACAATTAATTATCTGTCATATTGAATAATAATGAAAATAATGTCTAATAATACAATGAAACTAAATACAATTAAAATTAAATTAATGATACAATGAATAATAAAAGGAATAACAGCTCGAATCTACTATACATAAAAAGAAAAGAAAAAAAAATACAAAGAAAGTAATAAACTACAATGAATTAATCTATGCTTTTTATACAAGGCATTAGGTAAATATATTAACGAATCTTAAATCTATTTTATTAAATAATGCAAAAACGCATTATTAATTCTTAAAAAGTAATATTAGTGAGTTGTTTCTGTTAGTGATTTTATTTTCAATTTATTTCTGAAAGATGGTAAAGTTTGGCAGTCTCTGACATAGGGTGGAAGTGAATTCCATGTTCTAGCAAGAGAAACTGTAAAAGATTTCGAATAATAGGTAGTATGTTACATTATACATTTTATTAAGTTATGCACAATTATTAAGTATTATTGATATTACACTTTGCTTACATATTTACTTTATTCACGAATGAGTGATGTTCTTATTTCCCCTCGTATGTATATTTAAAATTGTAGACTTCCACCTGTTCTGTATCTAGTTTATGTGATTAATAACACCATCAGCGGAAGTCCACGTCTCATTGTGTATGTTCTTCTTTGGAAAGAACATACTCGTGCTTTTTTTTGTGATAAAAAAGTGATCCCACAGCAGACCCGGAGGCCCTTGGGGTAGTAGGAGGTTAAGGCTCCCACTTTTTCTAGACAATCGGCACTTTATGTCAGCCGGGTTGTCAGCCCTGCGTGACGGCCGCCTTTACCCCAGAACAAGCGTCTGGTACTCATTTCCGTTAGAGGCTGAGTCGACCCCAGGGCCATAGTGCCGCCAGAGGGTTGGGCCAGTCTAAAAATCCTGACCCCAACGGGACTTGAACCCTCGACCCTCCGGCTTGTAGCTCAGTGCCTTAACCACTACGCTACGGCGTGCCCCCTTTTTGTGATAACAATAGTATATTATGATGCGAGGTTGGGAAGTGATTTTTACAGAATCGGGAATAATGTTTAAAAACCGAGCGATGGCGAGGTTTTTAATTTCCGAGATTCTGTAAAACTTCGCAAACGTGCGTTGTACATTATTTTTTACGCTATGGTGTTTTCAAAATAATAAATAATAATATCTTTGTTGGAAATATTTGCGTTCATTATAGACAATTGACTAACGTTAATAGTGTAGGCAATGCTTATTAGTTGAAACAACAGGAGGCCGTGAGAGCAATGTAGTGATTAAATGGCGGCAAGTACGTATTTATTGTTTTATTAGGTTTAAAATAAAGTTTAGTTCATTTAAAATGCAGTGATTTGTTTCGTATAATGTATATTAACACTACCTTTTGGATATTTTTTATATATACATTACACGTAGTATACATAGAGGGCAGTGGTTTTACTTCCCACACGCGTGTTTGCAATATGTAACATTACAGTATAGTTATTTTTATTACAGTACAGTTTTTTAGGTTGGCAACCTCGAAATGTAGGAAGTTGACTTTCAGTCATGGTCGCTATTGCTGTAAGTACAACAAAACGCACTATCGCGCAAAAAATATATTATTATCCATGATTTATTATTACAGAATATTAACTAACTATCTCACTGGCACTATCGAACCCGTAGATTCATGGCCGCGAGGACATAAGCTCTCCATACATCCCTATCCTGAGCTAATGTTTTCCAATCATCCCCTGTATAATCTACTTCCCTCAAATCATAGTTAATGCTATTTTCCCACCTCATTCTTGGCCTACCAACTGGGCGTTTTCCCTCTGGTTTTCCTACAAGAAGCTTCCATGCACCTCTTTCATTCCCCATTCGTGCCACATGTTCTGCCCATTTGCAGTCTGCGAGACTTAACTGTTCTCATTATATCAGTCTTCCTATGACCTATGTAATTCACTGTTATCAGTCTTCTCCATTCACCTGTCTGCTTTGGTCCAAACATTTTCCTATGAACCTTATTCTCAAATACTCGTAATATCCTTTCCTCCCTTAAAGTAAGAGTCCATGTTTCGCACCCATATAATATATCTGGTAGAATAATAGTTTTATATATTTTCAGTTTAATGTTTTTTGAAAGGAGTTGGGAAGTCGAGTCTCTGTAATGTATAGTAGCACGCATTTCCAGAATTGAGCCTATGTTTAATTTCTTTGTGCATCTCATTCCTATTTGTGATTATTGTTCCTAGGTATTTGAATTCAGCCACTTCATCAAAATTTCCCTCATTTGTCATTAGCTGTCCATTTCCATAATGAAATGTATTTATATGTGTGACTATATATTTAGTTTTATTGACATTTACTTCCAGTCCCAGTTTCTTAGTGTTACTCATTAGTGTGTGCGTGTTGGCCTTTAGTATCTCCTCGTTATCGCCCAATAGTACTACATCATCAGCATAAACTAACAACTTATTAATACGACTGAGTTGTAGGCCTTCTTCATCCTCTAAAGATTTGATGGCATATTATATATATATATAATTAAGTTGTAAAAATGGCTAGAAATGGATAATGAAAAGACGATAAATGGCCAGAAGAGCTGTTAGTAGCATTTTCATAAATTTGTAGCTAGTTACGTTTTCAAAACCACATATTTTTGTGACTCCACTCCCTTATTTTCTAATTTCATCAGTGATTATTCTAAACCTTATTATCCTTTCATGGGGATATCGGGAATCCGTACTAAACCAAACTAATTGATTTATAGCTCAATTTCCCATTTATTTTAAATACTTTTCTCACTTTTTTTGGTAATTCACATATTGCTACAATAATCTGCGCGTTTTCTCTTTTGTATTTCAATCTACACTTATTTAAGTTCATAATTGTTTTTTATACCGTTGAGGTTATAACAAAGTTAAATGATAATTTGTTTTACCTTTGTATAGTACCGTATACAAAGAAGATGGTAGTATACAAGGTAAAAAAAAATATAATTTAACATTGTATTTCAATTCATCTAGACACTCTCCTGGCATAGAATCCCCACATATTCTGTTATGATTTTTTTTACCATGACTGTTACAGTTTTAATTTCGAGTGCTCTTGTCGGATTTAAATAGAGCTATCTCACTTTCTAATTTTCCTTTGTGAAGAGGATGAGTTGACAGTTTTTATACTTGATTTACGATGGAATCTTTAAACCTCTATTAAAATCACGAAAATCTTACAATCACGAGCTCCGTATCTACGTGGTGGCTAAAGAGCGAAAGTTTCACGTTTGATGAAGCGGTTAAACTCCACGAGCGGTTCTTTTTCCCCGGCAGGTTCCAGGTAACAGTAGTTACAGCCATAAACAGTGACAGACTTGCAAGTGAACTGAAAAATAACTTAATTGAACCATCAGAAGCGCAGTAACATTTAAATGTGGCTGCTGAATGGATTACGTTCACTGCTTCTTTAGAATGTCACGAATTTTATAAACTAGATAACTAGGTTTTTATTATTGATTTCGTACATCTCAATGATGGATAAATCATATTTGAAGAGAAAAATTATACGCTCAGACCGGGACTTGAACCCGGGACCCTTGGTTCTCTAGACCAAGTGCTCTACCAACTGAGCTACCTGAGCAAGTACCGATCTAAACGCAAATCTTTCTCTATATACATTGTAATTCCCATCCACCAAATGCTGTGAAGCCATGCTTCTATCTTGCAAATGGTGGCTCCTTTATTAAGAAGACATATTTGGGAATTATACATTACAGCCATACTGGCTGAAGCATGGCTTCACAGCATTTGGTGGATGGGAATTACAATGTATATAGAGAAAGATTTGCGTTTAGATCGGTACTTGCTCAGGTAGCTCAGTTGGTAGAGCACTTGGTCTAGAGAACCAAGGGTCCCGGGTTCAAGTCCCGGTCTGAGCGTATAATTTTTCTCTTCAAATATGATTTATCCATCATTGAGATGTACGAAATCAATAATAAAAACTTGGAAAAAGCCGTACTGGCTGTAATGTATAATTCCCAAATATGTCTTCTTAATAAAGGAGCCGCCATTTGCAAGATAGAAGCATGGCTTCACAGCATTTGGTGGATGGGAATTACAATGTATATAGAGAAAGATTTGCGTTTAGATCGGTACTTGCTCAGGTAGCTCAGTTGGTAGAGCACTTGGTCTAGAGAACCAAGGGTCCCGGGTTCAAGTCCCGGTCTGAGCGTATAATTTTTCTCTTCAAATATGATTTATCCATCATTGAGATGTACGAAATCAATAATAAAAACTTGGAAAAAGCCGTACTGGCTGTAATGTATAATTCCCAAATATGTCTTCTTAATAAAGGAGCCGCCATTTGCAAGATAGAAGCATGGCTTCACAGCATTTGGTGGATGGGAATTACAATGTATATAGAGAAAGATTTGCGTTTAGATCGGTACTTGCTCAGGTAGCTCAGTTGGTAGAGCACTTGGTCTAGAGAACCAAGGGTCCCGGGTTCAAGTCCCGGTCTGAGCGTATAATTTTTCTCTTCAAATATGATTTATCCATCATTGAGATGTACGAAATCAATAATAAAAACTTGGAAAAAGCCGTACTGGCTGTAATGTATAATTCCCAAATATGTCTTCTTAATAAAGGAGCCGCCATTTGCAAGATAGAAGCATGGCTTCACAGCATTTGGTGGATGGGAATTACAATGTATATAGAGAAAGATTTGCGTTTAGATCGGTACTTGCTCAGGTAGCTCAGTTGGTAGAGCACTTGGTCTAGAGAACCAAGGGTCCCGGGTTCAAGTCCCGGTCTGAGCGTATAATTTTTCTCTTAAACTAGATAACTAGGGTTTCCTTGTATTTCTCAACTGATGTCTTGTACATGAGACATCCATCAGTATCAATGATGACGTTATGAAGGAAGATAGGTTCACTAACAGAGATGTGCAAAATATCTAGCTGGATTCCGAAGTATTTGGTTGTCTCATAAATGATACATACATAGTGTTTTGCCCAAACACTGAAAACTCAGCATTCTCAACTCTTTCCTTAACTCAGCCTTCCTTTTTGTACATACAAACAATTTATTTTAATTTAGGTAGATGAAAATAAAACTTAGAGTTTTATTGATTTTCATATGTATTTCAATATAAATTTGTAACAGCTGTTTCGGTACTGTTACAAATTTATATTGTAATAACTATGAAGATCATATAAAACTCTAAGTTTTATTTTTATTTTAATTAAATAAATATGGATTTTCATCAAGTAAACGCCAATTCAATTGATTACTTGATAATTTATTTTAATATTGTCTATCATCTGACTTTTTTCTGCTTATAACCTTATTTCCGTTGACCAATCCTTCTAGGGCATCCGTCAGCAGGCAGTTTCTTCTTAGCTAGTGGCAATCCAATTTCTTTTCATCTTCTTTATGGGTTCCAGCATTGTTCTTCCTTCACCCACTCTGTCTAGCACATTTTTATTTTGTCTGTCTCATAAGTGATGCCAGCTTTTAATTTCATGTTGTGTGTCCGATTTAATTTTGAAGGTGTGATTCACTGGGAGTTTGTTCCAAATGGACGTGCTGTCGATGTAGATCTTTATTTTCAACAACTGGAACGAGTTCGTGAAATTTTGAGGGTCGCGGATTCAAACCCAACCGAACCCGATACTGCACGAACAACCACTACAAAACTTAAGGAATTGGGAGGTATCGAAATGCTACCACACCCAGCATATAGCCCTGATCTCGTGCCTTTAGATTGCAATCTGTTTCGATCCATGACCATTTGTTGCGTGAAATTTCGCTAACATTCGAAAACAATGAAGCTGTGAAAGTGGGTTTCAACGAATTCTTTGCATAAAAAACCGAGAATGGTACCGTTGCGGGATAGTGAACCTCGCTGAAAGATGGTTCCACACAATGGCATCTCATTATCTCTGTTTTGAGGAGAATTTTAATTTCTTGTTAGAAAATATTCCGAATATTTTTTTTTCATACACAACGCGTCTATAGGCTATAAAATACAGAACGATGTGATAGGAGAATAAAAGACAATGGAATGAGTTACACTTGACAATGTTCAAAAGAGACAGTTTTTGGTCATGACAATAGAATGAAGGAAGAAAGACTCCCTAATAAGATAATAAGGTGGATACCTTCTCAAAGGAAATATCGAGGAAGCCCACGACACAACTGGAATGACGACGTTAATGATGCAGTGACAAGAAACTTACATACTCAAGAATGTAGAATAAAGGAAGATGGCGACTGGGGACTGTAACAATTCATGTACACCCAGCATCGAGCGGCATTTAGGTAGCTACAATAATTCATGAGTAATAATAAGAAAAAGTTTTCTCTGAAAATGCATTACTTTGAGACAATATCTAGCTCTATAAATTAGGTACAGTTGGAGGCCACTATTTAAATTATGATGATTATGATGATGGGTGTGGTGGTGAGATACGAACATTGGAATATGAGAGTCATCAGTCCTGCAGTGACTGAATGAATATATTTTCTGTTTAATATAATAAGTTAGTGATCATTAGCTAACTAACTCACTGGCACTATCGAACCCGTAGATTCATGGCGGCGCGGACATCAGCTCTCCATACATCCCTATCTGAACTAATGATTTCCAATCATTCCCTGTAAAATCTACTTTCCTCAAATAATAGTTAATACTATTCTCCCACATCATTCTTGGTCTACCAACTGGGCGTTTTCCCTCTGGTTTTCCTACAAGAAACTTCCATGCACGTCTTACATTCCCAATTGGTGTCACATGTCCTGTCTATGAGACTTAACTGTTCTCATTATATCTGGCTTCCTATAAAGACCATGTAATTCACTGTAATGCAGTCTTCTCCATTCACCTGTCTGTTCATCTCTCTTTGGTCCAAAAATGTTCCTAAGAACTTTATTCTCAAATACTCGTAATCTTCTTTCCTCCCTTAAAATAAGAGTCCCTGATTTGCGTTCCATATAATATAACTGGTTGAATAATAGTTTTATATATTTTTAGTTTAACGCTTTTTTAAAAGTAGTTGGGACGTCAAGAGTCTCTAATGCATAATAGCATGCATTTCCAGAATTGAGCCTATGTTTAATGTTCATGTGCATCTCATTCCTGTTTGTGATTATTGTTCCTAGGTATTTGAATTCAGCCACTTCCTCAAAATTTCCCTCATTAGCTGTACATTTCCATTATATAATGTATTTCTATGTGTGACCATATATTTAGTTTTATTGATATTTACTTCCAGTCCCAACTTCTTAGTGTTACTCAGTAGTATGTGCGTGTTGTCCTTTAGTATCTCCTCGCTATCAGCCAGTAGTACTACATCATCAGCATAAACTAACAGCTTATAATACCATTGAGTTGTAGTCATCCTAAAAGATAGGGATCATTTGTCGCATAACAATACAAACATATTTTCTCAGGAAAGAAGGTAGATTTTATAATTTCCCAGAAAACAAAACTTTTATACAATAATCGCAATGTAATTATGGGAAATTAACAACTCAAACGTGCGTGAAAGAAGTAACTTGCATGAGAAAGTGTTTTACTTCCTAAAAAACTGAAAATATGCCAAATAAGACCTTTAATTTACCAAGATATGCTCAATACTTTTAAAATTAATGACGAAACACCGTTGAGGTCACTATGAAAAATTAAAAATATAAAATCGATACCTGATATCTCAGTCGTCCTCAATTTTATGAAGGCTTTAACATCTTATAACCTTCATAAATTTGAGGACATTGAGGTCTCAGTATCTATTTTATATTTTTAAAATATGCTCTGTCATATAGATATTGGTTTTTTCATAACAAATATGTACATTATTTTAAGGAGCATGTAAGTGTTATCAAAAAATATGTGCTACATCATAAGAATCGTAGCACTAGAAAGCAATAATATATATAATATTTAATTAAATAAAAATAAAACTTAAATTTTTATGTGATTTTCATATTTATTTATTTTTTAATAGGAAATGTGCACTCAGTTCAGCATTAGGGACAGTACACACACCCAGATCCGAAGTGGAGATTTTTTAAAATCCCCACCCCGCCGGGAATCGAACCCGGGTCGCCGGAGTGGAAGGTAGGGACTCTACCGACTACGCCACGGCGAATTTTCATATCTATTAAAATATAAATTGGTTACAGCTGTTTCGGTACTTTGTACCTTCTTCAGACATAATAACAAACGAATGAATTTTGTTCTTTAGTACATAACAACTGTAACTATGCAACCTTTTTTTTTACAATCTCTATTATAAATTTAAAAGAGGCAATTCATTCAAATAATAATCTGTTAAATTCGAAACTAGATTTTAATGAATCGCCTCTTTTAAATTTATAATAGAGATTGTAAAAAAAATGTTGCATAGTTAACAGTTATTATGTACTATAAGAACAAAATTCATTAATTTGTTATCATGTCTGAAGAAGGTACAAAGTACCGAAACAGCTGTAACTAATTTATATTTAAAAAAATATGAAAATCACATAAAACTTCGTTTTATTTTCTTTTAATTAAATAAGTTATGGATTTTCATCACGTAAACACCAATTCAATTGATTAAAAATATATGTTATTATTTTAAATATTGGCTCTAATGAAATACTTTAAAATAAGCAGTGAATTTGTTATTATAATGAATATGCTTATGTGTAAGGCATGCGGAATTCGTAGGCATATTAGGACTATCTCAAGATGGTGATTGGTTACGAAAGAGGATGTATCTCCTTGAAGACACATGATTGGATGTACATTTATTTCCATCTGTTGAGTGTCATCAGAAATACAAGGTCGGGAGAATGTACCACGTGCATTTACTGTCTTCAAGGTAGTAAACAATAAGACCGGGGTCATCCATGTCAAGTTAAGAAGTCCCTTTATTGCTAATTTTAGCTTTTACATAACACTTTTTTTAAAGAAACTGGCATTTTTTTTATTTCATTTTTTTGTCCCCCTCCTTTCGTTTACACTGTTTTTCTTCTTGTTTTACCTTTTTGTTAACTTTCTGTTATCGTCACATATAGACACAAGGACAAGACACACACCCAGACCCAAGGTGGAGATTAAAAATCCCCTATCCCGCCGGGAATCGAACCCGGGTCACCCTAAAGCAATTATTTGAAGTTTAATTTGGTGCCGACCTTATGAAGGTCTTGACCCGATATCTTTTTGTGCTTTTATTTAAGTGTTCTGATTATTTTATATGGTAAACAAGGAGAGTAATCCTCTCTCTGTTTTATGGCTGATTTTAAGTTATATTGAGTGAATGTATTGAGAATTTACTACTGATTTTTATGAACTTATGTGCAAGATTTTTATTTACGACGAGGAATAGATTAAGTAGTAATCATTAATAACACGGCCTTAGTTTCTTAGAGTATTTTATGATGCATTAAGAATTAAAGTATTATATGCATTGGTGTCCTGTATCTTAGTGTAGTGTGAATTTGTGTATTACCTATCTCGTTTATTAGTCTGTTTTTATGTGTAAGAATTGTGTCTCTTTGTCTGTGTGCTAAGTGTTTTATATGGTCTATTATGTAAGAGATTTCTGTGACATCGTGTAGTATGGAGATCTGAGTTTGGCGGTCTGCATGGAGTATGATTCTTAGGGCTTTATTTTGGGCTATTTGTAGATTATTAATGTGGGAGGTTGCGGCATGTCCCCAGGCTGGACTGGCATATGTCATGAGCGGTCTGATGATAGCTTTATATAGGTTTATTTTGTGTTTTAGTGAAAGTGTGCCTGCAGTGAGAATAGGGAAAATGTGTGAAGTTCTGATTTGCGCTTTTATTTTCAGATGTTTAATATGTTGTTTAAATGTTAGTTTTTTATCGAGTGTAACTCCTAAATATTTTACTGAGTCTGTGTATTCAATGTTTGTGTTGTTTATATTTAATGTAGGTGGGTTTGGTCTTCTTCTTGTAAATGTGATGGCTTGTGTTTTTTCAGCGTTTAGTCTGATTCTCCATTTGGAGAACCAGTTGCTGATCCTGTTGATGTGTAGTTGTATTTTTCTAGTGGAGTGGTGTATGTCTTTATGTGTACAGTATATCGCTGTGTCGTCTGCATATTGTGCTATTTTAGTATGTATTGAAGTTGGGATGTCTGAAGTGTATATGTTGTATAATGTTGGTGCCAGTACAGATCCTTGAGGGACGCCTGCTTTTATTGGATGCCAGTCTGATGTCTGATTATTAACTATGGTTCTGAATGTTCGCTTGTTTAGAAAGGAGTGAATTATTTTAATATAGCTGTCAGGAATTTTATATTGTATTAGTTTAAATATTAGGCCTGTATGCCAAACGGAGTCAAAAGCTTTCTCTATGTCGAAAAAGACTGCAGTTGTGAATTGTCTTTGTAGAAATCCTGTTGTTATGTCGTCCATGAGTCTAGTTAACTGTAGAGTAGTTGAGTGTTCAGGTCTGAAGGCAAATTGTGTAAGAGGTAGTATCTGAGATATGTAAGGTAGTAGTCTTTTGAGTATTAGTCTTTCTAGTACTTTGCCTATGTGGTCGAGTAAGCTAATTGGTCTGTAATTTTGAGGAAATAATGGGTTTTTGCCAGATTTAGGAATGGAAATGATGTTTGCTTGTTTGAAAGGAGTTGGGTAGTGATGTAGTTTGAGTGCAGAATTTAGGATTTTGGTCATATGAACTAGTCCTTTTCTAGGAAGTTGTTTTAGAGTAGTAGTAGTTATTCTGTCTTGTCCTGAAGCTTTATTGTTATTTAAAGAGTTTACAATTTTCTTAATTTCAGTAGTGGTAGCTATAGGTATTTGAAATGTCGATGGTACGTTTAAGTAGGTCTTTGTTTGCCTTCTGATTTTAGCTTGAAAGTGTTCATAATGATTGTTATTTGTCTTTGATCTAAATTGATTTTCTAATGTCTCTGCAAATGCATTGGCTTTGTCTAGGTCATCGTAAAGTAGTCCGTTTTCTTCCATGTAGAGTCTGTTCTGTTTCTGGTCGTTTTGATATGAGTGAAGTTTTTGATTATTTTCCAAGTGTTGTCGTTTTCAACTGCTGTCTTAAGTTGTTCGTCAAGTTGTTTAAATTTGTAGTTTTTAATATGTTGATTTATTCTTTTAGTAATTAAGTTTAGTTGTCGTTTGTCTTCTCGTAGTCTTAGACGTTGCCATTTTCTTCTTAGTTGTCTTTTTTTGTTGAAGTAGTTCAGTTAGTCCTGGGATGTAGTGCGTATTTTGAGTCCTATTTGAGCTGGTGGTAGTAGTACTGTTGTAAGTTTGCAGAAGAGTGTCTTGAAAAGTTTTGGTGGCTAAGTCTAGTTCTTCTGTATTATTTATTGTGATATTTGGAGTTATACTGTCATTTAATATTTGTCTGAAGGATGCCCAGTTTGTAGTTTTAGTGTTAAAGTTTTTTGTCTGTGATCTGATGGGATGAAAGTCTATTTCCATGATTACTGGACTATGGTCTGAGTTTAATTCATCAAGAGCGTCTATGTAATTTATGATGGGTCTTGGCTTCATGATGAAAATGTCCAGTACGTCTGGTCTATGTCCTTGATAACTGTAGTGGGTTGGTTGTAATGGTCCTGTTACTTGATATCGGTTGTCTATTGAGTGTTTTAGTAACGTTTTTCCTCTTGCGTTAGTAAGTCTTGAGTTCCATATTGGGCTTTTAGCGTTAAAGTCTCCTCCAAAAATGAATTTATTATTGTGCTTCGTTAATGTGTCTAGTTCAGTAGCCGTTAGTACGTTTTTAGGTGGTATGTATATGGCCCCTACAGTAGTTGTAACATTATGAGAGTATATGTCAATTGCAGTTAGTTGAATGTTAGTAAGTCCTTGAATAGTAGTAAGTGAGTGTGTGTATTGTAGATTTGACTATTACAGCTGTGCCACCGTGTCCGTTTTCTTTGTCTGTTCTGTAAATGTCATAATTAGGTATCCTCCAAGTAATATGTTTCTTTAGTTTAGTCTCTGCTATTAAGGCAACGTCTATGTTCAGTCTGGTTAGTAGGTTAGTGAGTTCTAGTATTTCGCTTCTGACTCCGTTTGCATTCCATTCTAATAAGAGCAAGGGTTTTATTAGAGTTTTGGGTTTAAGGGCCATTTTGGGTTAGTGCAGTGAGTAGTGTAATTATGGTATTTAGAAGGTGGGGATTTTCTAGGACTTTTTTAATGAGGGTGATTAGTGCTTCAATTGAGTTTGTGTTATTATTATTTATAGTGTTTCTCACTGCATCAGCGGCTGTGTGATTTCTATTAAGTGGAGGGAAGTTTAAACTGTTTGTCGTAGGGCTTTCGATTTCCGCATTTTGTGTTGCTCTGCTTATGGAGTTAGGTCTTAGATTGTCTAATGTAGTTCTTTGCGTTCTATTTGTGCCATTTTGAATTGTAGATTTTACTGCAGGTTGTTGAGATTTATCTGTTATCATTTGTTGAGGCCTTGCTGTGAGTTTTTTGTATATGGGGCAGTCTCTGTAGCTTGCGGCGTGTTCGCCCTTGCAGTTTGTGCATTTAACATTCTTGTTAGAACAGGCTGAGAGCCTGTGTGTTCCAGAACATCGGACACATCTCTCAGTCCTATTACAAAACTGAGCTATGTGTCCAAAGCCCTGGCATCTATAACATTGGGTGATTCCTGATAGGCCTATGTATTTTTCTAGTTTTACTCTTATGTAGCAGATGTGACTAAGTTCTTTTAGCATTTCCTCAAGGTGTTCATTTCTTTTAAAAGTTAGTATCCAGACTGGCAGGGGTGTTTTTATTCTGTTTCCATTTTGGAACATTAGTTTGGTTAACTGTCTGATTGCAATGATTGGATAATTGTGGTTCTGTAAGTACGAAAGTATGTCAGCTGTAGGGAATTCAGTTGGTAGACCTTTTAGAGTGACCTTTAGTGCTGTGTTAGGTTCATTGGAATGTGTGAAGTACTTGTAATTGTTTATTTTCAATCTTTCTATTACATTATTGTATGTATTATTATCTTCTGTTTGGATCTTTAAGGAGTTATTAGAATAAGTCATTTTTACTGTTTTAATATCTTTACCTGCGATTTTTTCCAGTGTCATGGCATTTGTGATTTTTATATCTGCAATTATTGGTGGTGGTTTACGGAATTTAGGCTTAATTTGTTCTTTATCTACTATGTCTGTGGTTATATCATTTAGTGGGTTAAATCTATTTTCAGTGTTGATATCTGAAGTTGTTTCTTTTAGATTGGTTTGTTTACTTGTCCTTTTTGGTAATATGAAGTCTGTATCTTGTGTATTTTGTATATTATCTTCCTCTAGATCAAGTGCTTTTTCATATTTGCGATTTAATGTGTCATGTATTGATTCTGAACCTGCATCTGAGTCTGAATTTTCCTGTTCTGTTTCACTTGACTGGGATTTTAAGTCCATATCTGAGATGTCTGGTCCGTGAGGAGGATGCTTGGGATAGGTATCTTTGGGTTGTACTTTCATCATCGTTAGACGATGGGAAGACAGGGCAGGAGGTTCCCTGTCCTTACTCCGGGATCGAGTAAGGCCTGGGGATTGACGGGAGCTGAGGAAAAGGTGATGCCGTGCACCGTGTTAAGGGATGGAAATTTGGGAATCTAGCCGTGCGTCTGACCGTAATTTTAGCTTGAAAAAGCTAGTTTTAAGCTCTTTTGTAGTGTTGCTTTGTTCACTGGTCGAGTGGGAGGCGAGCAGTTCAATGAAGCTGGCAGCCGCAGTGGTCGACCTGACTGACAACACCGCCGTAGACAAGAAGATTGATCTGCGAAGGATCCTCTAGGCGCCTGCAGAAGAGATTCTACCATCCAAGTCGAGAGAATGCTGAGAATCAGACTCCGGAGTGGAAGGTAGGGACTCTACCGACTACGCCACGGCGACGGACGAAACTAAATCAATACTTTAAACAATCATTTTAAACTATTTTAAGGTTATCCTATAAAGAGTTAAAATAGCATATAAGTAGAATGATAAAGTGATCGTTAAACAAAGCAATTTATTATAAGGAATTGAATTACATAAAAACCCTGACACAAAAAATGGATATCACTAACGTGGGAACTGTCAACCATTGCATGCCGATACCTACCTTGAAATTTCTCTGAGAGAAGCGTTGTTATGTACCAAGGCCGTGCCCAAAAAATATCTGCTGTTTTTAACTGCAAGACACAGGAATCGAGGCCAGAATCCAGCAATGACAACCCATTGTCCGAAAACCAGATGGGTTCCCTGAGTGAGTATAGTGGAGTGGAGTGTGACGGGACGTGGTGTGCGGGCAGGTTGTCAGGGTAGTCCATTTCATCATGTCAGGAGTTGTATTACTTCCCTATATTTTAAATGAGAGTTTTGGGGTTGGAGTTTAGTGCCATGCATTAAAACGGCAGATGATTTTTTTGGACACAACCTTGGCGTATCACAACGCTTCTCTGGAAGAAATTTCAAGGTAGGTTTCTGCATGCAATGGTTGACAGTTACCTTGTAAGAAATAATTAACAAATTAATAGAACACAAAAAAATACGAATTAACAAATATGGACATAATAAGCTTGATAAAGAGATTACTGAAAATAAAACTGGATACCATCACGCATACAGGCAATCAAACTATAAAACTGGCCAGGGCAATTAGAAAGCACGACAGAGCATAAAAATAGCTTATACAACAAACAATAAATTAAATAAGATAACATCAAACAAAATAAAAGACATATACATATGAAAATGAAGGAATTTACAAACTCAAATGCAATAGTTGTGATAGTTGACAGAATCTTTTTTTTTCAAATGCCCCAGGTTTGTCTTTCGACATTCCTGGTTTCTCTCCTGGCATGGCGTACTTGTAACCCACTTCTGAGGTTGGGGCGCCTGGAAGACAGGGTTACGTTGCCCCGATGATATGATGGGTGAGGATGATGATGATAGTGGTGCGCCAGGAGAGTCCCTAATCCTAAGCTTAACCTAAGATGAATATGAATGATGATGATTGCGATGGCCATATGATTTCTTAAACCCACAATTTAAAAAAAATGTTTCACTGCGGTCCGACACATTTAAATACAGTAATTGGATCGAAAGGTTAGTGTATTGTCAGTTTAAGGGTTAACTGCTAGAAGTCAGTGATACTTAATCTGAAACATTCTGTATACAAATGTCTTGGTCGTTTCCGGTGTCTACTAGATAGGACCGATGAAAATCTGTTAAACGTTTTCAAAAATATTTTCAAGAGAATAACCTCTGTAGTTTCATTTTTTCGGAATTAGCTAGATATTGAATGGGTAAGTTTGAATAGAGAGATATTATGAAAGTGACCCAGCAGTAGTAAAACTGTGACATGGTCATTTGACTTTTATACAACGAAGAAGCGTGGTTATTACATAACTTATTTGAGAATGTGGAGCGAAGAGGATGTCACTCGAAACTCAAAAGTCACGAGGTCAGTAGGAAACTAATAATTGTCTCTCGATACTTTCATCAAATAGTACTTGAAATCCTCGACATATCTCAGAGATTACATGAGGGGAAAACCGACAGGCAGACTAACACAACTATATCCAGTTATGACATCACAAGAACTCACACAAAAACAAAGAAATTATACTATTAATTCAAATAGTTTTAACATAAGTATGCCCAACTTGCAAACAAAACGCGTCTAAAACGCTTACAAATAGTGCAAAACAGAGCTGCAAGGGTTATAATGGGTGTAAGTACATATATAACGTAATACCCTTAAACTAACTCACTGGCACTATCGAACCCATAGGTTCATGGCCGTGCGGACATAAACTCTCCATTCATCCCTATCCTGAGCTAATGTTTTCCAATCTCCCCTGTATAATTTACTTCCCTCAAATCATAGTTAATGCTATTCTCCCACCTCATTCTTGGTCTACCAACTGGGTGTTTTCCCTCTGGTTTTTCTACAAGAAGCTTCCATGCACCTCTTTCATTCCTCATACGTGCCACATGTCCTGCCCATCGCAGTCTACGAGACTTCACTGTTCTTATTATATCTGGCTTCCTACAAAGGTCATGTAGTTCATTGTTATGTAGTCTTCTCCATTCACCTGTCTATTCATCTCTCTTTGGTCCAAAGATTTTCCTAAGTACTTTATTCTCAAATACACGTAATCTCCTTTCCTCCCTTAAAGTAAGAGTCCATGTTTCACATCCATTTAATATAACTGGTAGAATAATAGTTTTATATATTTTCAGGTTTTTTTAAGGAGTTGGGAAGTTAAGAGTCGTTGTAGTGCATAATAGCATGCATTTCCGGAATTGAGCCTATGTTTAATTTCTTTCTGCATCTCATTGCTATTTGTGATTATTGTTCCTAGGTATTTGAATTTTCACTTCCTCAAAATTTTCATCATTTGTCATTAGCTGTCCATTTCCACAATAAAATGTATTTCTATGTGTGACCGTATATTTAGTTTTATTGATATTTACTTCCAGTCCCAATTTATTAGTGTTACTCAATAGTGTGTGCGTGTTGGCCTTTAGTATCTCCTCGCTATCGTCCAATGGTACTACATCATCAGCATACACTTACAGCTTATTAATAACATTCAGTGTAGGCCTTCTTCTTCCTCTAAAGATTTGATGGCATGCTCTAGTACAAAATTAAATAGTAGAGGAAATAGTAAATCTCCTCATTTAAACCGTTGTGAATTTCAAAAGTACCAAACATGGCAGTTGCTAAATTTTTAAATTCCAATTTCAGGCAAACCCTCACTTCTAATAGCCGGATTTCACTAAACATTTTATAAAACCTACCTCAGTTTATTCCAATAGCATATACTGGGTTTCGTTGCTCAACATTGAAAATTGCGATCGCTAAAGCGATTTTTAAATTCTGGTTTCAGGCAACTCATACACCGAATGATTTTAGATAATAACAGATAGTGATTAAACGCTCGCCGCATCTGTAAACCTGTACGTACGAATTTTCATGAAGATCGGCGAAGAACTTTTGGAGATTTAAGTCTTCGAACAAAGGAACTTTACATTTTTATTTATATAGATAGAAGATATAGATATAGATTATGCAATCAGAGCATAGCAATTATGAATGTCTATTTTAGGAATTATTTAAGTTGAGTGATTGTGTGTTTGAACTAGAATCTTATCTGGTTAAATAGAAAGTTATCCAATAATGATTATTAGATAACAATCATTAACTGGATGCTTAACTAATTAGTCCTACATACTGTATCTACAACATGTAACGCTTGAGCTCATCTGGTATTATTGTCATGCGGTTGCAACTCAGAGACGTGTTATTACCCATCTGATTGAAGCGATTTCTTAATTCTAAGAGTTAATGTAAAACTAAAGGAAGATTACGAGTATTTGAGAATAAAGTTCTTAGGAAAAGTTTTGGACCAAAGCGAGATGAACAGACAGGTGAATGGAGAAAACTACATAACAGTGAACTACATGGTCTGTATAGGAAGCCAGATATAATGGGAACAGTTAAGTCTCGTAGACTGCGGTGGGCAGGACATGTGGCATGAATGGGAAATAAAATACGTGAATGGAAGCTTCTTGTAGGAAAAGCAGAGGAAAAACGCCCAGTTGGTAGACCAAGAATGAGGTGGGAGAACAACATTAACTATGATTTGAGGGAAGTAGATTATACGGGGGATGATTGGAAAACATTAGCTCAGGATAGGGATGCATGGAGAGCTTATTCCGCACGGCCATGAACATACATGTTCGATAGTACCAGTGAGTTAGAGTTAGTTAATATAAAACTAAAGGGTTGGTAAAATAAAGGAAATAAGTCCATTTTCAATAGTTAACTTTTTTTAATCTCATATGTAAAGCTGAAACATATACCTTGCAACACACTTATCGGATGGGAAATAGGCTGAGAGAAGAAAATTAAAAAAAAAACAAGGAAGTTACCGGGTACACATGCTTTAAAATGCTGTTCTGAACGACTAGAAAAAATGAATATCCCATTTATGTCTACAGCCCTTCAGTTAATAAAGGAAAAGGATGGTCTGAAAAGACGAAACATTTTAAAATATTATATTTTTATTAACTGGGACTGGAAGAAAATATCAATAAAACTAAACATAATGGTCACATAAGATTGATTGATCCATACCACAACTTCCAAGGAAGACAGCAGTTACACAATTCAGATTAACAACAGGCCACGATTGGTTCGCTACACACTTGCACAAGATCAATATATTGTATACACCGAAATACATTATATGCAACCACTCAGAGGAAGAAATGGACGACGAACACTTCAACAACTGTACAGTCGTTAAACAGAAATCTTCCAAAACTTGAAAGTACTGGAAAGCAACACTGTTTAATGATGTGGTACATTAGACACCAACCAACCAAATCGATTGATTGGTTCGTCAGACTGGGGACATGGGTACTCCCAATGAAGAGTTTCTTAAGTAGACATATTTAGTTATGCTTATTTCCCAGATGACAATGAGGGACATCGTCTCAAGAGGGCATTTAGTAGGAAACTAACGTATATTACTTGCATGGTAAAGAACGATTAAATTTTGCTTAGAGGCACTATATAGACTTGAGGTTCTTTTACAGCCCGGAAAATCTTCAGACTTGAGACCAAGGCTTAAAGTTCTCCTCGAGGACTTGTTCCTTGGAATTTGACATCCTGAAATTCCATCGACCCAAGCCGGATTTGAACCCGCGACCTTGTCACATGTATATAATAAAAATGGATAGTTAATGCCAAATCAGTGACATTTTAAATTAGGCCTAATGACTGAATTCAAGTACGTCTCCTAATAACAATAAGAATTAGGCCCAGAATGAAATTAAACATAGGTTCAGTTCTGGAAATGCATGCTATTATGTATAACAGGGCGAATGATCTGTATTTCAAATGCCCTGCATTAAATAAATTTAAAAAAATGTATAACAGGGAATCTTTTCGTCCTAATCTCTCGCTCTCTAAAAAAATAAGTTAATCTGAAAATATATATATCGGTCATATTTTCAGTTGTAGACGTGGTTCAAAAAACATGTTTTCTTACTTTAAGGGAGCAATAAAGATTAGAAGCGTTTGAGAATAAAGTTATTAGGAGATTTTTTTTTGAACCAAAGAGAGACGAGTAGGTAGGTGAATGGAGAGAACTGAATAAGAGTAACTATATTAACTTTATAGGAAACTAGATGTTATAAGAACAGGACAGGGCATGTTGCATGAATGGGAAATGGAAGAGCGACATGGAAACTTCTTACAGGTAAGCGCCCAGTAAGTAGGCCAATAATGAGGTGGGATAATTACATTAACGATAATTTGAAGGACATCAGTTATACAGGGAATGAGTTTTATAGTTAGCTTTCTAGTATATCCGGATCCAGGATGGATCTTTATTTTATTAATATTCACTTTTCTAAATTTTCCGATTGAGGGTATTTCCACTTTTCAGCGATTGCCCTTTTACCAGCCGGCTGCTGGCCCTTCACATCCACATGTGTCAATCACAGAGGTAGATGATCAACAGCCAGTGTAGGGGTGACATGTGGTTAGCATGTCGAGTCCCCCAGCCGTTATAGCTAGTTCCTCAACCTGGAGCCGCTACTTATTGTAGCTACCCAATTGCCTCACGATGCTGGGTGGGCACCGGTCCCATACTGGCCGAAATACCATGAGAAAATTTCTTCCCCCATGGAGACTCGAACCAGCGCAAGTCCCGTAGCTCTGCACCAAGGCTTCCTACCTTAACTGCTCGGCTACTAAATTTTAAGTTTTTATTTTTTGTATCCAGGTTTTAGTTTATTTTTATTTTTTATTCTTTTTGATGGCCCTTGGAATGAATTATTAGCTGATTTTTTTCAATTATTTGTATTTAATCCTCGGAATTAATGTGACAAAAAATGCGAACGAATACAGTAGACCCATATACGATACTGATTCAGAATATAAGGTTCTATATTTCTAAAACGGGACTTGGGACTGCTAAATGTTTAAAAAATCTTATATTAATTTTAAATGGATTATTTAAATGACACCTCATTATATAAGGTTCGCAATGTTTTATTTTAATTTTATTTATCTATTTTTTTGTGCCGCCTCCCCCCCTCTCAGAATTTGAAATCGATAATAATTTGTTGAAGAAATCATGATATAATCATTATTTTTAAACAGTGAATTTAAAAATCATGCCTGATTTAAAAATAAAATAAAAATCAGCCTTTGAGTTTTATTGATTCTAGTAAAAATTATGAACACTCGCTTGAGCATAGTTTTATCGATAAAAATTTAAGATTAATTCTTGATTAAAAAATTTCACTCAAAAAATAAAAATCAGACTGAATAAAAATACATTTTTTCTCAAGTTGTTTACGTGAATGGTAAATCTGGAGTATTAAACAGTATTAAGTTAATACTTATCTCTCCCCCACTCTTCATAATTCTAAGAATGAATAAGACTGCTAAGTTAAGTAAACAAGCTATTTTTTTTTTCCGAGCAGTGCAGTGCTAACAAATCCCCAATTATGTAAACAATTCAGCAAACAGTTTGTTCCTGATTGTCAGTGCGTTCACATCGTTTATAATCTACAAGTTGAAGACAATGTGGGGTGAAATAAAAACTCGTGCATCCATGAATCCATCCACATAAATTTTGAAAAAAAAACCACAAGTAAGTTCAAAAATTGAGAAAAAATGTTATTACTATATATGTGTGTAACTAACATATGAAACGCTATTTTGTCAAACTTAAGGGAAGAAAACACTGAGTAAAAGTAAATTTTATCAATCAAACTTTATATTTCAGATTTTAAGAAATATTACTCACAAATGACCGTTATTATTGTTCGAAAAGATTTTCCTCAGAAATAATGATTAACTTATGATTTTTTCAGCCGTTGATGACAAAATGAAAATCACTCTTGATAAAATTGATAGACTGGTTTTAAAAATTACTGGATACAAATTTTGGTCGGGTTTAATTTGTATTTATTTATTTTTAATCATGCATTTCGTTACAGCCGATTTACTGGTTTTCGTTTTAAACAGCTAGCCAGTGATATCGTTAAAGTAAAGATGAATCGATTGACATCTCATTTCGCAAAATCGTTTCAGGATTCTCTGAGCTATAATCGAAGATCTGAATAGATACATACGTAAAAAAACTAAATCTCTCTCACAGGCACTATCGAACTAGCAGGTTTATAGCCACATGGACATAAGCTTTCGATACTTCCCTAATCTGAACTACCAATCATGGTTAATGGCATTTTCCTATCCTATTCTTAGTCTACTAGTAGGTAGAACCATAGCTTATATCGATTATCATCCTTGCCACATTTCGATATCGTACTCAAGTTTTTACAGCTTACGCTAGATGGCAGAACGTCGCTGTGAAATTTAAGTAACCAATCTTTGCAATAAATCCCCAAATCTATGTTAAAAATATATTAATAATATTAAAATTATTAGACGTTTATTAAATATGGGTGTACACTTACTTATCACTTCCTAACCCGTTCCAACCAGCCAACCATATCGATTGATTGGTTCGTCAGACTGGGGACATGGGTACTCCCAATGAAGAGTTTCTTAAGTAGGCATTTAGTTATGCTTATTTCCCTATAGATGACAATGAGGGACATGTGGTTAGTACATCGTCTCAAGAGGGCATTTAGTAGGAAACTAACGTATATTACTTGCATGGTAAAGAACGATTAAATTTTGCTTAGAGGCACTATATAGACTTGAGGTTCTTTTACAGCCCGGAAAATCTTCAGACTTGAGACCAAGGCTTAAAGTTCTCCTGGAGGACTTGTTCCTTGGAATTTGACATTCTGAAATTCCATCGACCCAAGCCGGATTTGAACCCGCGCCCTTGTCACATGTATATAATAAAAATGGATGGTTAATGCCAAATCAGTGACATTTTAAATTAGTCCTTATGACTGAATTCAAGTACGCCTCCTAAGAACAATAAGAATTAGGCGCAGAATGAAATTAAACATAGGTTCAGTTCTGGAAATGCATGCTACTTTGTATAACAGGGTGAATGATCTGTATTTCAAGTGCCCTGCATTAAATAAATTTAAAAAATGTATAACAGTGACTCTTTTCGTCCTAATCTCTCTCTCTCTCTCTCTCTCTCTCTCTCTCTCTCTCTCTCTCTCTCTCTCTCTAAAAAAAAAAAAAAAAAAAAAGTTAACTGAAAAAATATAAATCGGTCATATTTTCAGTTATAGACGTGGTTCAAAAAACATGTTTTCTTACTTTAAGGGAGCAAAAAGATTAGAAGCGTTTGAGAATAAAGTTATTAGATTTTTTTTTGGACCAAAGAGAGACGAGTAGGTAGGTGAATGGAGAAAACTGAATAAGAGTAGCTATATGAACTTTATAGGAGCAGGACAGGGCATGTTGCATGAATGGGAAATGGAAGAGGGGCATGGAAACTTCTTACAGGAAAGCGCACAGTAAGTAGGCCAATAATGAGGTGGGATAATTACATTAACGATCATTTGAAGGACATCAGTTATACAGGGAATGAGTTTTATAGTTAGCTTTCTAGTATATCCGGATCCAGGATGGATCTTTATTTTATTAATATTCAATTTTCTAAATTTTAAGTTTTTATTTTTTTTATCCAGGTTTTAATTTTTTGTTTTTATTTTTTATTCTTTTTGATGGCCCTTGGAATGAATTATTAGCTTATTTTTTTCAATTATTTCTATTTAATCCTCGAATTAATGTGACAAAAAATGCGAACGAATACAGTAGACCCACATACGATACTGATTCAGAATATAAGGTTCTATATTTCTAAAACGGGACTTGGGATTGCTAAATGTTTAAAAATTCTTATATTAATTTTAAATGGATTATTTAAATGACACCTCATTATATAAGGTTCGCAATGTTTTATTTTAATTTTATTTATCTATTTTTTGTGCCGCCTCCGCCCCCTCTCAGAATTTGAAATCGATAATAATTTGTTGAAGAAATTATGATATAATCATTATTTTTTAACAGTGAATTTAAAAATCATGCCTGATTTAAAAATAAAATAAAAATCAGCCTTTGAGTTTTATTGATTCTAGTAAAAATTATGAACACTCGCTTGAGCATAGTTTTATCGATAACAATTTAAGATTAATTCTTGATTAAAAAATTTCACTCAAAAAAATAAAAATCAGACTGAATAAAAATACATTTTTTCTCAAGTTGTTTACGTGAATGGTAAATCTGGAGTATTAAACAGTATTAAGTTAATACTTATCTCTCCCCCACTCTTCATAATTCTAAGAATGAATAAGACTGCTAAGTTAAGTAAACAAGCTATTTTTTTTCCGAGCAGTGCAGTGCTAACAAATCCCCAATTATGTAAACAATTCAGCAAACAGTTTGTTCCTGATTGTCAGCGCGTTCACATCGTTTAGATCTACAAGTTGTAGACAATGTGGGGCGAAATAAAAACTCGTGCATCTATGAAGCCTTCCACATAAATTTTGAAGAAAACACAAGTAAGTTCAAAAATTGAGAAAAAACGTTATTAGTATCTATGCGTGTAACATATGAAACGCTATTTTGTCAAACTTAAGGGAAGGAGAACACTGAATAAAAGTAAATTTTATCAATCAAACTTTATATTTCAGATTTTAAGAAATATTACTCACAAATGACCGTTATTATTGTTCGAAAAGATTTTCCTTAGAAATAATGGTTAACTTATGATTTTTTCAGCCGTTGATAACAAAATCTAAATCACTCTTGATAAAATTCATAGGCTAGTTTTAAAAATTACTAGATACAAATTTTGGTCGGGTTTAATTTGATTTATTTATTTTTAATCATGCATTTCGTTACGGCCGATTTACTGGTTTTCGTTTTAAAACAGCTAGCCAGTGATACCGTTAAAGTAAAGATGAATCGATTGACATCTCATTTCGCAAAATCGTTTCAGGATTCTCTGAGCTATAATCGAAGATCTGAATAGATACATACGTAAAAAAACTAAATCTTTCTCACAGGCACTATCGAACTAGCAGGTTTATAGCCGCATGGACATAAGCTTTCGATACTCCCTAATCTGAACTACCAATCATGGTTAATGGCATTTTCCTATCCTATTCTTAGTCTACCTAGTAGGTAGAACCATAGCCTATATCGATTATCATCCTTGTCACAATTCGATATCGTACTCAAGTTTATACAGCTTACGCTAGATGGCAGAACGTCGCTGTGAAATTTAAATGACCAATCTTTGCAATAAATCCCCAAATCTATGTTAAAAATATATTAATAATATTAAAATTATCAGACGTTTATTAAATATGGGTGTACACTTACTTATCACTTCCTAACCCGTTCCAACCAGCGATAACCCAAACCAGCGATCGGAAAAATAATAGACTAATATACTCTGTGGAGAAAAATTGCAGTCAGCATCGCAATATTGTCTAACAGTGTCATAATGTTGTGATTTGCGTATTTAAATAAATACTTAAAAATTATCAAATAATGTTACAAACATTATTTGAAAAAGTTTAAACTATTTTTAAATGTTGGTAAATACAGAACAAGAGTTCTAGTTTACGACAGTAACTGAAAAATCAAGGGTATAACTGCTTGTTCAGCCGGCGCTTTCCTTTTATCTTCTCTACAAGAAGTTTTCATGTCCATTTCCATTTCTGATTCGTTCCACATGTCCAGCCTAATGCATTCTACGAGACTCAATTGTTCTTTTACATCTGCTTTCCTATAATTAGCATGTAGCTCAGAGTTGTAGTTTATACCGTTCACCTATTTGTCTCTCTTGGTTGAAAAATATTCCTAGGCACTTTATTCTCAAATACTCCTAATATTTTAGAAGATTAGGACACAAGGTTGAAAGACAGTTTATTTTACGTATCAAGTGAAGTGTTTTGAATTAGAATTTTACAATGAATATGACAAATATTAAAATTACAAATTTCGTACCTGTTACATCAGTCATCCTCAATTAAAACAAACTTCTGTTTATGAAACATCATCACACATTAAAAATGTACGTCTTTCATCATCGGCATCTACAATGGTACTCAATGGTGCCTGATGATGTAATACTGTTTTCTGAAAGGCCTACATTGTTTAAGGGGGTGCGATGGGTGAAATTTCTATTTTCTACATTTGTTGAGCTAGATACTTGATTTTTTGTACAAACATTCAATGCATGATACATAATGAGTTGTTTAAGTTTCATTCTTGTGAGACATTTATTTTATGAGTTATTAAATATTACGTTTAAAAAATTGCATATATTATAATTAAACGGGTTCCACAATTTTTGGTAAAATGTCTAATTTTTTTACAAGACCCCTCAAATATTTAGAAAAACATCAAGCATTAGAATTATTATAATGTGAATACAAAGGGAGGAAAAATAATGCTTTACCTCATGTGTGGAATTACAAAAAAAATAATTGTATGCATTTTATTTTTTACTTCTTAAAATACTATTTTGTTACTCATTGTTTTTAGAACTTTCAGTAAAAATTTGAACCTTCTAGGACAAAATTTATGAATTCCATTCAATTTTGAATGTACAAAAATGCAGTGAAAACAAAAGTGTGGAAAAACCAGTTTAAAGATTTGCATGCTGTTTAAATACAATATGTAACATACAGGCCTAAACAGCACTTTAGGTCAGTTAGAAGCATCATAGGCCTCTGAAACTTTGCCAACATATACATTAGAGTACAGGCTATTTTCTAATACAAAAAACCAAAAATGCCAATTTCGATCTCAAATGGTCAATTTTTCACCCATCACTCCCCTTAATGTTTGACAGTGTTTTATAAACACAAGTTTTAGTTGAGGACGTCTAATACAACACATACGGATTTTATAATTTTAATATTTTAACCAAGAAGCTCAACGGTGGTTTACCGTAAAATATAAATTAATTATATCATCATCAACAATCACGGATTAAGCCCATGTGGCTTGTTCCGGTCTCATAGATTCTCATTCAAAAGTTGGATCCATCTCTTCTTCGGTCTACCAACATTCCTGCGTCTTTTTGGTTTGTATTTAAGTATAATTTCGGGAATGCGATCATCTTCCATTCATTGAACATGTTCTTTCCATTTTTTCTAGATTGTTTTATTCTATCTAAGAGTTTAAAGATATTTAGCTCATTTCTAATATCTTCACTTCTTCTATTATCTAGAAGTTTGCAACCAGCCACACTTCTCAGAAATCTCATTTCAGCTACTTCTATGATCTTCTCTTCTCTTTTAGTTAAAACCCAAAATTCATTACCATACAATAGTAAGGGGACTGCCACTGCTTTATAAAATTTTAGTTTTGTTTCTTTTCTTGTGCTTTTAAATATCCTTTTGATTGTTCCACATATATAATTACATTTATTAAGTTTGTTAAATAGATCTTCATTTTTAAAATAGGAGATTTCATAACCCAGGTATTTAAAATGGTTCACTTGTTCAATGGATTTCCTCTCCAGAAATATTTTAGCTCTTACGGTATCTGATCCCTTAAAAGCTAGGATTTTCGTTTTATTTATTGATATTTTGAAATTATATTTCTGTATAATGTTATTTATCTGAAAGCGCGATTTCTGTAGACCTTCTTCTGAACTACTCGTAGATATTAAAATTAATTATAATATATAGGAATTTCGCACAATATGCAAAATATAAGTGAGTTCAATTGCTGCAGAACTGTTTAAGTGACGATCATTCTCTCGCGTATGAATACGAGAAAATCTACCATCCTTGTGTCGTACTATATTTTATTTTATACTACGTTGAATTCCTTACATTTGATTATATTACGGTACTAATATTGTGTAAATAAGATATCAGGTATATTATTATGATGTTTACCTTAGGGGCGCCTTTTATAATTTCATCAAATATATTTTCAGTAGTGTATTTGGATAATTTACTAGAATCGTTCCTTGAATTATTTTACATGTTGGAAATAATAAATTATTATATTGTAACTGAAAAATTATACATGGTATCCGGAACCAACTCTCTCAAGAAATTATTATAAATAAATAAAAAAACTAATAAAGTTATCCTAATGTCGTTTGTTGTAAAAATAGATAAAATCAACAAGTTTTCCGATAACAATGAACTTACATAATTTCTCATGTTTATTTTGACTTAAAGTTTTTTGGCGACAGCAGTGAAATTATGTAAATACTTTTGTTACTCATGTTTATTCGATTTGTTGTTTGCTTTCACGCCTTCCAACAAGATCGAGCACCCCATGGAAAAAAAAACTATACACAGGATTTTCAAGCCGTGGCCACGCGGGGGGGGGGAAAGGTCGCTTAACTGGGTTTGGAAACTCGAAACCAGAGGTTCACATGTGGAAATTTACTGATTAACTTGTTAAATTTATCTAAGTTTTACAGTAAACTAAATTACAATATACTTGTTATTTTCTGTTCTATAACAGTTTGTTATTGTTAGTGTTGATCCTGGACAGCCTGTATTGAAAATACATTGAATAAATTCAACTATTCTCTTAAATTAATTGTTTCCAGTGCGCGACGTTCAATTTTCTTCTTGAAAAAATGCTCTCAGTTTGAGATATGTACGGGATACAATGAAAGCTTTCAATTTGTAGTAACGTGGAATGGGTTTAAGAGTAAACAAAGCATGTTTAACGGAGTTTGATATGAACTTACTGCTTCGTTATCGTATATTACAGAATAGCCTTAATGTTGTTTACATTCAAATGAGTCACTACACGCAACATTTTAGTTTTTATGTTGTCGAAAGTTTGGTGATGTAAAGGGTTTGAGCATTGTAATAGTTAATTTTCCACACTCATTTTTTAATAACGTAACATTATCGAATTGATCACAGTATGAAATAAAAGAATTAACAAAACTGAATTTTGAAAAAGTGACTGAATTCAAATATTTAGGAACAATAATTACAAATAGGACTAAAATAACCAACTAACTAACTCATTGGCGCTATCGAATCCGTAGGTTCGTGGCCGCGCGCACATAAGCTCTCCATGCACCCGTGTCCTGAGCTAATGTTTTCCAATTATTCCCTTATAATCGACTTCCCTCAAGTCATAGTTAATGTTATTCTCCCACCTAATTTGTAGTCTACCAACTGGGTGTTTTCCCTCTGGTTTTCCTACAAGAAGTTTCCATTACGTTTTTCATTCCCCACTCGTGCCACATGTCCTGCCCATCGTAGTTTACGATACTTAACTGTTTTATTATGTCTGGCTTCCTATAAAGACTATGTAGCTCACTGTTATGTAGTCTTCTCCATTCACCTGTCTGTTCATCTCTCTTTGGTCCAAACATTTTCCTAAGAAATTTATTCTCAAATACTCGTAATTTTCTGTCCTCCCTTAAAGTAAGAGTTCATGTTTCACATCCAGATAATATCCATCCATCCATCCATAGTAATTCTGCCCGAGGGCAGATCTTTCACTGCAATCATAGCATTTTCATGCTATGCTTTGCAGCTTTACTAGGGAATTGTAGATGTGGTAGCTTCCTGTTGCTTTGCACGCTGGTGAAGGATGATGATAATGGCCATATGATTTCGGGGACCGTTTGGGCCTTAAAGTTTTCCTGACATTTGTCTTACAGGTGAGGAAAAACCCCGAAAAAACCTCACCCAGAAAAACTGTGCCGACGGGGATCGGACCCAGGTCCGCTACGTGACAAGGCAGTACGCTACCTCCTCGAGACCACAGCGGTGGACATCCAGATAATATAACTGGTAGAATAGGGCAGCGAGACACAAATCAATTAAACATAGACTCAATTCTGGAAAAGCATGCTATTTTGTATTACACGGATTCTTGTAGTCCGAACTTCTCTACAAACTGAAAACATATAAAATTGTTATTCTCCCAGTTATAAGAATTCGAAACATGGACTCTTACTTTAAGGGAAGAAAAAACATCACTAGTATTTGAGAATAAAATGTTAGGAATTTTTTTTTTACCAAAGAGAGAGAAACAGAAATGAGAGTAGAGAAGATTTCGTGACAATGTACATTATGTTTATAGGAAGCAAGATATAATAACAGTTACGTCTCATAGGCTGTGATGGGCAAGAGATGTGACACAAATGGGGAATGAAAGATGGACATGGAAGCTGCTTGTAGGGAAATAAGAAGGAAATTAATAAGGTGTAGAATAACATTAATCATGATTTGAGTGAAGTGGATTATACAGGGGATGATTGAAAAATTAAAAAAACATTTGCTCAAGGTAGGGGTGTGTGGAGTGCTTATGTCCGCGTGGCCATGAATCTACGGGTTCGATAAATACAGCGTGTTAGTAAATTATCTCTTAAAATGTCATCACCTCTCTCATGTTAAATATCACTTGTTAATCCTTGGGTTTGAAATCAATAATAATTCAAATATACCTTCATTTAATCTTTACCATGATGACATTCTGTTAGCTACACATTTAAAATACAATTAAAGTAGAAATGCTACTAAGTAATATCCGTTTAGGATTCCTTACAAGAATTGTTGGAAATTTTACCGGAATAGTCATTTTTCCAGTAATTCTGGATTAAAACCATTTCTGTGTTTTATTTTGATTTCTGTCAATTAATAGAAACTCACTCGCAGCAATAAGATGGAGGGAACGGAAGAAGATAAGGGAAAACTAGTGCTCGTTGGATTGAGCATAAATTAGCCATTTTGAATTGCCATAGAATAATTGTGATTAAGAGGTAACTTTTTACGCATTTAAACACATTTAAAATGTAACGAACCTAAAAGCTAATTCTCTAACCGAGGTGAATCTCATGGAACGCCTTATTATTTTACTCGGTTAAATATGTACATTTGTTTGTGTTGACATGGTTAAATTTAGATATAAATTTTTGATACCGGCAGAGAAGCATCGTTATCGTCAGAGTTTTGTTGTTGAAACCAGCATCGATAGAGATGCTGTGGCAGTAGGTTTATCGCTGGTTACTACTGTGGTTATCGCTGATTAGTAGTGTGGTTATCGCTGGATGTATTTGTGTCGTTATCGCTGGTTATGACGTCAACACTCACTTGTTTCTTGATCGGATAACCAAAGTAGCCATGATAGGCCCGCAGAACACTCGAGCAGCCGAAGGTAATATGAAATCGTAATTTTACATGAGGAGTTCAGAGCAAAAGTGGAGCAAGTCCACTTTTAATGTTTTGAGAAAAACTGATGTAGAATTAAAGTAATATATTGAAGTGCATATGAATAATTAATCATTGAGACCAGCCTCATGGGCTAGTGATCAGCATTTCACGAGGTCTCGGGTTCGATTCCCGTTGAAACCATAGGAATGTTTTCTTAACCTATCCGCCTCAAAAGACGAGGTAGACTCGCCGGTACTTAAATGGCCTTCAACTAAAAACACGAAGTACACTCCCTTAACTCTGCTGTTATATATTTTGCAATATTTTGTACATCCCTTGGTAGGGTAATCTTTTGTTAACGTTTATGAATAGTAGAGGGATGTGTTTTTGCCTTCACACTTATTGTGATGTCAAGTACCATTATCTTTTTTGTTTGTTTTGAATGTCTGAAAATAGTCAATATAATTTACGGTAACTTGTATCAGGTTTCTGGGAAAATGTATTGAGCATTTAAACATGAAGCGAATGGGTTAAAATATATCATTCCTGTGGTCGCCTGTGGTCTGGAGTTTAGGTTAAGGTCTCTTCTGGAATTTCATTATCATTTATCACCCGTTATGTTATCGGGCTAACGTAACTCCGCCTTCCAGATGCTCAGCCTAAGAAATGGGTTACAATTTCGCCAATGCCAGGGGAGAAAGCCAGAAATGTCATGTAAGACAATTCACTATTGCTCTGACGTATTATTGATATTTTCAATCCAAATTAACATAAATCTATGAGTTTCAATTATTGAACTTTGTCCATTTTGCCCTGAACCCTTCACTTTACGTAACACTTAAAATCTCATCCCGTTCTAAAGTTGAACACAGCTTCTTTAATATTTGGTTTGGATCGACCTATAATTGCAATAAATACGAAGTTACCCCGAGAGAATCTTGAAGCAGCAGACTGTAATAAATTATCTGGACGTCGTGCGGCAGATAAAGTCATTATGTCATTATCTGAAGATCCTAGCGGACAGTGATTACGTCGCGAGATGTAAATTTCTGTATCATTTATCTTTGTTACTGTACAACGCCGATAGAGCCGATAGCGTTGCCACATTTAATACGCGGTTACTATAATCGTAATAATACCAAAGTTGTATCGTATACTTCAACTAACTAACTCACTGGCACTATCGAACCCATAGGTTCATGCCGCGCGGACATAAGTTCTCCATACATCCCTATCCTGAGCTAATGTTTTCCAATCATTCTCTGTATAATCTACTTCCCTCAAATCATAGTTAATGTTATTCTCCTTCCTCATTCTTGGTCTACCAATTGGGCGTTTTCCCCTCTTGCTTTCCTATAAGAAGTTTCCATGAAAGTCTTTCATTCCCCATACGTGCAACATATCCTGCCCATCGCAGTCTACGAGACTTAACTGTTCTTATTATATCTGGCTTCCTATAAAGACCATATAGTTCACAGTTATGTAGTCTTCTCCATTCCCCTGTCTGTTCATCTCTCTTTGGTCCAATTTTTTTTCTAAGAACTTTATTCTCAAGTATTAGTAATCTCCTTTCCTCCCTTAAAGTAAGGGTTTATGTTTCACATCCATATAATATAACTGGTAGAATAATAGTTTTATATATTTTGAGTTTAACGTTTTTTTAAGGAGTTGCGACGTCGAGAGTACCTGTAATGCATAATAGCACACATTTCTATAATTGAGCCCATGTTTAATTTCTTTGTGCATCTCATTCCTATTTGTGATTATTGTTCCTAAATATTTGAATTCAGCCACTTCCTCAAAATTTCCCTCATTTGTCAAGTGAGAGGCTGAATTCAAATACCTAGGAACAATAATCACAAATAAGATTGATATATATAAAGAAATTAAACATAGGCAATGTATTTCCAAACTGTATAAGTGACTGGGTAATATCCGGCATGTGCTTTTACGCCTAAATAAATGAAATATTAAGGAGTAATTAAATTATATGGTATATACTGTGATGAATCAAACATGACGGTTGCTAGACTAAAATTTCAATTTCTAATTTCCGGTTAACTTCTATTTCTAACGATCGAGTTTCCTTGATTTTTTTGGTAAATACCTATCCAAGTTTATTTCAGTAGGATAAACTGAGTTTCGTTGTGAAAAATTTATAATTGCGACTTCTAGCGTGATTTTAAAATTTTTGTTTCAAGTGAACTCATATATCTAATGGTTTTAGAACATAATACACAGCATAAAACCTCTTTCTATGAAAAAAATTCATGTATGTGCCAACGTTTATATATATATATATATATATATATATATATATATATATATTGCTTGAAAGAAGAATAGAAGGACAATTGAATAATAGGAAAGACTGAAGAAAAAAATTCAAATATATTTAACATATACAGCATTGGGCACCGGAAAAATGTGTTAAAATTTTTAACTCTTAAATTGACAATGTACTGTAAAATGGGCAAACATTGTCAGGTTTTTAAAACTTAAAGAAACAGTCAGTTGCCACAAAAATCCCAATACTAAGGCTGTTTTCATAGCAAAAGCACATTATTTTTGGCATCCACGAGTTTCGAGGTCTTCCTTCTTTACTTCTTCCAGGTGTACACCATTGCAATGTGACCTTTCTTCTCGCATTCGTCATACATGCCCATACCAATTTAATTGTTTATATATTATATAATTTACTATTGAATATTTACTATCAATTTTATCTCGTATGACTTTATTTATTTTTTTTTTTCAATTTTTTTAAAATTGAACATTTTGCTGTTCTCTTCAATAAGTCCATTTTCGTGGACATAAGTTTTTGTTGAATTTCCATGCATCAGCTCCACATATGAGTACTTCTCACTATTGAATTATATATTTGTAACTTATTTTTCCTGGTTATGTGTTTTTTTATAGGACACCATATAACATCGCTGTTATTGCTGTACCTTTATTTATCCTGTTCTTAATATCACTTTCTTGTCTATGATCTTTATGTACTTTTATACCTCCAAATAATAATTTTGTATGTAATGCTAACCTTAAATTTAAGGAAGTCAATAAACAATGTCACTCTTACAATAAAAGTTACAAACTATTGGTTAGCTCCAACCCACTGATATTTATTTGGGCTTTAATTATTTAATTGTTGTTAAATAAATGAATTAACTCAAAAAATAAATAAAATAAAAAGTGGGAAAAACGTAATACAGTGCAACAAATCGCAATTTCACAAAAACCTTTTTTTTTTCTTTCGAAAATGTAGGCGTTTCTTATGTATTTCGACCTCCTGAATTCGAAAATGATACTCAAAACAACGTATCATGCACAGTTTGTCACAAATCGCATATTTTGCAATATATGATATCGCATAAGGAAGTAGTACATATATGGCAACATGAATAATGTAGATAGTAGAAAACAACTTTAAAACAGCAACATATTGAAATATACACACAGTGAACAGATGCATACAGAGAATGTGGTACAAAAGAAGCACTAAAATAATTCATTCCGTGCTTTCTTAGTTGTCATGGCATGGCTCCTTCTTTTTCCTCTTATGAGGAATATCCGCATGCTCACGGATGAAGCATCCAGCAGTAGTTGCCCATCTTCCGAACATCCCCAAGTTCCCTGGTGTCGTCGTTCCACGTCTTTGATATCCTAATGGAATTTTTCACCCTGTTCCTCATTTACAGGACCCAGGTTTGGAGAAAAAAGTCAAGGTATTTATTTTTAAAATGTAGCTTTAAACTCATTGGGCATCCCAGCATTTTAATGTCGTCAGAATGTACTCAGCTATGTCGATATACTCTGGGATATGATTGTTTCCAGGAAGTTTTGAACCACACTTAAAGGAGCCCAGGCTTCTCACTCCATAGCATTCATTGAATGAAGGAAATCTTCATCTAGCATTAGTTTCCGAATATCAAATATCTTTCAACTTAGCATCTAACAGTTTGGGGAACTAGTTACATAGATATTTGAAACAGTTGCCATACTTAGGTAATGCTTGACAAACTGCTTCATCATGCCCAGTTTGATGTGCAGAGGGGGCAAGAATATTCTGTTTGTTTCCAGTAGAGAGTCACACTTGAGATTTTTGTCCCCTGGAACCAATTTCAACCTAGGGCCCCACTGTTTTTTCTCCCAATGTTTGTCATGAGTCCGACTCTCCCATTCACAGATGAAACATGGAAATGTTGTATATCCTGGTTGTTTTCCTAGCATACCCAAATTTTCAAATCACCACACACCATCCAATTATTGTGGTCCTCATATTGATTTGTGCAAAAACTATGGGTGATACGATGTTTTGAATATCATTTTCGAATTCAGGAGGTCAAAATACATAAAGAACGCCAACATTTCCGAAAAATAGTCTTTTACTGTTGCATTGTGTAATCAATGACAATGATATGTAGATCGTAAAATTAATTTATATTTTATAAATAGAAGGAAGCCTTTGTTATATGCCAATTATAGAAATTGTTTTGATGTTAGTGAATGGGTTTTATTCGCAAGTTTATGGTAAACAACCTTTAGTCACAAATGTAAGTGCTTTTGACATGAATAGAAAGGGCAGTTCACTTGTTTAGCATGATAATGCACGAGTACACAGTAAACGCACAACAATACATTACGTAACGAGTCCTCGTGCGCATTCAACATAACATGGAGGTGACTGCACTTCCTCATTTCAAGCGTTTAATAAACAACAGCTAATTTATTTTCCACCAATTTGTGATTAAATTCCAAACACTGCCGCAGTACATACCTTGAGAAGGCATGTGGTACTTTTGATAGCAATTCGTCCGACGGTTAGTCCAGAAGGTAGAAAAATGTTCATAGGCCGAAAATGGATGGATCCACCTTCTCAACTGAAATTTATGAGACCGGAACGAATCTTAGAACCTTAATTTGTGAAATGTTAATAATAATAATAATAATAATAATAATACTATTAATAATAATAATAATAATAATTTTATTAGGAATATTCCACAATAGAGTGTTTCTCCTTCAACCCAAAGTGATTAGTCGCCAGAAGTTCCTGTCTAGAGCATCTTCTTCCCTCAAATCTATAGCTACCATTCTTCACCTCTTCACTCCATCTATCCAACGATCTCTAGGTCTGCCGCTCCCAATTCTTCCATTAGCTTTCTAATTAAGGATCTTCTTTGGTATTCTCTCTTCTTTCATTCTTATTTCCATACCATTTCAAACGTTTTTCTTCTATTTTTTCTAATATATTTTTTTTTGAACTTGCATAATTTCTCTTATTGTGCTGCTTCTGACCTTATCCCTTCTTGAAACTCTTGTCGATCGCCTTCAAAAATCCATTTATACTGCTGACAGCACAATAATAATAATAATAATAATAATAATAATAATAATAATAATAATAATAATAATAATAATAATAATAATAATAATAATAATAATAATAATAATAAAATAATAATAATAATAATAATAATAATAATAATAATAATAATAATAATAATAATGCTTTATTTAAGCTGACAGAGTTAAAACCATAACCCCCTCTCTTTCACTCAAGCAGCGAATAATAAAATAATACAAAACTTGTTAAAATTTAAAAATATTATTAAAATATAGACGAAATAATACGCAATGCAAATGTAGTCTAATATTAGTTAACACTACAAAGCATGGAATAAAGTTAAAATAAAGTTAGGAAAGCTTCCTAGATGCATTTGTAGGTACCTCATACAAAATGCTGAATACAGGTAGTTTTTTGATGTGACACTTAAGATTTAGATTTAAATAATGATAGTGATTGACAGTCCCTGACATGACTGTGAAATGAATCCCATGCTCTAATCATATATATTGTGTAAGATTCATGGTATAGACATGTCCTGCGCTGTGGTATCATAAGTAAATTAGTATCTTGTGCATAAATTGTGATGAACCGATACATTTTGATAACGCCTTGATAACTTGGTAAGTGTGTGTGTGTACAATTTGGAAGAGGAAAACATGTGAATGAGAGTTCTTCGGTCATTTAGACGTAACCATGTTAAGGCCTGAAATTAATTATTATTGCTATTAATCAGGAATTTTGCTGTTGAATCTGTGTTAAAGTTCTCAGTCTCCATCTTTCTTTGATCAAGGGCATATTCTTGAATCGCCTTTATTGAAATAACTTCATTTTTTTGGTACCATGATCTTCCTTGTCTTCGCAGAATACCCCTTCCGAGTGCCCATTCAAAGTTTTTTTTACGCAATCGTTGTTACATTCTTATAAGTTGCACGAACCATTTTAATTCTATATATCATATTCTACTTTGTCCCCATCCGACTTCTATGTTCTTTATTGCGGTATCTTTAGTCTTGACACCCCTTCACTTCTTCTCAAATAATTCATTTCAACTGTCAAAGACTTTCTTTTATACTTTTCATTTACAACCCACACTTCACTGTTGTAGCATAAAACATTTTCAACTAATGCTTTTCCCATGTGTATTTTTGGGTTTCTGGAAATATTCATCTCTCACCATTAGAATAATAATTATTAGATGATGATGATGATAATAATTTTACTACGATAATGATGTTGCTTATCACCAATGTTGTTCAAAATATATATTGATAATTATACGAAGAAATGATCAAGGCACTGCAAATGTATGGGAATTCAAATAGAAGTAGATTATTACCCTCCACCATTTACTAGTCGCAGATGATCAGGTGGTGATTTCTCAGGATCCAGATGATGCATCTTTCATGTTAAGGAAATTAGAGATAGAATACAAAAAATGGGGATTACAGATAAATTAATAAAAGAACAGAATATGTTTCATTGGATACAACAGATGATCTAAAATGTAATTCTGAAGAATACATAATGTTAAAAATTTTAAATATTTAGTATCTACAGTGTGATTCAGAAATATGGCTATACGTTTGATCGCATTTTGTGACGAAAATATTATTATTAAAGGAAATATGATATCATTGGAAAGGGAATCCTTCAAATTACAACAATAGAACAAAACAAAGCAAATCACTTACAACAACACTAATCAAGTCACTTTATTGCCTCAAACTGTTCGCCGTTTACATCCAAGCATAATTGGCAATGCTTTGGGAAGCCATTCATTGCGTTATGATACATGTTTAGAGAAATAGCTCTAATTTCTTCCTCAATCACTAATTTCTTCCTCAATCACTAATTTCAGCATGTCGACGTCTTGAGGTTTCCGGGCATAAACCTTCTCCTTCAAATAACCCCACAACCAATAGTCACATGCTGTGAGGTCAGGGGAACGGGCTGGCCATTCAATGGGGCCTCTTCTTCCCACCCACCTGTTTTGCAAATTATCATCCAAAATTTCCCTCACCGCAATTGCATAGTGAGGAGGCGCACCATCCTGCTGGAATAAACATTGTTCATGTTCAGCACTTTGCATTACCGGCAGGACAATTTGTCTAAGGATATCACTATACCGATCACCATTAACAGTCTCATCCAAAATTCGCATTCCTAACAGTCCTTCCCATCCGATCATAGCCCAAACAGTGACTTTGCCGCATCTTAAACGTGTCTCTTCAATAACATTAGGATTCTCTTTACCATAATAGTGACAATTGTGTCGATTAACACGTCCGTTCACATGGAAAACAGCTTCATCAGAAAAGTGCAATTTTCTGTACCAATGTTCGTCGTTTGCTGATTCCCTTACAACAAATTCACAAAATTCCATCCGCCTGTCAGGGTCGTCTTCATTAAGTTCGTGGACACGAATCGGTTTGAAGGGGTGGTACTTCTCACGCTTCAAAACACGACACACACTCGATTGACTGATATGAAGCTCACGTGCAGCTTGGCGGGTTGATTTTTGTGGGCTAGCGTCGAACGCCTCCACAATTCTCTTCGTTGTTTCTGCATCCGTGCTAATGCGAGGCCTTCCAGGAGGTTTGATTTTCTGCATCCTTCCCGTTTCCAGCAGTCGTTTTCTCCACTTCCCCACAGTCGACGGCTGCAATGCTACGTTAAACTCACGTCTTGCCCGTCTTGCGGCCTCACGATCATTAGCATACGTTATTGCCCATGCAGCAATTGTAATTTGCTGTTGCATATTCAACGCCATTTTTGACTAATGACGTAAGTTCTACACTGTTTTGTTTTATTCCATTGTTGTAATTAGAATAATTGCCGTTCCAACGGTAATTTCATATTTCCTGTAATGGTTATATTTTCATCACACAACGCGATCAAACGTACAGCCATATTTATGATTCGCCCCGTATTTTAGATAAAGGTGAAAATTCAACTGCAGAAATTGAAAGAAGAATAACTGATGGAAGAAGAATCAATGGTATGTTGATCTCGGTGCTTTGGAATAGAAGTATAATATACAGAACAAAGGAAACTATATTTCAAGTTCTGTTACAAAACATTTTATTTTATGGGGCCGAAACCTGGACAGTAAGTAGAAAACAAGCCAACAACCTGTTAGCATTAGTAGTTGATTTTTGGAGGCGATCGACAAGAATTTCAAGAAGGATCAAGTTCAGAAACAGCACAGTACGGGAAAGTTGAAAAAAAAAACATTAGGAATATAAGAAAAACGTTTGAAATGGTATGGACACCTCATAAGAATGGAAGAAGAGAGAATACCAAAGCCGATCCTTAATTGGAAAGCTAATGGAAGAAGTTGAAGAGGCAGGCCTTAGAGAACGATATATGGATGGAGTGAAGAGAAGTATGGAAGCTAGAGATTTGAGGGACAAATCACTTTGAGTTGAAGGAGAAACACTGTATTGTGGAATATTTCTAAATAAAACAAACAAATGTATATATTTCTACATTACAGTGGTTTTTCCTTGAATTAAATTAATTGTATTTTCCCAAAAAATTCTATCTTGCTCATTTTCATCCGTCCATTCCATTCTATTCATCCTCCTCCTGATCCCATCCATTCATTGTTCATCTGGTTTTCCTCTTCTCCTTCTGCATTCCACTCCAAAAACAGTTTCGGAATTCTGTCTTCTCCCATTCTTTAATTGTCCGAACCATTTAAATTTTTGTTCTTTAATTATTTCGAGAATATTCTGATCCACTTCCATATTTAATTTTTTGGTTTCTGATTTTATCTATTCATCTTTTTTATGCCGTTCTACACCAATAGTACATTTCTTCATCTTCCTCTTCTACTCATTGAAATTAGGCTTTTTGACCTGTTTTCACATCAAGTGGGATTTAATGAATCTTCCCATATAATAAATGGGCGTCCAATACTTCTATGTTCTATTGGTTTGTACTTTAATAACAGCTGTAGGCATTCTTTTAACATGTTCATGCCAGTTGTTTGTTATATTATCAATTATATTTGTTAAATTAAAAATATTTAAGTAGTTTCTAATATCTTCATTTATTCATTTTTTCTGTCCAAAATTGACACACCTGTTACTGAACGTAAGAACTTCATTTCTGCAATGTCTATTTTTTCTTCCGCCTGATCGGTTAAGAGTCAAATTCTCACTTGCATATGTTAAGATAGGTACTGCCATAATTTTGTAAAATTTTAATTTGTACTCAAAGTTATATTTTAGTATCCGTTTTATAATGCCACACATTCTATAAAAATATTTTACTTAATATTAATATCTTCCTTCTGTCCACCGCTGTGGTCTCGAGGTAGCGTGCTGCCTTGTCACGCAGCGGGCCCGGGTTCGATTCCCGGTCGGGACAGGCTCCTGGGTGAGGTTTCCTCACCTGTAAGACAAATGTCAGGAAGCTTAGGGTCCGTCCCCGAAAATCATCCGGCCATCATAATCATCATCAACTTTCACCGGTGTGGAAAGCAACGGGAAGCTACCACACCTGTAATTCCCTAGTAAAGCTGCAAAGTATAGCATGAAAATACTATGGTTACAGTGAAAGACCTGCCTTCGGGCAGAATTACTATGGATGGATCTTCCTTCTGGCAATATGATACATTGCATCCTAAATAATTGAAACAGTCAATACGCCAGTAGTATATTTTTGAGTCAATTTATTTCCATGTGACCTGTATAATCTCCATGTTTCAGCTCCATATAACATTACACTTTGCTCTGCTCGCTAAGTAATGATGCTTTTAACAATTGTATGATTTATATTAATTTTATTTTTGTTACTAATGTTTTATCCCACAATGTTCCATTAAGGCAAGCAATTGCAAAATAAGAAATGGGCAGAACACTTAATGAGAATGAACAACGAAAGAATACCAAAACGAACCTTCCTGTATAATCCCAGAGGAACAAGAGATGTTGGCCGACCACGTAGAAGATGGACTCCACTTTTAACTTCGCCGGAACAGGCTGCATAGCCTAAACCTTGTAGTAGAAGAAGAAGAAGAAGAATTGCAAAATTTCCTTCATTATTTCTATTTCTTATTTCCTCTTCATAACTTCCATTTTTATTTATTTTAATTCATAAATATGTGATCTGACTACAGGATTTTATTGTTTCTCCAGTCTCCAAAATTAAATTTTTATTATGATAGTAATAATATAATAATAAATCATTTTACAGAACAAAACAATAATTATAGATTAAATAGACAACTGTTAAGATAATTTAACCAATTTTAAGGAAAAAACCAAAGTACTTTTTATGATCCTAAGTTTCTTACCAAACCTGTTCAAATAGTTATTCCCGTGTCCACTTATTTATTCATGTTTGTGCTATATCGCTGCGAGGTTATGTCAACATATTAATAGCGATAATTGCCGTGTTTGGGACTTTTATTTTTCTTGTTTTTCTAATACTGATTGTATTAAAATTCATGATAAAATTATTGAAATAGTAAAAAACGTTAAAAATGCATTCAATATAGGGAATTGAAATTATCTGTTGTTGGGCAGCTAATATTTTACAAACATGAAACGTTAAGGCGATATTTACAATTGACCATTATAGACATTGACGTTTAGAGATCTGACCTCCAAATATGACTGCCTCAAGTTATAATTTCCTGGAATAAACATGTTAATTCAAGGTCGACAAGGATTTCTTACGGTATGAGTTTTGCAGTTTGTTACAATGCCCTCACTGTGAAGAAAATTTACTTTAAAATGCATCTATAAGTGCATGCACTTCTCCCGTTCAACAAACAAACACTTGACAAAGCGTTGACTCCAGCTTACAATAAACCGTCTTATTGTGTAGGTAGAATTAGGAATTTTACATTTTTATTTCGCTACTAGAATGTAAATCTGGACAAAACTCCAGAAGAAGATGGAAGTGGGGGCAAAAACGTAAAACACATGTGATTAAACTAACAGCCTATGCTAGACGAAAATGACATATATTAGAACTTCGACTATAGAATACATTCCCAAGTTACGTAACATACCTTATACAGGGTATTTCAGGATGATATACAGGGTATTTCAGGATGATATACAGGGTATTTCAGGATGATATACAGGGTATTTCAGGATATACAGGGTATTTCTAGGAGTTGTAGAGGGGACTTGGTAGATGAAGTTTAGATAATAATCCCTTACCCGGAAACGTACCATTTCGATGTAAACTAGGTTTAAAGATCGACGCACAATCGGCTGATATCGTGTGTCTTATATTTCATAATAGGTCTAAGTATTACAGACTTCTAGGAATTGTACTAAAGTGTGGTTCCACGTGGAGATCCTGTTGTTCGTTGCACAAAGTGCACTTGCTACGCATGTTTTCATATACACGCCCCACATGACTTGGTGTGTGCTCAATGATTTCTGCTGCCACCAGAATTCATGCAAGATCTTCCTCCGACTCGACAGGTGTAATACAAGCTCTAGAAGTCTGTAATACTTATTCTGAAACACAAGACACGTGATATCAGCCCGTTGTGTTTCGATCTTCAAACTTATTCTACATCAAAATGATACGTTCATGGGTTCATTAATTACTAATCTACTAAGTCCCGCCTACAACCCCTAGAAGTATGTAATACTTATTCTGAAACGCCCTGTTTAATAATAATAATAATAATAATAGTAATAATAATAATAGTAATAATAATAATACTAATAATAATGCTTTATTTAAGCTGGCAGAGTTAAGGTCATACGGCCTTTTCTTCCACTCAACCAGCGAATGATAAAATCATTAAAAATTACGTACTTATTACAATTTAAACATATAGACTAAACAAAAGACAATTTGGAATAATATTAGTTAATGCCAACAAAACATTGAATAAAATAATATAAAATAATATTAAACATAGCTTCATAGATGGATTTTTATATCTATATACAAAATGCTGGATATAGTTGTTGTGCAGTTAATATATTCATTGTGTGGACAGGTGTTAGTTAATTTATATTTAAATAATGATAGTGATTGACAGTCCCTGAAGTGACTGGGAAGTGAGTTCCATAGGTATTGTGTAAGATTCAGAATATAAACATACTGTTATTATTATTATTATTATTATTATTATTATTATTATTATTATTAGTATATTATTATTATTATTATTATTATTTGTCCACCGCAGTGGTCTTGGGGTATCGTCGCTGCCTCATAACGCATCATGCCCGGGTTCGATCCCCGTCGGGACAAGTTTCCTGGGTGGTGGTATTTTCCGGGGTGGTGGTATTTTCCGGGGTTTTCCCTCACCTGTAACACAAATGTAAGGATACTTGAATGCCCTAATCGTCCCCGAACATCATATGGCCAATCATTGTCATCCTCATCATATTCTCCTCATTATATTAAGTTTAGGATTAAGGCCTCTCCTAGCGCATCATTACCATCGTTGCACATTTAATATAATCGGGGCAGCGTAACCCGCCTTCCAGGCACCTCAACCTCAGAAGTGGGTTAGAAGTACACCATGCCAGGAGAGAATACCACAATGACAACTTGGTGGCATTGATTTAGAAAAATCAGTGGGCTGAAGAGAGCACTGAAGTCCCCAAAACAGCGGGAAGGGATAGGTCCCGAGTGCGTACCTTTTGATTCAACTTGATCGGCAGAGGATAATTGCCTAGTTAATCCTATGTACCCGAGTGACTGGGGGGACAAAGAGACTAGATACATAAAAGGGGATATTCTCTTCCAATACTAAGGCCGATATTCAAGAACCTAACTTTCCGTAAAAAGCGACTCTCAGCCCGTCTCTCCATGGTTAATTGTGTGAGTCATGCAGAACCTACTCTAACTGGCTCACTCTATTCAACATCATGTGTTAACAAGATATTTATTCAATAGTATATTATGATGCGAGGTTGGGAAGTGGTTTTTTACAGCTATCGCTCGGTTTTTAAACATTTTCCTCGATTCTGTAAAAATCACTTCACAAACGTGCGTTGTACATTCTTTTTTGCACGATGGTGTTTTCAAAATAATAAATAATAGTAAAATAATAACATCTTTGTTGGAAATATTTACGTTCATTATAAACATTTGATTAACGTTAACAGTGTGGGCAATGTTTATTAGTTGAAATAACCAATTAGTGATAAAATGGCGGCAAGTACGTATTTATTGTTTTATATTGTTTCAAATAAAGTTCAGTTCATTTAAAATGCAGTGATTTGTTTCATATAATGTATTTTAACACTTCTTTTTGGATATGTTTTGTATATACATTGTACTTCCCACACGCGTGTTTGTAATATGTAATATTACAGTATAGTCTTTTAGGTTGGCAACCCCGAAATCTAGGGGGTAGAAATTTCAATCAGGGTCGCCATTGCTGTAAGTACGACAAAACGCACTATCGCGCAAACAAAAAGTTTCCGGGAACAATTGAAAGACGAGAGCCTCAGCTTACGAAAGACAGAGCTGACATGGCCTAGAGAACTTGGTTCTTGAATACCGACCTCTAGACTCAAAGCACCTATTTCTCTAGCGGAACGAACGGTTATCAACGAAACAATCAATCAATCAGTCGAATCCCGAGAGGTAGACAATGATTCGATTCTCGATAAAAGAGTCACGTGTAAGACTTTTGGAACCAGTGGTATAAAGTTACCAGTTCTTTAAGTTAATATTTTCTTATGGGCTAGGTGTAAGGACCTGGAGTAAACTAGAAGAAGAAGGCGATGTGACCATTTGGTACATGCCGATGCACACTTAACATGTTAAGAAACTACAGCTCATTGTCTTCTTTATGCCACTATATTGGCCAACAACCTTTGTTTTTTTTATATTTCACTATGCAAAAACCTACTTTGCATCAGAACAACAAATGTTTAACGTTTTCAGTGCGCATCTGATGAATTTTTCATGTTTACAAGTGTATGTACGACAGTGACATCATCATAATTCTTCTGTATCCTTTCTCTTATTACCAAGGTCGAATTTTTAAGCTCCTTTGCAAAACAAATATGTGTTGAAAAAAGTATCTGTTAGCATCTGCATGTCCTCCTTTCTATCTTGTTTCTGTGCATGTTGTTAACATCCAGAGCTTGTGTCCATATGCGGTCTCGTTAGAGAGATTTACGAAACTGCGTATAGAACACCATCATTATCACATTATTCGAATAAAAATATTTTAGTTGAAAATACAGAATTAACAAAATTAAATCTCTTCTTTTGGCACTATGTTATATATATATATAATTCTTCTGTACGTGTGTTGTCATTGAACTTGTCCTAAACGACTGGACCGATTTTGATGATTTTTTTGTATATCTGATTGGGTCCACCGATGGTTTAGATTCACAGTTGGACCCTCTAAAACCATTAGGTGTAGGAGTTCACATGAAGTGAAAATTGAAAAATCGCTCTAGCGATCACATTTTTTGATGTATATCCTATTAAATTAAACCGAGGTATGTATTATAAAAATGAACGAAATCCGACAATTAAAAGTTGAGGTTTAGGCCTACCTGAAATCCGAAATTAAAAACTGACTAGCAATCGCCATGTTCTTTCATGTCAGCGTATGCCATACAATTTAATTAACCTTTAATATTTAATTTATTTGGGCGTAGCAGCGCATGCCGGGTATTAGCTAGTATATATATTCCATTCCATAGTGTTCTGCCCTAGGGCAGGTCCTTCACTGCGATCATAGCATTTTCATGCCATGCTTTGCAGTTTTACTAGGGAATTATAGGTGTGGTAGCTTCCCGTTGCTTTCCACACCTGGGATGATGATGATGATGATGATAAGGATGATGCTAAGGGTGATGATGGTGGCCAGATGATGTTCGGGGACCTTTTGAGCCTCAGAGCTACCTGACATTTGTCTTGCAGGTGAGGAAATACCCCGAAAAAAACCTCAACCAGGAAGCCCTTCCCGACCGGGAATCGAACTTGGGTCCGCTGCGTGACAAGGCATCGCGCTACCTCGAGACCACAGCGGTGGATATATATATATATATATACTTTTGAAGGAGATTAACATTGACTATGATTTGAAGAAGGTAAATGATGGGGGATTATTGGACAACATTAGTTCGGAATAGGATTGTATGGAGAGATTGTGTTTGCGTGGCATGAACCTCCGGTTTTAATGGTGCAAGTGAGTTACTTAGTGCCATTATACCCCATAAAATCTATAAATTCAATTGAATAATTTCAAAATGTTCCAAAAAGTTTACGTTTAGCAGTAAAACAGCAGCCATGAAATAGTACGTTCACCATAATCGTAATCTGGTTGTGATTACAATGTATAATTAGAATTAAAGTAAGGAAGTCGTAACTGCCTTAGAGATGAAATCTGTGTAACTATATATTGGATGAAACCTTTACTTGTTTTCTTTAGAATCAGCTGATTGCTTGTCTCGCGTGAGTTCACATGCACCGTACATTATATACTTAATCAAGTTTTCATCTGCTGTCAAATTACTGAGTGTTTTAATATGATTCGGTCGATTGACTTTTTAAATGTCACTGATAACCGACTGCGTGAGTAAATGCAGTGAGTCTGAAAGTGATTGTACACGGGGTAATTGATCAATAAATTAACTTATCTTCGACTGGCTTCCTTCAGTAACTCTTCCATGGTAATCATTTCTCTTAGAAAATTGCGAATTGTGGAACCACTTTCGATATTTCTGATACTGATTTGCATGTATTATGAAGCCGAACAATGATTTTAGGTTCTTCTTGTTGGTCGGTTCTGGCAACCGTCATATCGTAGTGGAATTGAGATGGAGAGCCATTGCTCACTTTCAGAATCGAAGACGCCATCGCAATTTTCGAAATATAAACTAGCTAACTAATTTACTGATACTCTCGGATCCGTAGGTTCATGGCCGCGAGGACATATGCTCTCCGTACATCCCTATCCTGAGCTAATGTTTTCCAATCATTCCTTGTTTAATCCACTTCCCTCAAATCATGGTTAATGTTATTTTCCCATCTCATTCGTGGTCTACCAACTAGGCGTTTTCCCTCTAGTTTTCCAACAAGTAGTTTTGCATACGCGTCTTTCATTCCCCATTCGTGCCACATGTCCTACCCATCGCAGTCTACGAACTTAATTGTTCTTATTATATCTGGATTTCTATAAAGACCAAGTAGTTCACTGTTATGAAGTCTTCTCCATTCACCTGTCTGTTCATCTCTCTTTGGTCCAAAATTTTTCCTAAGAACTCTATTCTCAAATACTCGTAATCTCCGTTCCTGTTTCGCATCCATATAATATAATTGGTAGAATAATAGTTTTATATATTTTCAGTTTAACGTTTTTTTTTTCGAGAGTCCCTGTAATGCATAATAGCCGCATTTCCAGAATTGAGCCTATGTTTAATTAATTTGTATATATCAATCCTATTTGTGATTATTGTTCCTAGGTATTTGAATTTAGCAACATCTTCAAAAATTTCCCTCATTTGTCATTAGCTGTCCATTTTCATTATATAATGCATTTCTGTGTGTGGCCATATATTTAGTTTTATTGATACTTCCTTATAAGCGGAAATGTTCGAAATATATACTATTTATTTAAGACGTTGCTGGATTTGATTCAAGTAAAGTGGACTATAATTTAATGTAAACACTATGTAATTGAAAACTCCATGTTGTTCTTCTATGGTGCTATATATGTCGGGCCTTGGCCTCCTGTATTAAACTCCTCCAAATCTACCTATCCAGTGTTTTCCTTTTCCAGTTTCTCACTCCTAGAATCTTCTTTGCATCCTCGTTCACAGCATCAATCAATCTGTTATTCAGTCTTCCCACTCTTCTTTGCCCCCTATAGTTGTATAGAGAATTTTCTTTGGGATACGTCTATTCTCCAGCGATGAACATGCCCTGCCTACTCAAGTTTTTTTTTTTTTTTTAGTTTAACCATCATGAAAATAAGTGTTTCCAACACTATATTACGTAGAAGTGATTTTGTAACTTTTCATATTAACACTATATTAATTTAGAATACTGGGTTAAAGAATGAAAATATAAGAACAGAGTTAAATATATATATATATATATATATATATATATCCATTAAATGATAAAATCAAAGGATATAGAGAAAACTGGTTTAGACATGTAGTAAGAATGAACGTAACAAGATTACCAAAAGCAGCATTTAACTGCAAGCCATCAAGAGGTTTAAGGAATGTAGGAAGGCCAGTGAAAAGATCGTCAGAACAACTGTGAGGCGGAACAGGCATTTTGTCTAGCCCGTGAAGTGAAGAAGAAGAAGAAGAAGACGAATTTAGAATATTATTCATTTTGATACACCGATTGTTGTTGGACAGAGACCTACACCGCGACCGTTTCGCATGTTTGCAGAATTACAAGTGGCGTTCTTTACCATCTAAACTACTGACGCTCAGCACAGAGCAATCAGGCTCTACAACGATTTACAATAATATTCCATAGTTGGCCATGCTAAATATTATCTTTGACATTACTATTTCCATTTATCTCTATATACTTTGATTTTTTCATTCAGTGGATATATATTTAACTCTGTTCTTGTATTTTCATCCTTTATCCGATTCGATCTTGTGCAGTCCTTTATTCTCCTATGGAAGTTAATTTCTACGCTTTGTAATATTCTTTGTAATTTTTTGGTCATTACCGAAGTTTCACTCCCATAAAATAATGCAGGATCTGCCATTGTTTTATAAAATTTCAATCTAGTATCTCTTCTTGTTTTGTTCTTTAATGTTTTATGAATAGTTCCGCATAGGCCTATCATTTAACATTTCAACAGTTTCGTATTTATGTCTGTTTATTTTTTGTGTTTATAGTAAAATTACAACTCAAATAATTAAAATTTGTTACTTGTTCCAGAGATTTGTTAACCCTTATGATTTTTGATCTTATATGTTCTTCTTCCTTCCAAGTATTAGGCCAAGGCCTGTTACGATCCTATAGAAAATTTTCCCTCCGGCGTTTCATTGGACGGCCCAGAGATCTTCGTCCTCTTGGTACATAATTATAAACAGCTTTGGGGATCCGATTTGAACTCGTTCTTTCAAGATGGTGTTTCCAATTGAGTTTGTACTGTTTAAAATATTCCAAAATTGGCGTAGTCTTCAATTCTTTTAAGATATCGGTGTTCCTTTTCCGATCCTATCTGGTGTAACCCGCTGTTCTGCGCATGAATCTCATTTCACAAGCCGTTATTCTGCTTTCATGTTGTCTTTTTAGTGTCCATGCTTCACTACCATAGGTCACCACTGGTCTAGCCAAAGTGTTATATAAACGTAATTTGGTGTTTTTTGTACAAGGGATGGTTTCATAACTTGACTAACCCATTCACTTCAGTTTTAAATGCTCAATGGATTTCCCCAAAAACCGGATTTAAGTCACTGTAAATTAGTATATTGGCTATATTCAGACATTCAAAACAAACAAAAGATAACTGTACCTGAGATCACAATAGGTGTGAAGGCCAAAACATATTCCTCTACTATTCATAAATGTTAATAAAAATTACGCTTCCAAAAGATGTACAAAAATACTGCAAAAAGCTATAACGGACAGAGTTAAGCAAGTGTACCTCGTCTTCTGAGTTCAAGGCCATTTAACAGCCGGCAAGTGTAAATCGTCTTCTGAGGCGAATGGGTTAATAATTAATAAAATACATTAAGAATTTCCCGGAAGGATCTTATATGTTAATTCCCCCAAAATCATATTTGTTTTATTTGACGTAGCAGCGCACGCCGGGCTAGTATGATATAAGCAAAGTACTTGACATGAAATAGCAACTCAGAAAGTTAGTAAAATTATTACATCATGATTTAAAGGACAGTGAGTAATTTTATATTCGCCGTTATTCTGTGAAAGTTCAGGAGGTCAGTTACTTGCTCATATCACATATGTTTGTCTTCGTTTTATTTAAAACGTGAAGACGTGTGATTGTCGTACATTATATCATATGCCATCGCATTAAGTTACAGTGTTGCTCAAGAGGGGGCCATGGCCTAACATAGTAAGACGTGGTCAGTACGTGAAAAGTCGTATGTCCCATTCCTGTATTACGTAATAATGCATCTTAACTGAATATAGTAGATGCAACTTCAGAATTATTGTAAGGATTAAGATTTTTGTCTTAATTTACTGAAGTTTGGTACTTTCTCCAAAAGCACACACTAATTTATAAGGTTGCACCTTTCCCTCTCCCTCTCTCCTCCTCTCTCTCTCTCTCTCTCTCTCTCTCCCCCTCCTCTCTCTCTCTCTCTCTCTCTCTCTCTCTCTCTCCTCTCTCTCTCTCTCCTCTCTCTCTCTCCTCTCTCTCTCTCTCCCTCTCTCTGTCTCTCTCTTTCCCTCTCCCTCTGTCTCTCTCTCTTTTACCGAACATTCGAAAGAATGTAGATATAAACTTTTTTTATTCTTTATTTTTTTTACTTCATCTAACCTAATTCTTGAACAGCAAAAATGACCAACTCACTGGGACTTACGAACCCATAGGTTCATGGCCGCGCGGATATAATTCTTCATACATCCCTATCCTCAGCTAATGATTTCCAATAATCCCCTGTACAGTCTACATTCCTCAGTGTAGAAAAATAATTATATATATATAGACTATAATTCTGCCCGAGGGCAGGTCTTTCACTGCAATCATAGCATTTCACTGCAATCAATAGCATTTTTCTTCATGCGTTGCGACTTTACTGTGGAATTTTTAGGTATGGCCAGCTTCCCGTTTGCTTTCCCACACCCGTGAAGAGATGATGGTGATAATGATAAGGATGCTTATAATGGCTGAATGATTTTCGGGGACCGTTGGGCCCTAAGCTTCCTGACATTTGTCTTACAGGTGAGGAAAACCAAAACCCCGATAAAATCCCGATCGGAAATTGACGAACCCGGGGCCCGTTTGCGTGGGGACGGGCAGCACGCTAATCTCGAAATCACCAGCGTTGGATATATAGATAAAGTGCTTAGGGCAGTAACAAGATAAACCACATTCTGTTAATAAATGCCATTTATTACAATAGCAAATGAATGTATTGGAAAATATTCATAAAATCATTTGGTAAGTGCGCCAGTCGATAGATTTTTTAAACTTACAGACACACAATGGTATTAACAACATTCCTGCCCAATAAGTACTTATAATTGTTTGTTAACATTAAAATCCTTATATCTCATAAAGAAACACCTTATCATGTTTATATATAGATATAATATATATCGAGAGAAGAGAGAGAGCGACTAGAGAGATAGGAGAGATAGAGAGAGGAGAAGAGAGAGAGAGAGAGAGAGAGAGAGAGAGAGAGAGTTTTCATTAACGTTCGTAAACAAAGAAGCGGGCCATGGTCAACCACCAATCAACTGGGACCGACAAAAAAAACTTAATTTCGTGGATTAAACTGATAGAAGCCCCGAGTCGTAGTAGAGTGGTTTTAGAGATCATATCTTGGAATGTACTCGTTTGAATGCCTTCGGAGGAAGACATTTTCTCATAGAATTTCGGCCATTAGATGACCAGTGTCCACCCAGCATCTTGGCGAATTTTGGATAGCTAAATTAAGTATTGGCTCCCTATTTGAGAAAACCATATATGACTACTGGTATACCTGATATGCTGACCATATGTCACTCTTATGGTGGCAGAATGTTCGTCACTTCTGTAAAAGATACATTTGGCTGTTAAGATAGGCCAAGAGCCTTTACAGGCTCCTCGCGGCTTGGAAAAATATGATGTATCTGAAAATCAAAATGCATTATAAATATTAATTGTATTGTATTCATAACTTGTAATCGTTTATATATATATATATATATATATTGTAATTTAGATTTAAGACTTTTCTTTTGTATTTTTTTAAACCTGGTTGAGTGGTAGACAAGACCTTAAGGCCTTAACTCTGCCAGGTAAAATAAAGCTATTATTATTATTATTATTATTATTATGTTTTTGTGCAGCTGACCTTGTACATATTAAGAGAAATTTCTTGTTTCACTTTATAAGGTCAAACTAGTGAACTGTACATTAATGCGATCATGGAGGAACGAAATACTGAACTTAAGATCGTGTACGATATGTAGTGTAATGCGTGCAATTTCAGTCTAGATAATGCACGAGTATCATGCACGCATTACATTCTTTTGTAATACAATGACAACATTTCTTGTCCAGACTTTCCCTTTTTTTTTTATCGAACTAAGCATTCACTACAGTTATTCATGTTAACTTAGTTTGTCCTTTAAATATGACAGCTTATTGATTAACTCAAATTCAACACTGACCTTTTGACTGTTTTTTTTCGAAATTGAGATAATAATAATAATAATAATAATAATAATAATAATAATAATAATAACAATAATAATAATAATAATAAAACCGTCTCTGCTGGATAAGAAAATGAATGTAGTTATAAGAAAGGAACTAAATATTTTTAAACTTACAGACCGAATAATTAAATATAGGAACGACTGGAAAGAACATATTCATAGAATACCAGAAGAAAGATTTCCAAAATGTTGGATGCTCACACAGAAGATGGTCTGAACAATTTTAACAATTCTAGCTTTCATGAAACCGGAATGAGCCAACAGGCTTAATCCCTGGATGATGATGATCATGAAAAACCGTCGAAGCCAGGGTGAAAAAGGGTGAGGGGAGGAGTAACAACCTCATTAAAAGCCTGGGTTCAACCAAGGACCCCTTATCTATAGTAACAAATATCGTAGCCTTGTAGTTCATCATTTGTTTGATAAAGGCTAAGGAAGGAAAGCTTAAAAAAATATTCCTGGTCCTCCAGGTTGGGGGTTGATGCAATAGGCCAGCTCTTTGCTCAATAGAAAAAATAAACAATGCTGAAAAATTCGCAGTAATAATATAGTAATAATAATTATAATAATAAAAAAGTAATAGCATTATTTTCATTTCGGAAATTATTCACAATACAGTGATTTTTCTTCATCCTCAAGGAATTCGCTTCCTCCAGTCGTAGCGGTAGCATCCTCAATCTGTAAGTCCTAATTGACTCATACTTCTTATTACACCTTCTTTAGGTCTTTTTTTTCTTCTTTTCCCATGTATTTTCCACTCCAAAATCTTCTTTAGGATCCTATCAGATGTCACCCTCTTGAGATGTAATAATAATAATAATAATAATAATAATAATATTAATAATAATAATATTAATAATAATAATATTAATAATAATAATAATAATAATAATAATAATATTAATAATAATAATATTAATAATAACATTAATAATAATACTAATATTAATAATAATACTAATAATAATATTAATAATAATATTAATAATATTAATAATAATAATATTAATAATAATAATATTAATAATAATAATATTATTAATAATAATCACCAGACATCAAATGAAGTCCAAAATTCAATCTTAGATTTTGTGAGATACAGTCAACTAGAATGGCATGGTCTTATACATAGGATGCCAGAGAAAATATTACCCAGACAAGCTTTGGAATTGATTTCACCTGGGAAAGGATTTAGATTTAAATGGATGGATGATGTAAGAAGAGGTATCAGGGAGCTAGGTCTGAAAGAATTGGAATGGTAAGGTCTAAGGTTCGATCCCCGCTCGGAGCAAGTTTCCTGGGTGAGGTTTTTTTTCGGTTTTTTTTCCCTCACTGTAAGACAAATGTCAGGATACTTTAGGGCCCAAATGGTCCCCGAACATCATCTGGCCATCATTATTATCAATATCATATTCACTTCATTGGAATAAGTTTAGGTTTAAGGCCTCTCCTGGCGCATCACTACCCATCATATCATTGGGGCAGCGTAACCCTGCCTTCTAGGCGCCCCAGTCTGAGAAGTGGGTTACAATACGCCAATGCCAGGAGAGAATACCTGGAATGTCGAATGAAAAACAGGTGACATTGAACAAAAAAAAAAAATCCGCTGAGGATTTAAGCGTTTTCCAAAGGTCATACATAATTTTGAAAAAGGAAAATGTAATCAAACCAAATAGGCTACAATTGTACCTTACAGATATTTGCTTTATAATTTTAACATGCACAATAATAATAATAATAATAATAATAATAATAATAATAATAATAATAATAATAATAATAAAAAATAATAATAATAATAATAATAATAATAATAATAATAATAATAATAATAATAAACTTTATTTTAACTGGCAGAGGTAAGGCTTTAATGTGTTTAAGACCTATCCTATACTTCACTTTTACACGACTGAATATTCGCTTAGAGTTCTTATTTTCGAATAGCTTTTATCTCATTACAATGATTATTCTTTTAGCTAGGAACAGTTCGCACTGGGTTCTCTACACGACATTGAACTATTGCTTTAACGTTGATGTCTGCAAATTGGAGTAAATGTTGCAAACTTTGTAATGTTTAACACTCCAAAATTATGATTTTATGCTCCACATATAGTAGGTCACTCTTACATTCTCACACCTGTAAGGTCATTGTTAGAAGCGACACATTTGCCTACAGATTGCGTTCAGTTATTTATTTTTAATCCGCAAACTTACTGTTAAGTACATCGTGCTATTATAACGTAATGCATATGGTAAAAAATGAAGTAAGGGTTTTGTGAAGTATTGTTTTCAAATTAACAGATGTGAAAGAAAAGATAATAAGGAAATTATAAATAATGGACAATGCCTTGTAATAGCACATTAGGTAGTCTCTGTGATTGATATATGTGGATGTGTGGCCAGCATAGGACCATTAGGCTAAGAAACGTCAATGCCTGGCTCCCTGTAGAAAATTTAATTTAATTTTATAAACATCACATTTTACTTAATATATATATATATATATATATAACAAACTTTTAGAATAAATTTAAGACTCAAATAAAACTCCTTTATTAAATAAACCATTTTTATCCATTGCTGTAAGAGTAATATGGAGAGTGACCAGAACATGATTCGCATTTACAAAGTATGTAACGAGATTGGTGGTCGCCACTTCGAACCACTGTTGTAGTGGATAAGTAGGCTACTACCCACAACGTTAAATAGAGTAGAGAAGTTTGGTTAGTTTGCATACAAACAATTATTCTTACAATGACAAAGTGCAGTTTCTTTATTCATCCCTTGACATTGTCATGAAATCAGTGAATGTTGGATAATGAAAATAATTGTATCATAAATAATTTAATTACAATTGATCTGTCCTCCACAGACGTAAAGAACTTGCACCTGCAGCACGACAATTAGAAATGAAACTTAAATAAAATTGCTGTGCCATCTTTACTGATAGGGCTAGAACATATGAATGTTTTAGATTAACAATGGGAATGACGTCATGGTTATGTGAATTTTTTGTAATTCTTCTATTTTTCCCGTATTTCCACATTTTTTACATAAAACTAATTTTGTTATTTTTGTATGTGAAAAGTAATTCTGTGGCGTTAGGGTAAAAGTACATAAGTCCGATTTTAGTGATTTTTATTTTGTGGATTAATTAGTCAGAAATACATAATTTTTTCCCTCTGTCATAAGGGTAAATTTCTTACGTGATAGTTAATTTCTTATGGTAGATATCTTTGGTCAGAAGTAATGTAAATCTCCGATTACACTGAGTAATAGAAAATAAACTTTTTTTTTGTCTCAGAAAGAAAAATATCCGATTCTGAGAGTTTTTTTTTCTGCTGAATTCAAATATGTTCTCCATCACGCAAGGTTTCCGAGAGACAGCCATTTATAATTTCAAACACTTTGATATTTTCTACATTCATAACTACACAATATTCGAACATTCGGATTCACTTAGAAAGTAAGAAATGACGATTTTCTTCTATATTATGCCTGTGGAGCATCCTTCTTGTTGGTCCAACAATAATCGGCCAGCATATTAGGATTCCATTTGCCTTGATATCTCTTTTCCATAGATGAAATCTTCTGAGTTAACTCATTTGGTTTTATTTTACAATGGGCAAATGGACAAAAAAAGTTTATTGAAAATTATTTAAATCCATTAATTGAAACCGAAATAAAAAAAACTGTGGGTGATGGAGAAATTCCGAATACATATTTGAAAACACGATAAAAACCTGCATCAAGTACAACTATTAGTACTCATGAGACAAAAATCGTGTTGACTAGTAGTGTTATTAATAAGTTATTTATATTAGAAAGCTCTCGTAAAACGTAATGTTTTCAGACTTATGATGTTAACCTGTGGCCACAAAATGTACATGTTGTAAAAAATAGTATAGACCACTGAACTACTGCAACTAAAGTAAATAAATAAATAAATAAAAACAAAAATCTCATTTCAAGTTAATGAAATCCTCTTAAATGAGGAAATATTATTCATAAAAGTAAAGATAAAAGTAGACTAAAAACAGTTGAAAAATAATTACAATTCAATTTTAATTTGCCAAAATCAGGACAATAATACAGGGCTATTCAGAAAGAAGGAATAGATTTCAAACATTTACTTCTTCCAAACTACAAAAAAATAGAAACACAATTCCAACATTCCTGGAATGAGAAAAGTTCAAATTTCACTATTGTATGTATTCAATGTGAGAACCATGCGTTACATGACAAATATCAAAACAATGGCTCATTTCTTGCCACACGCGAATCAGCTGGTCTCTAGTTATCGAATTCACAGTTTCAACAATTCGATGTCACGATTTTCAAGAGTGTCAGGCATAGGGGGGATAGAAACGTGATCTTTTACGTATTCCCACAGATAAAAATCACACGGGCTTAGGTCTGGTGACCTGTGAGGTCACCGGCGATGAAGTTGGTTTTCTGCTCCTCCACTTCCAATCCAACTTCCTATTGTGTCACCATTTTAATACAATCAATCAACATGACAAGCAACAGCGCCAATGTGGCCGTGATCGGAATTTCAAACTTTTTTCCTTTCCAGGAACATTGAAATTGTTGTTTCTATTTTTTTTTTTTTGCAGTTTGTAAGATATAAATGTTTGAAATGTGTTCCTTCTTTCTGAATAGCCCTGTATATTAGGCTTATTAAAATCTTAATTTCTCAACGTGTCTAATTAGCCAAGATCGTTAAGTCGTGGTGCTGTAGATTTTATGGCCCATGGTTCGAATCGTGCCGAAATCCATGCGATACCTTTCCGGACAAAGGTTCCTATTCAAAACATTATCTACTTAGTCCCCTCTAGAGCCTTAAAATTCGTAATAGATATCTTCTATCAAAATACTAAACAATTTTAAAAAGGAGTATATCGATGTAACCCCTAACGATGGTAATCAATTAAATATTTGCTGCTAGCGGATCCAGCAGAAGTTGTCCTGCCCGAACGTTCAATTCTCGTGTCATGGCTGAACGATAAAAATATGTTACTTTTACCATAACATTCACCAGTTATGACTTAATTAGATATTATTAAATAAGTTCGCAATAAAACTCCTCACTACCATCTGTTATAGCTCAAGAAGCGTGGATGATGACGTTGTTGTCGCGCGGAATATATCGATATTGCAGATGACTTCACATCTGCCATTAAAAAATTCCTATAACCCGATCACAGCACGAACTCCTCCACTTCCAATCCAACTTCCTATTGTGTCACCATTTTAATACAATCAATCAACATGACAAGCAACAGCGCCAATGTGGCCGTGATCGGAATTTCAAACTTTTTTCCTTTCCAGGAACATTGAAATTGTGTTTCTATTTTTTTTTTTTTTGCAGTTTGTAAGATATAAATGTTTGAAATGTGTTCCTTCTTTCTGAATAGCCCTGTATATTAGGCTTATTAAAATCTTAATTTCTCAACGTGTCTAATTAGCCAAGATCGTTAAGTCGTGGTGCTGTAGATTTTATGGCCCATGGTTCGAATCGTGCCGAAATCCATGCGATACCTTTCCGGACAAAGGTTCCTATTCAAAACATTATCTACTTAGTCCCCTCTAGAGCCTTAAAAATTCGTAATAGATATCTTCTATCAAAATACTAAACAATTTTAAAAAGGAGTATATCGATGTAACCCCTAACGATGGTAGTCAATTAAATATTTGCTGCTAGCGGATCCAGCAGAAGTTGTCCTGCCCGAACGTTCAATTCTCGTGTCATGGCTAAACGATAAAAATATGTTACTTTTACCATAAAATTCACCAGTTATGACTTAATTAGATATTATTAAATAAGTTCGCAATAAAACTCCTCACTACCATCTGTTATGGCTCAAGAAGCGTGGATGATGACGTCACATTGTTGTCGCGCGGAATATATCGATATTGCAGATGACTACACATCTGCCATTAAAAAATTCCTATAACCCGATCACAGCACCAACTACCGGGTCAAATTGTGAATCTGAACCAACCAGGGACCCACTCAAACACACACAACATTTCATCAAAATCGGTCCATTCGTTTAGGTAATTTTTAATTTCGGATTTCATGTAAACCTCCACTTCTAATTTTCTGATTTCGCTCATTTTATGTTAATATCTACGTCGGTTTATTTTAATAGGGTATACTGAGTTTTGTTGTGAAACATCCAAAATTGTGACCGCTACAGTGATTTTTAAATTTTCACTTCAGGTGTACTCCGACACCTAATGGTTTTAGAGGGTCCACTTGTGAATCTAAACCATATATAATACTAGAATAAGACAATTTTAGTTTTATGTCTTTATTTTCGATCAAAGTACTGAACAGTTAAATTATGGATGTAACCCCTAACCATGCTAGTGAATTAAATATACGTATGTTATAATGAAGTGATATAAAGTTATGAAGATATATAAGGAAGGTATTTTTATTACAGACATCCGAATAGAGAGTGAAAACATTGAAGTAATTGCACTGGATGAAAGCAAAAACACCATCATCATGGCACTGGAATCACCAGCTTTGAAAGGAGGTCATTGGGTCGACTCGGAACGCCCCGGAGCATGGCGGTGAGTTGCTAACTTAACACGGTATTGTTTACACTTCAATTCACGTCTTCATACTCCTTGTAATTATTATTTGCTCGTCTGCCATGTGTATTGCTTTGTTTGTTCTGCTAGTCTACTTCCTAGCAGTTTTATATATTTGTTTGACAAACTTCAATCTACAGTTTGTATTATCAGCTGATTTTTTAAAAAATACTGCTGTGTTTGTTCAAGATAACTTTCTCGCAGTTCATTTTTCATATTTTAATAGTATCTAACATCAAAAGTGGATATAATATTTATTACATTGAAGGGCTTAGGGAAATAACATAAGCCATATATTGTTCTCTCTGAGATATAAGGATTTCAATGTTTCAATTTATCATATGTTAAAATTGAAGATATTAATGACAAAATAAATAAATTTTATCTAATGTGTGGCACTATTAAAAAACCCTTAAAAACACAAGAAAAGAAACAAAAATTAAATTTTATAAAGTAATGGCTGTTCCTGTATTGATGTATGGATCAAAATGTTGGACGATCACTAAAAGACAAGAACAAAGATTGGAAGCAGCTGAGATGCGATTTTTAAGAAATATAGCAGGATATACTCTGCTGGATAAGAAAAGAAATGAAGATATAAGAAAGGAACTAAATATTTTCAAACTTATAAACCGAATAATTAAATATAGGAACGACTGGAAAGAACACATTGATAGAATGCCAGAAGGAATATTTCCAAAATTATTACTAAATTATAGACCGCGCGGAAGGAGAAATGTTGGTCGCCCACACGGAAGATGGTCTGAACAATTTTAACAATTCTAGCTTTCATGAAACCGTAACGAGCCAACAGGCTTAATCCCTGGATGATGATGATGTTTCCAAAACTTATAAATACTAATTGGGCAGAATTGTTGTTTATACATTGTAGGGCCTATGTCTACTCATCACTGGCTCACTTAAATGATTTTATGGATATTTTAATACATTTATTTGCTATCATTAAATAAACGACATTTCTTAACAGAATGTAGCTTATCATGTTACTGCCCTAGGCCCTTCAATTAATAAAATCAGTTTCGATATTTTTTTTATTCAATGCTCGAGAGTGCAGCTTTCGATATTTCTGGTCTTCTTTACTGAGATTGGCGTAATTTGTAACCCACTTCTGAAGTTGAGGTGCCTGGAAGGAGGAGTTACGACTGCCCCATTAATATAATAGGTGATCATGATGATGATAGTGGTGCTCCAGGAGAGTCCTTAATCCTAAGCTTAATCTAAAGCTAATATGAATGATGATGATCATGATGGCCAGATGATGATCGGGGACCGTTTGGGCCTTAAATTTTCTTGACATTTGTCTTACAGGTGAGGAAAAATCCCGAAAATACCTCACCCAGGAAACTTGTCCCGACCGGGAATCGAATCCGGGCCCGCTGCGTGACAAGTCAGCACGCCACCTCGAGACCACAGCGGTGGATCATAATATATATATATATATATATATATATATATTATGTGTATGTGTGTGTGTGTGTGTGGTGTGTGTGTGTGGTGTGTGTGTTATAATTAAATTTTTGACATTGAGTAATGCACGCTTAATATGGCATAATAAGAAAAATAAAGTCCTGAATGGGATTTGAACCCGGATATTGGAACCCAGAGGTCTGGGTTCAAATCCCGTTCAGGCATTTATTTTTCTTATCATGTCATGTATATATATATTGTAGATATAAGTATGATTAAGAAAGTTTTATTGGGTTTTCCGCGTTATGGATTGAAGGTTGGCCTCTGACGATCAATCATCGATCATTCATAAAAAAATTAATCGAACTCTGCCGGGTTTGAACCCGCGATCCTCGGGATTAGAGGGAAGGAATGCAACCACCAAACGACCGCAAAATGTATAAAATATCACGGGAATTGTGTACTGGCTTAAAATTCTTGCTGAGAAAAGCACTTTCTTCACTTTTACATAATGAGGTTTCCCACACTGGTATTATTGTTCTGTCATCTGTGAATATATTATGAAAACTATAACATAAATGGTTATACGTGGATTTCACTTTCAAGCTCGCTCTAGTATAACCACGAGTTTCTATTGTTATCCTACTGTAAAACCAAACGATTGACACGGAAGTTAGGATTTTTATTCTCCGTAATTTTTTTCAGTATTCTGTCTTGGAGGACGCTTGGTTATATTTTAGACCACAATTTTATATAATCAGGTATAGGTATTGCAATTATTAACATTTGTGTTGAGCTGCCTTCTATATTCTAAAGAAATCTATATACTAACACGTGAAGAAAAAAAGCTTTGTACCCCTTTTTAAGCACATTGCGCGCACGGAGGAGTGTGTTATTTGAAATAATTAAAGTTCATATAGAGGAGAAGTGCAGAAAAATAAAAGTTATGTATAATATGTGTTACAGATAAATTAAATTAAACAAAATAAAATTTTCTCTATGGAATTTATATGCATTACTCATTCATTTGTGTACTCATTAATTTGTTTACGTTCGTACTGAAAGTGTATACTTGCAAAAATAAAATCGTGCATCGGCAATATGAATTGACTTACACTCGCGTATTTATTTATTAGTGGTTTTAAAAAAGTGAGTACATTTTATTATTTAAATTAAACCCTGTCTAATATTTTTTTTAGTAATTTCATTACATTTTTTTATATATCTGGAAATTCGCACCTACTTCCATTATGCCTCGTTATAGAAAATTGACGGGTTGGAGTGAGAGACAAAGAAGAAGGGATATATATTCCCGTATACATAATAATAGGCCAAATGCAAATTTAAATAGTATGAATAGTATACAAATGTCAAATGACGCGTTATTGTTTTTAAATATGGCTTAGCCAAGCTATACCACATATTTCCTATCGTTTGTATTTTTCAAATAAATAGAACATTAATGCATAATGACGTATTTGTGACAAACTTAAAAAAAATTAATGAATTGTGGTCGAATTTCGACCGCTGGGCGACCACTAGTATATATAATTTCCTAATGTGTTTTCTGATTCATAATTACAAAATAATATTTTGTTTAAAGTTATAAATTTATATAGGCCTATGTAGGCTGAAAAAAAACTGTGCTAAGTGACGCAACTATCTATTTCCGTTTTATTGTTAATGTGGGCTACGTACCTATGCCAGAACGGTATATACAGGGCTATGTGATATTAAGTCTGCAAATAACTTAAACCTCAGCCATAAGAATATTCCTGTCCTATCAAAAACTGTGATAAAGACAATGATTTTTCTGTTTTTCTCAGAACTTAGTTTTTGGCACATAGCCCAGTTTTTTGTTTTCAGTCTACATGTTATGAAAATATACCAAAATACAGAAGAGTATTGGATTTATTTCTCCAATATTTAGGCTTATAAGAATCTTCAGGGTTCAGTAAGAGAATTGACTACTTTGATTAATTTAAAAAAGATATTCAAACAAATATTGATGGTTAGTATGTCTACTGTTTACACGATAACTAATTCACTGGCGCTCTCGAATCCGGAGCGTCGTGACTGCGCAGACATAAGCTCTCCATAGATTCCTATACTGAACTAATGTTTTCCAATCATCCCCCATGTAATGTTATCCCCACACTTCATTCTTGGCTTAACTACTATTCGCTTTCTCTCAGGTTTTGGTACAAGGAGCTGTCATGCCCCCTCTCTCTCTCACACTCACTCTCTCACACTCACTCTCTCTCACTCACTCTCTCTCTCACACTCACTCTCTCTCTCACTCACTCTCTCTCTCACTCACTCTCTCTCTCACACTCACTCTCTCTCTCACACTCACTCTCTCTCTCTCACATTCACTCTCTCTCTCACTCTCTCTCACACTCTCTCTCACACTCACTCTCTCACACTCACTCACTCTCTCACACTCACTCACTCTCTCACACTCACTCTCTCTCTCACACTCACTCACTCTCTCACACTCACTCTCTCTCACACTCACTCTCTCTCTCACACTCACTCTCTCTCTCACACTCACTCTCTCTCTCACACTCACTCTCTCTCTCACACTCACTCTCTCTCACACTCACTCTCTCTCACACTCACTCTCTCTCACACTCACTCTCTCTCTCACACTCACTCTCTCACTCACTCACTCTCTCTCTCTCTCTCTCTCTCTCATTCCCCATTCGTGCCACATGTTCTGCTCATGGCATTCTGTTAGACTTAAGGGGGGGGTGATGGGTGATGAAATTTCTATTTTCTACATTTTTCGAGCTAGAGACTTGAGTTTTTGTACAACATTCACTGCATGATACATAATGATGTGCTTAAGTATCATTCTTGTGAGATTTATTTTACGAGTTATTAAATATTATATTAAAAAATTGTATATATTATAATTAAATGGGTTCCACAGTTTTTTAGTAAAATGTCTGATTTTTTTTACAAGACCCGTAAAATATTTAGAAAACATCATGCATTAAAATTCTTATAATGTGAATACAAAGAGAGAGAAAAAATATTGTACCTCATGCGTGGAATTACAAAAAATTAATAATTGCATGCATTTTATTTTTTATTTCTTAAAATACTATTTCAATCATGAAACTCATGCACTACTTTGTTACTCATTGTTTTTAGGACATGCAGTAAACATGTGAATCTTCTAGGATACAATTTGTGAATTCCATTCAATTTTGAATGTACAAAAATGCAGTGAAAATAAAAGTGTGGAAAAACAAGTTTAAAGATTTGCATGCAGTTTAAATACAATATGTAACATACAGGCCTAATTAGCACTTTAGGACACTTAGAAGCGTCATAGATCTCTGAAACTTTGCCAACATATACATTAGAGTACAGGCTATTTTTTAGTACAAAAAAAACAAAAAAAAAGCCAATTTTTATCTCAAATAGTCAATTTTTTACCCATCACCCCCCTTAACTGTTCTTACTACATCTGGTTTCACATAAAGATCATGTAGCTCACATTCGGTCTTCTCCATTCACCTGTTTGTTCGTGTCTTTTGGCCAAAAAAATGTTTGCAAGGAATTTAATTTGAAATATTCGTAATATTTTTTCCTGCCATAAAATAAAAGTCCATGTTTCCATACACAGGCTGACATTTTTTATATAGGGCCAAACGATTTTTTTAAAAAATATCTTTGTTATGTTTGAAAGTATTTTACCTTATACAGATGGGGCTACATCTAAAGGCCCTTTACTTATATTGTGACTGAATTCAAATACCTTTGCACAATATTTACAAACAGGAATGATGTGCAGAAAGACATTAAAACAATTCTGGAAACACATGCTATAATGCATTACAGAGATTCTTGTCATCTCAACTTTTCTCAAAAACAAGTTGAAGATGAATTATTTAGAGCAGCTACCCTTAAATATATAGAATATGGATCCGAAACATAATATCTTACTTTAAAGGAGGAGAAAATATTACGAGTAGGCGTATACTTATTCACTGGCACTATCGAGCCCGTAGGTTCATGGCCGCGCGGACATGAGCTCTCCATACATCCCTATCCTGAGCTAATGCTTTCCAATCATTCCCTGTATAATCTACTTCCCTCAAATCATAGTTAATGCAGTTCTCCCACCTCATTCTTGGTCTACCAACTGGGCGTTTTCCTTCTGGCTTTCCTACAAGAAGTTTCCATGCACGTCTTTCATTCCCCATACGCGCAACACATGTCCTGCCCATCGCAGTCTACGAGACTTAACTGTTCTTATTATATCTGGCTTCCTATAAAGACCATGTAGTTCATTGTTATGTAGTCTTCTCCATTCACCTGTCTGTTCATCTCTCTTTGGTCCAAAAAATTTTCCTAAGAACTTTATTCTCAAATACTCATAATCTCCTTTCCTCCCTTAAAGTAAGAGTCCATGTTTCGCACCCATATAATATAACTGGTAGAATATAGTTTTATATATTTTCAGCTTAACGTTTTTTGAAAGGAGTTGGGACTTCAAGAGTCTCTGCAATGCATAATAGCACGCATTTCCAGAATTGAGCCTATGTCTAATTTCTTTGTGCATCTCATTCCTATTTGTGATTATTGTTCCTAGGTATTTGAATTCAGCCACTTCCTCGAAATTTCCCTCATTTGTCATTAGCTGTCCATTTCCATTATATACTGAATTTCTACGTGTGACCATATATTTGTAGGCGTATTCCAAAATAAATTTCTTAAGACAATTTTTGGACCGATAAGGGACAGACAGTGAATGGAGAAGAGAAAAGCAGAGGGAATGCAACCAGTATATAAATCCAAGGAGAATTATGCACGGGAATGATTGAAAAACTTTATCTAATTATTGGGATGTATGAAGAGCTTTTGTCCGCTCTGCCATAAATCCCTGGGTTCGACAGTGCCAATGAGTTAATTATAAATAGTTACATGTTAGGTGCAAGCGTACTTGTTGGTCTTAAATGAATTAGTTATTGATGTAATATTATATGTATCACTATGATGGAAATTAATTCTAGCGTTTAAGTTAAGAATATTGAGTGAGAGTCTTGGATTGACTGAATTTATGGTCCCCTGAATAAAAGTTTCAAAAACTACTTTGTGTAGGCCTAATGTTAAATTACTTACAATATTTTTGTTTTCCTGCAGTAGATTCTTTGATCAATATATTACACCGTCCGTCATCTTACCTGAAACAGAAAAAAATATCAATTTTTAACGTTTGTCTTAATAATCACCAATGGCGATCAATTCATACAAAATCATATTTTTTGTAAACTCATTTAGTAGAAATCATATGATATTTTGCAAACTTTACAACCTGCGAATCGACTTTTTTTTAATTCCTTCATAAACACCTGACGAAGTTTATTCTTAGGGTTCTATTTTTCAAATTATTTCTCACCATTTACAATGATTTTTACATTTTTTTAACGATTATTTGAATATATTTTTCTATGAAGACGTGGCTGCCATATTTATTTTAACGAATATTATATGCAATAACAAAGACATATGTACCAGTGCAGCCAACATAGAGTACGTGCTAATTAACTGTACACATATATTTCAGAATTTCAGAACTTACTATCTATTTTTGGGTGTTACATTATTTCACAGGTTACAGTGCTTAATTGCTTTAAGTTAGCTTTTTGGTCGGTCTTTCACAAGTTAAAGTACTTAAATTTCGTTAGGTTGGTTTTTAGGTTCGTTAAATATCGTGTAGGCCTATATGTTGGCTGTACCCCGTTATTCCATAGTGTAAACAGCTTCGCGTTTGTTGGCGCATTTGCATGGTGTATGATTGGAAATTATATATATTTTTGCGTCACATGTTGTAAAGTATTTTCTGATGTTTTATATTGACTCGACAATTATTGTATTAGTGAATAATTTAGAAGGAATGAAGCTTTTGAGGCTATAAAGAAAATGTTTTTTAAACATTTGTTTTAGATCTCCATCGACCCTACCTAGTAGACACCGAAAATGGCCATAACAGAAATATATATGTCCACCGTTGTGGTCTCGAGGTAGCGTTCTGCCTTGTCACGCAGCGGGCCCGGGTTTGATTCCCGGCCGGGACAGGCTCCTGGGTGAGGTTTTTTCAGGGTTTTTCCTCACCTGCAAGACAAATGGACAAGAAGCTTAGGGCGCAACGGTCCCCGAAAATCATCCGGCCATCATCATCATCCTTCACCGGTGTGGAAAGCAACGGGAAGCTACCACACCTATAATTCTCTAGTAAAGCTGCAAAGCATAACATGAAAATGCTATGATTGCAGTGAAAGACCTGCCCTCGGACAGAATTACTATGGATGGATATATATATATATATATATATATATATATATGTATGACATAAAAATAAATGCCTGAACGGAATTTGAATCCGGATCTCGGGGTTGGTACCCCAGCGTGTTATCCATTACACCAACAGGCGAATCCAATTCAAACATTTATTTTTCTTATATATATATATATATATATATATATATATATATATACACACACACACACACACACACATATACACACACACACAGGGTGTCTCCAACCTTTAGGATCAAAATTGTAAAGATGTTAGAGGACTTTAAATTGAGCTTTCCACAGAAGTAATAAATTGTGGAGAAATGTGTATTTCGGACCCTGGAAGATCTTGAAAAAAATAATAAGTCTGAAGATTATTTTGCAAGCTGCATAAATTTTGATACTCATGACCAGAGTGTGGAATCTGTTCGCAATGTCGAAGGCTTATTACTCGACCGCGTTAACTTTTTAGCCGGTGAGGGGAAGTAATGGCGCTAGTAGTGAACATGGGGGGAAGGTATCTCCTTCCATCTTGGTACAAGCAAATTACTGGGCAAGTGGTATAATCAGTAGCAAAATATAGTGTTAGACTTACTTGATATAAGATATGAAGTTAATGAAAGATCGTCGGAGTTTGTAGGCCTACGGGTTTTTGGATAATATAACGTACAGAGAAATTAAATCGGCACTGATTTCCAACTACTGTCTTCCAGACTTAATATTTATATACTGTGAATATATGATCTAACTTTCGCACTTGACATTGTCACTATCACTAACAACTGACTGTAATAATAATAATAATAATAATAATAATAATAATAATAATAATAATAATAATACTTTATTTATTCTGGCAGAGTTAAGGCCATAAGGCCCTCTCTTCCACTCAACCAGCACAAATACAAATAAATATTCGACAAATATAGATATACACTATACTAATTATAAACAGTTAAAGATACCATAAATGTAGCAATGTAAATGACATGTACAAACAACATTTTATAGGGTAATAACAATAATGATACGATAATAATAATAATAATAATAATAATAATAATAATAATAATAATAATAACACGTCTGACGGATAATAAACACTGTCACTGCAACCTAAGAAAAGGGTCTACTACCCCCAACCCCTATTCACCCTTACCACACTCTTTTAGTTCGCAGTTTTTCCGTCTTGAAAGTTAACATTGTCGAGTGTTACTTATATTGGTAGACTATACGAGATTGCGCGCGAGGGAGTGGGATGCGGTGTATCACATAGCTGCATACCTGCCGGGCTATGAAGAGAACTCTGTCATGTAGAAAGAAGCAGAGTGAACAACGTTTCATTTAGTAAAAAGTGGAAGTTATTGTAGAGTACGTCGGTAGTTGATATTGTCCGTACCTGATCTTGCGAGTAGTGAAATGCCGCCCAAAACGGAAACAAATGTGCATGCAATAGATTAATCTTTGTCTTTAAACGTTTCGTTACCTCGTAAGCAATGCATAAACTAAATATATTTTATTGTATTATGAACCTTATATTACTTCCAAATGTTTATATTACAGAAGAATTGCCCGATAAGTACACAAACATGTGATACAATCTATTCCACCCCTCCCGATCGTTCCAGTACAGTCAATACCAGTACAAGTAAGTCATCGGCATCATGGAATAAATTCCGTTCAAAGTAGTTGTTGAAAATGGCGACCAGCTGTTTCATTGCCTGCATAACAATGATGCATGGAATTTTGTCACACCGTCTCCAAAATCCCTGGAGTCGTTTTCACAATTAAGGCAAGGCGAGGACCCTCGAAAACACTTTCTCTTCAATTTCTATTGAGATTTCATACATCATTTACTCAATATACTCCCATACCATAAAAAGTCAAAGGTGTGAGATCCTTGATCACGCTGGTCATGGGACAAGACCTCCCCTTCCAATCCAGCGACAACTAATCTCAGCTCTAATTTGATTTTAGTGCTTTGCAGTTAAAAGGCAGTTAATTTTTTGACACGGCCTTTTTACGTCACAACGCTTCTTTAGGAGAAATTTAAGGTAGATTTCAGCATGTTATGGTTGATAGTTTGCTTGTTAGATTTTTTCGCATTTTTTTAAGTTTTATTACAAAACATTACCTTTGAATGATTCTAACAAGTCATGGCTTCTGCAAAAAGAGAGATAAATTGTGCAGAACATTCTCCCATTCATGACGACAACAAAATTGTATAATTGGTGTTTGAAATATCAGTGACCTCGATTTAATGATTGTTGCAAACCACTCGACTTGAAAATGTACTGAGTATCTCAAATTTATGTATCCATTTTTTTTAAACATCACTTCTCAGAAACGAAATGAGACAGAAATACAATTTTAAGGTTTCCGTAAATCACTGTTTTGAATAATGTTCTCCTGGGTATATAAATATAAAAATAATAAAACTTATTGACTGAACAAGTCAATAATTTTATTCCCTTTATAATCTACTTCCCTCAAATCATTTTAATGTTATTCTCTCACCGCATTCTTGATCTACCAACTGGGAATTTTCCCATTGGTTTTCCTACAAGAAGTTTTATGCCCCTCTTTCATTTCCCATTCGTGCCACTTGTCCTGCCTATCGCAGTACATGAGATTTAACTGTTATTATTAGATGTTGTGGCTCACTGTTATGTAGTCTTCTCCATTAAGAATAAATACTTTTACCTAATGAACTAGAGACCCTAAAGTCTTCTGTTTCACGTCACCATATCATTGTTTCTATTTGTGCGCCCGATTATTTTTTTTTTCGTTGTGGGATACATTTGTGATAAGCATTGTTGCATTACAGTTAAATTACCTCAATTTCTGATAGCTTTTACTTTCTTTTCTAATTCACGACCTTGTTTGTGTCATTTTCATAGCTTTTTAATGTCGAATCTCTTTAATTAAAAAAAACTAAATTTAATATAATAGGTCGAAGTCCTTGCCCTCTTAATGGTTATTTTATGCATGAGTTGTAGTGTAAAATAAAGAGGAAATGGTCAACTTTCTTTTATTACCTTCGAAGTTTTTACAAGAGTTATAACATAACTTTATGCTTTATAACAATTACTCGTTTATTGAAAGCGCGTGTGTTTTATGTACAGTGTTATTAATTACTTCTTCCTCTAGGTAAACAGCGTGACTTGGCAGCCAATTCGATTTTCTCATGGTTTCTGAACTGTACAAGCTTCCGCCTTAACCTTGCTAAAGTTACACCTTCTTTATGTCCACCTCGGTATGGGTTGGGACACGAAATTTATTTTAATGGCACCTTTGGTCCGATTATCGTATTTTATTTCACTAGCGGAACAATTCGTGAGTTGGGCGTCAGAGACTTCAATGCACGATTAAGACAAAAAACTTTAGATATAAATTAAAACTTTTTGTTCTTATAAGAAAAGTGAATCTATCATAGAAAGGAAGATTTAAACTGAAGTAAATTATTACACATTTAATGTAATATGTTTTACGCCTGATAGGATAGTTGGACAGTTTACAACAATCATTGTTACACTTTACATTATACACAGGAATAATAATAATAATAATAATAATAATAATAATAATAATAATCTTCTGCTTCATGAAATTAGGCCTTTTGACCTGTTTTCACATCAAGTCGGATTTAATGAATCCTCCCATCTAGTAAATGGGCGTCCAACATTTCTATAATAATAGTAATAATAATAATAAATTTAATCTTTGAAATTGAGGAATGTTTTTCTTTTATATATTTGAAATGATTAGTGTTTTAAGTAATTTGTGATATATTAATATAATTAAATATTTTACGATAGGTTAATATAATTATACTTCATAAAACTGCTATAACCTCGAGATGGTGTTGTTGCCTCATAAGTCTAGTGTCCGGGTTCGATCCCGGTCGGGGCAAGTTTCTGGATGAGTTTTTTTTTTCGGGGAGGGGTCTCACATGTAAGGCAAATGTCAGGAGACTTTAAGGCATAATTGGTAGGCGAACATTATGTGGCTCTCACAGTCATCCATATCATATTCGTCTTGTTTAGCATGAATGTGTCTTGTTTAAATGTTCGTGTTGTCTCTGAGGTGATATTGGCATTAAACTGATCAGTAATCCTTCGAAGCCTTCCATATCCTTGTGTGTGGTAATGATGTGAGCCAGAGTTACAAATTCTTTCCTGACCTTCGTGTCTCTATAAGGCCCGTAAACATGCATACAAAGAGAGAGGTTTAAACAATGATAAAGAGGGAAGATAAAATGTTGTGAATTAATTAGCACATTTATTAAACAGAGGCTTTGCTTTGGGTGGATTTTATGATTGATTTTAATTATTATTATTATTATTATTATTATTATTATTATTATTATTATTATTATTAAAGTGTAACAAAAGGCCTTCGTCAAGGTTGTAGCATATCACCAACATTATTTAAGATATTTATACATAAAGCACTGTCAAACTGGAGCAAAAAATGCTCAGGATTGGGAGTACCAATTGGAGATGGATCAACAGATACAATATATACACTCTTATTTGCGGATGGCCAGATGATAATTGCTCAAGAATATGAAGACATGGAGTTTATGTTCAGAAAATTATTGGACGAATACGATAACTGCGGTTTGAAAATAAATTTAGAAAAATACAATTTATATGGGTTATGGAGCCGAAACCGAAGATTTGACATTATAAGATGAAAAGGGGTGTATTAGAGGATGTGAAGAATTTGAGTTCCTGGGAGTAAAATTAGATAAAGAGGATAAACAAGAAAGTGATATTAAGAACAGAATAAATAAAGGTAGAACAATAACAGCAATGATGAATGAGTCTTATGGAACAGACATATAACCAGGAAAAATAAGTTACAAATATATAATTCAATAGTGAGAAGTACTGTCACATATGGAGCTGAAGTTTGGAAATTCAACGAAAACTTAGAACAGAAACTTATGTCGATGGAAATGGATTTCTTGAGGAGAGCAGCAAGATGTTCAAAATTAGACAAAATAAGAAATACTGTCATAAGAGAAAAAATGAATATTGGTTATTCAATAATAGATTATATACGGTATAAGCAATTCAATTGGTATGGACACGTACGAAGAATGCAAGAAGAAAGATTGCCAGGAAAACATTGAAATGGTGTCCACCTGGAAGGTGGAGGAGAGGAAGACCTCGAAACTCGTGGATGCAAGAAATAAGAACTGGAATGAGAGCAAGAGGACTGGAGGACATGGATTGGATGGAGAGAGACGAGTGGAGAAGAAAAATAAAACTTTAGGCACAGAAAGATGTATAAACATTAACATTCTGTATATAAATAAAATTATTATTAAAGTACAAAATTAGTACCTGGTAAATCAGTCGTCCTCAGCTAAATTATAAAACCTCATCAAGTAGTTAAAATATGAAGGCCTTTCAAAAACAATGTTTCATCTTCTGCATTTCAACTGGTACTGATGTTGTACAAGTTGTACAACGAGTTTAGGTCTGCGGGCGTGTTTTCGTTGAGCATATCTATTCTTCTTCTTCTTCTCATTATTATTATTATTATTATTATTATTTTCATACTTTTTTAGTGTATTATATTTATTAATTGTATTTTTATTATATTTTTTATCTACTTTAGACATCTCAGAGTTCTTAAATCTTAGTATTACATCAGATAATTTATAACTACTATTTAACCTACTGGCACTGTCGAACCAATAGGCTCATGTCCGCACAGGCAAAAGCTCTCCATACATCCTTATTCTGGTCTAATGTTTTCCAATCGTCTTCTATATAATCTGGATCCCTGAAATCATAGTTGATGTTATTCTTGCACCTCGTTCTTAGCCTACCTATTGGGCGCTTTCCTTCTGGTTTTCCTACAGGAATTTTGTATGCCTCTCCTTGATTCCCAATTCGTGCCACAAGTCCTGCCTATCGCAGTCTACGAGACTTCATCATCATCATCATCATCAACAACAATCACGTATTAAGCCCATGTGGCTTGTTCCGGTCTCATAGATTCTCATTCAAAAGTTGGATCCATCTCTTCTTCGGTCTACCAACATTCCTGCGTCCTTTTGGTTTGTATTTAAGTATAATTTTGGGAATGCGATCATCTTCCATTATTTGAACATGTTCTTTCCATTTTTTCTAGATTCTTTTATTCTATCTAAGAGTTTAAAGATGTTTAGTTCATTTCTAATATCTTCACTTCTTCTCTTATCTAGAAGTTTGCAACCAGCCACACTTCTCAGAAATCTCATTTCAGCTGCTTCTATGATCTTCTCTTCTCTTTTAGTTAAAACCCAAAATTCACTACCATACAATAGTAAGGGGACTGCCACTACTTTATAAAATTTTAGTTTTGTTTATTTTCTTGTGCTTTTAAATATCCTTTTGATTGTCCCACATATATAATTATATTTATTAAGTTTGTTAAATAGATAATTTTTAAAATAGGAGATTTCATAACCTAGGTATTTAAAATGGTTCACTTGTTCAATGGGTTTCCCCTCCAGAATTATTTTAGCTCTTACGGTATCTGATCCCTTAAAAGCTAGGATTTTCGTTTTATTTATTGATATTTTGAAATTATATTTCTGTATAATGTTATTTAACTGAAAGAGCGATTTCTGTAGACCATCTTCTGAACTAGATATTAGAACTTGGTCGTCTGCAAAAAGTAAGGTATCTAACATCTTATTTCTTATTTTGAAATGTGAGTCCAAATTTATCTGCCAATTATATATGATATCGTCAATATAAATATTAAAAAGGGAGGATGAAAGTGGGCATCCCTGTCTTACACCTCTATTTATTGTTGCTGTTATATTGTTTTTATTTTTTGCCTCCAGTTTCTATTGTTATTTTATTTTCTACATATAGACTTTTTATTGTCTACGAGACTTAACTGTTCTTATTACATCTGATTGCCCATAAAGATCTCTTGACGATAGAGACCGGAACAAGAGATATCGGCATATCTTGATGAGAGATGAAGAGGAAAAAGACCTCTCGTAACCTATGAATCGGTTGATTGCTTTTTACAACAATAAATTTAATTGGAAACTTTCTGCTTCATTTAAAGTGTATATCTTAATGTGTTTCGTGTTGAAAGAGAAACAGAAGATATTAGAAAGAACAACGTAACTTTCAATTGAGGTGACATAAATATAAAATGTAGTTTGTTCTGATGTTAAGTGGACATGTCATCGTGACGACTTCCTTCTTAACCTTGCGATTTTAGCAGGACTGGTTTGCAACACCCCTCGTACCCAACTTTCTTATCCTGGCAACTATATCTAATGCGAGTAATGATACTTGGTCCTGTTCCAATAAGGTCAGTCTGTGAAATATGATAAGTTACACTACTGCTACTGTCTCGCAATAATGCACGCACACACACACACACATATATATGTTTACTTGAATTCAGTTGGCTTTTGATAGAAAAAAAAATTATATTAAGGAATAATTATTTAGAAAACCAAAGTATAGAACAGGTGTCTAGTTTCAATATTTGGGCTGCAATATTAGCTTCAATATGGAAAGAGATATTGATTAAAAAATAAATTTCAGACGGTATTAAAACAATACAAAGAATGTTCAAGGATGAAATTAAGAAGGACACAAAAGTAAAAATGTATAAAGTTATGGCAATTCCCGAAATATTGTATTGATGTGAAAGTTGGGCTCCAATGAAAAAACAGAAAGAATACAGACGGCGTATATGAGGTTTCTCAGACAAGTTAAAGGAGGTGCAAAACTTGATAGAATTATAATTGAAGATATAAGAGAAAAATAGTCCACCGCTGTGGTCTCGAGAAGGGTGCTACTTTGTGACCCAGCGGGCCCGGGTTCAATTCCCGGTCGGGACAGGCTCCTGGGTGAAATTTTATTTCGGAATTTTTTCCTCACCTGTATGAAAAATATCAGGAAGCTTAAGGTCCAACGGTCCCCGAAAATCATCCGGCCATCATCGTCATCCTTATCATTATCATCCTTCATCGGTGTGGAAAGCAATGGGAAACTACCACACCTATAATTCCCTAGTAAAGTTGGAAAGAATAGCATGAAAATGCTGTGATTACAGTGAAAGACCTGCCCTGGCAGAAATACTGTGGGTGAATGGAAGAGGAGAATTAATAGTGCAGCCTATATTGGATAAATTCACGAATTATAGACAGAAGTGGATTGATCACATGAATGGAATGAGTAAGTAGAGATATCCACTTTTAGCAATCAATTATCAAGCAAGAGGAAGACGTGATGTTGGAAGACTTGGACAACGCTGGGGCCGATGCATTATGAAGTCGGAACAGACAATTGCCTAATCCTTGGAGTGATGATGATTAAGGAATAAGATGGTTGTAAAAAACCAAACTTTGGAACGAATCTTTAAATTACAATATTTATACAAGCGCAGGGGCCTAAGTGATTTCCCATAATTATGAATAAATGAATGGCAAATTAAAAGAATAAATCATGATAGTAAAACAGAAAGTTTGACTCTTGCTTCCTAATATCTGTCCAACGTAGAAGAGTGACACTGTAGTAGGAGGTCTCTGTCCATGTTACGTTAGTAGTGCACAGTGGGCAAAAAACAGTTTTAAAAAAGCTCATTAAATATTGCCTTAGTTAATATAATATATAACCACATTCTAGGTATATCTATATATTAATACGCGAAGGAAAAACTTTGTATTCCTTTTTAAGGATATTGCGCGCACGGAGGAGTGTGATATTTGGCATAATTGAAGTTCATATAGAGAGGGAATGCAGAAAAAATAAAATTTATGTGTAATATGTGTTACAAATAAATTAAATTAAACAAAATAAAATAAATTGTCTGTAAGGAATTTATGTGTATTACTCATTCATTTGTGTAATTCTATTGTTTACGTTCTTATTGGAAGTGCATTGTTGTAAAAAGAAAATTGTGCAGCAGCAATGTGAATTGACTTACTATCGCATATTTATTATTAGTGGTTTATTATTAATGATTTAAAAATTAAACCCTGTCTAATCTTTGTTTCGGTAATTACATTTCCTTTTTTTATAATTACAAATTCGCACCTACTTCCGATATGTCTCGACATAGACCATTGATGGGTTGGAGTGAGAGACAAAGAGGAAGAGATATATATTCCCGTACACATAATAATAGTCCAAATGCAAATTTAAATAGTATAAATGGTATACAAATGTCAAATGACGAGTTGTTTTTTTTTAATATGACTTAGTCAAGCTATACCACATATTTCCTAACTAACTCACTGGCACTATCGAACCCGTAGTTCATGGCCGCGCGGACATAAGCTCTCCATATCTGAGCCAATGTTTTCGAATCATCCCCTGCAAAATCTACGTCCCTCAAATCATAGTTAATGTTATTCTCCCACCTCATTATTGGTCTACCAACTGGGCGTTTTCCCTCTGGTTTTCCTACAAGAAGCTTCCATGCACGTCTTTCATTCCCCATTCGTGTCACATGTCCTGCTTATCGCAGTCTACGAGACTTAACTGTTCTCATTATATCTGGCTTCCTATAGAGACCATGTAATTCATTGTTATCAGTCTTCTCCATTCATCTGTCTGTTAATCTCTCTTTGGTCCAAAAATTTTCCTGAGAACTTTATTCTCAGATACTCGTAATCTCCTTTGCTCCCTTAAAGTAAGAGTCCATGTTTCGCATCCATATAATATAACTGGTAGAATAATAGTTTTATGTATTTTCAATTTAACATTTTGTGAAAGAAGTTGGGAAGTCAAGAGTCTCTGTAATGCATAATAGCATGCATTTCCAGAAATGAGGCTATGTTTAATTTCTTTGTGCATCTCATTCCTGTTTGTGATTATTGTTATAGGTATTTGAATTCAGCCACTTCCTCAAAATTTCCCTCATTTGTCATTAGCTGTCCATATCCATTATATAATGTACATACGTATTTCCTATCGTTCTTTTTTTTTAATAAATCGAAAGTTAATACATAATGACGTATTTGTGACAAACTTAAACATTTAATGAATTGTGGTCGAATTTAGACAGCTGGGCGACCACTAGTTTTTATTATTCTTTAATATTTTGCACTTTCTTTAACAAACCAATTATTTAATCGCATTATATGTTATGTTTTTTTTGTTGAAATAGAGATTACATTACCATTAGATTTTCCACTGTAATGACCATCTTTTAAAAATGTGAAGCATTGAGAATGACAAACGAATGGGAGAATGAAAAAGGGGCATGGATTCTTCTTGTACGAAAACCAGAGGAAGAGTGTCCAATGGGTAGGCCAAGAATAAGGTGGAAGAATAACGTTAACTCTTATTCGAGGGAGTGAATTATACAGGAAATGATTGGAAAACTTCATGTCAGGATAGAAATGTGTGGGGAGCTTATTTCTGCGCGACCATGAACCTCCGGTTTCGATAGAGGTAACAAGTTAGAAACAGTAAAATAAATAGTTTAGTCATTGGCTAAAAGTTGGCATATACGTAAAGATGTAGGTCCGTTGCAAAATTAAAAGTACGTTTTCTAGTTTCATGCAAAAGTCATTTAATTTTTTCCTGTACCCCTCAAATATTTTGTAAGATTTTTAGTACATAAAAATACGATTAATGGATGCAGTAACAGTAGACTCATAAAAAAGTAATTTCTATAACTAATAGTATTTACAAGTATTACTGCAATTGTGCAAGGAATCTCTGATATTGGGTCAACGTGAAATTGCATCGGCATGTCTGCAGATGACCATGATAATGACATCTTGCTATTGAGGCCATATTTCCTCTACTTACGGAGATAGATTGACCTTGACATAACACTCTATATAAACAATTGTTTATAATTGAATTTGTAATATTGCATGTGTTGATATGCAACCTGCCCTAATCTAATTGCCAATCTTTAATATAATAAATAGCAATATTGCATTAGTATGATTTGATTTTGGAGGCCAATCTATGAACAAATAGGTCTGTACAGATTATTCAAGGGTGGGGATAAGTATATTGTGTAATTCAAATAAGATATTGCTGCAAACTTAATTTGTGGCTTTTAATAACCCAATTATAAAATTTCATAAGTAATTTTGTTATTCACACAAATCAATATTGCAAATTAGAACATAAATTAAGTCGATATTTTTTTAAAAATAAACAAGTCTACATTTACGTGTCATTCAAAATTAATAATAATAATAATAATAATAATAATAATAATAATAATAATAATAATAATAATAATAATAATAATAATAATAATAATAATCGGCCATCACGAATTAGGCCTTTGTAGACCTGTTTAGGCCCCATCTACCAGTATTTTAAGAGGTCTTCCTGGTCGACGATGTGCTTTGGGTTTATATTGCATCATCATTTTTGGGATTCTTGAATTATCCATTCTTTTTACATGGGCTAGCCAGTTTAATTTATATTTATTGAGTTTTATTCTATTGATTATACTTCTACTTCTAATTGTTCTAAACTTTCTTCATTCTGTTTTCGATCTAGAAGACTATCCTGATGTCCTTCTTAGACATTCCATTGCCATTGCTTTGATTATGCTCTTGTTTCCTTTTCTTTAATGTCCGAATCTCATTTCCGTATAAAAGGAAGGGTAATGCCAAAGTATTATATATTTTTATTCTTGTGTATTTTTGTACTACTTTATATTTAATGTATTATTATTATTCCTAAGATTTGTGTAAATTTGGTGATTTTCTTGTTCACATCTTTTTTTCATTTTGATAAGATGTTTCACAACCTAAATTGGTGAAATGTTTGTACTTATTCTAGGCATTGGTTATTGTGTATTATCTTACTTCTTATTGGATCTTCTCCTAAGAATGTCATTACTTTTGACTTTTGTAGTGTCAAAATTTAATATAAGGTTTAATAATATTTACTTTTTTTAAATGTTGTGTGTGTTTTATAATGCCACCCACTGCACTTATATGCTTCGGGTTCTTCGCTGGATGGATAGGTGGTGTTATTGTGGTATGTATTCAATTCACGAACTACTTCGGCAGACCACTTTACATAGACTATTTAACTCATGCCCCAAATGGGAGTCAATGACCAATCACGTTTCAATGATTTCTGTTTTACAACCAATCAGACTCGTGTTTCACGAAATATTTATCAGTGTTATAATTACCATATTAAAGAAAGCTCCTCCTTTTTAATATTCTGAACAGGTCTGACCATTATTTTGCAGTGACTGAGCCCATAAGAAATGCGGCTACCAGATTGTATATATATAGTGCATAGATGTCAACACATACCGCATGCGGGAGTTAATTTAAAAACATTTGTAGCAATTTATTATACCACCAAAAAAATAAACCACTGTTTGCACCTTCTTAAATGTATTTTTCCCAGGTAATAATCCAGAAAAATATAATTGTCATATTTACATCATACGACATCAGACATGAATTAATATACAGTTTGATGTGTTTCATTTTTTCTCCACTAGAGAGCATTCTTACAATATTGCGTTCCTTTGGCAATAAATAGTATGATCTGGTTGCAGTAATAAACAAAAGAAGCAGATGAAGCGTACCTATCGTTTCTCATTTGTTTTCAAACATCGCCGTTTACATTAAATATATAAATATTTTAAAATAACTATAGTTAAATAATGATTTGTGAGTAAACAGCTTAATTTTATTCGTTAAATAGTTCTAACAAATTCCACTCTTGATTTCCAAATTCTCTAGATAAATTCACTCCTCACTTCGTGAGTCGTGAATTTATCGATAATTTGGAAATCACTCGTGGCATTACTTATGATAATGTATCCTTGTATTGTGTAGAGAGAGAAGTGCAGGATGAGCGTATGTTAATAATAAAACAATCCTCAGCTCCTGTTCAACTCAGGATCGGGTGGGAAATAAGCCGAGATGAAGTCCCTGTATTTATAGAGGTTTGTGAACTACAATGGTGCCGGTTGACCACTCCTGACGCACCGTCAAAGGGGAGGATGAATGGAATGAAACGAGATGAGTATAGAGAAATGGTGGAGTTAAATTTAAGACAGGGAAAACGGGAGAAAACCCCGTCCACTACGAAACCCACATGGGGCGATCGAGAGGCGAGCGTCTAACCGCTTGCGCCACGGAGCTGCCTTATGTTTATAATATAGGGAAGATATCGTCCCGCGCCGTAGCCGAGCGGTTAAGGTAGGAAGCCTTGGCGCAGAGCTACGGGACTTGCGCTGGTTCGAGTCTCCATGGGGGAAGAAATTTTCTCATGGTATTTCGGCCAGTATGGGACCGGTGCCCACCCAGCATCGTGAGGCAATTGGGTAGCTACAATAAGTAGCGGCTCCAGGTTGAGGAACCAGCTATAACGGTTGGGGGACTCGACATGCTAATCACATGTCACCCCTACACTGGCTGTTGATCATCTACCTCTGTGATTGACACATGTGGATGTGAAGGGCCAGCAGCCGGCTGGTAAAAGGGCAACCGCTGAAAAGTGGAAAGACCCTCAATCGGAATCGGGAAGATATCGCACAATGTGCATATTTCTTATCACTCAAAATTTTACACAAGTTTGTAAATTAAGTTACTTGTATTTTACACCATATTGAATTATATTGACCGCTTTTTGACCCACATAGTTTGCACTTGCACTTTTCTTCCGGCTTGTCGTATTTCTCTGTCTGGCAAATCCGATGATGGAGACGATGTACTGCGAATCTCGTCTTGGTGTATCGCAGGTCATATCTTGCTTATGTCCACTCTCTCAAGATCATCGCATCCATGGAGAAGAAATCCGATCATATCTCTTGTTTCTTCTAGTTATGTTCTTGTAGTAGCTCCTGGTTGGCTTCGGTATCTGGTAGAAGCAGACTTTGATGTACTTCTTCTATGAAGAATTTACTTTGCTAGCACATATGTGTGTATGTTTATATTTGTGTAGTGTAGAGTGTGTTGTAAGAGGCATGCTTATGAAGAGAAGCGAGAAGATGAAACCGGGTACTTTAAATTTCAAACTAAATTTAATAATTAGAAGTGTGTGTTTTTGTGTTTTTAGTTCACTGTTGCACTAAATGTATTAATACCCAAAGAAAAAAAAAAGATTAAATATGTGCATTGATTTGTTTGTTAAGTTGAGATGCTTTTCATAAACAACTATGACTATTATGTAACTATAAATGGTCATGATTTTGTATTAATTATTAATGCACATCATACTAGGTTTTACCGAACATACTGTAATTTAGTATTGCACTCTTATAGGAATATATCACTATGGGGTTTAATTTAAGATAAAATGTTTCATACCTCTCCTCATAACCAATCTTCTAAGTAGATCGCGATTTCAGGCATTGACTGCCCCATGATCTTGACGACTGAAGTTATGTCGATCGGAAGAACCACTTCTTCTTCCCTCTGTTGGTGGACCGATAAACCTTCGGTTTAGGTCAGAATCCGCGGGAATTTCGAAGTCCATAAGTTTTTCTTTCTTGTTTTTCTGAATGTAGATTTTTTCCCAAACAGTGAGTTCCTTTTTTGTTTTTCTATTTGTTTAATTAGACTGGCTTTTGATTCAATTAGATGTTTTACGGACCAAGCATGAGCAGCTACTGCTGATTTTTCCACTTCACCATTTTTGATATTTCTAAGATGTTCTTTCACCCTTGTTTTTAAATTTCTTTTTTTGTTTTCTTCTTCAATTTTTTTTCAATTTTTGTTGGTTTTAATTGTCCTATTTAGGCTATTCGTTCTTCGGGGGCAATCTTATATTTAACTTTTTGAAACTTTTTTGAAACTTATGATGTTTCAATGGATGGTAAGTGAATTTCGTTAATTTTATTTTTTCTTCTGTTTGTTTTGTAAGTGTGCTTTCATTAATCAATTTTTGTCTTTTAAATTTATTTATTTTCTTAGAAACAGTTTTCTGTTGCAACATTAATTATGTATTCTTTTTCTTTTTTTTTTGCTCATAGGTATATTCACCAATCTGTGTGTCAAACTATTGAACACAGGCTCTTGTGAGCAAAATGGTTGAATTCCGAAGCTTTAATATAGTTATCTATATGTGTATTCTTGCTGTATATTCCAAATTCTATCCTGGTTTCTCCATTTCTTTTTAAATTAAGATCTAAAAATGGGATTTCTCTTTGAATTTCAGTTTCCATGGTAAATTTTATAGTTCTACTCTGAATGTTCAAAAGCTTTAAAGCATCCTCTATTTGTTTATGATTCACAATAGCAATTACATCGTCAACGTATCTATTTTAAAATTTGAAAATCAAAGATGTCCACTTGTTATTTTCTGCTCAAAACTTCCCATACATAAATTGGCCAAAATGGGTGATAGAGAGAGTTTTCCATAAAAGTCCAGAACTTTGTAAAATTTTCCATTATATGTAAAAACATTTATTCGATGCATAATTTGGTTAAAATTATATATTCATTTATGTTTTCTTTTTCTAATTTGTTTTTGTTTAACCATTTTTTCCAAAATTGCAATAGTGGTTTCTCTAGGGAAACTTACAAGATTGGTTATGAGGAGAGGTATGAAATATTTAAATTTATCTAATATTTTAGTATAATAAGTCAGTTGAAGTCTAGTTTCAGTTGAGCGTAGCTGCTCTTCAAGATAAGTTGCAGTTAGGATCTCTTCCAAGTAAAGTTAAAGTACGGAGAAAGACAGTTGCATTTAGTTACTCTTGATGTTCGGTATAGTCAATTTAAATTAGTTGCTCTTCAAGTTAGTGGATCACCTTCAAGAATTATACTTACAACGAACTATCGACGAAAGTATTAAAAAATAGAGTCGAAATTATATTACAGTCACCTCACAGGAGGCTTCACATTCTATATGGTTCGGACACCGATAAAGAAACCTCCAAAAGTGTTAGAGTTGGATCATATAACCGTAACAGGTACTAGCATGTAGCCTGCTGCTATCTTAAGTACGTTTAATATTTAGGATCTTATTGAATGTAGGATTTTAAAATCGTATCTTGACGAGCTGACATAAACAAATAAATGAAATGGTATGAAAAAACATTGAAAACGCGCGGTATGAAGAACGATGGAAAGAATATATATTTTTTTTAAGATGTTGCAAGACCGGGGTGAAGGACAGAATCCAGATTGACACTTAGAAATGCGTATCGGGACTGCTTTCACTTAGCGAAATAATTAAAATGAAGAGGATAACATTTGATAGTGACGTCCTTGTGAAATTGAGATTACCTTGCGACTATGTATGATACAATGATGAATAAGATTTGAATCAGCGCTGCGATAAAGTAGTTCTTCTGCTTAACTTTCACTGCATCTTCGATGCATAATACTATACGTAGATTGTAATAGCTTTCACGATGTCTTGCTCTGATTTATTGAGTCGCTGCTAGAAGAACTCCCGACTAAATTAATATTTACTTAAAGGAAATTAATTGCACATGTTAAGCTTATATAACTTAGTTGAATGCAGGCTTTCACGGCCGGTAATCATGATGTTGAGTGATTCCGGGTTCTGTGGCCGTGGTCCATAGTTGGTGTTGATACCAGACGTTTCGCCCTCAACTGCGGAGGGCATCTTCAGTGGCGAGTGCTTCTAGGCGTGTTTCCTGGTCGGAAGCTCTACTTAGAGTGAACGCTGCGGGTGTTGTATTGATACTAGTGGTGGGAGCAGGGTGAGCGGGCGTGGCTCTTGCTGATTGGCTAATGGTCGTCTCCTTGTTGTCCCTAGTGTTGATGCATTTATTTTCTAGTGTACGGTACCAGGCCTTAGACAGTTTAATACCTTCCTCTTTTCTGTTAATATTTTCCTTATGCTTGTGTATTTCTATAGCCTCTCGATATAATCTAGGGAAATAATAGGAAGTTGTGGCTAAAACTTGTGTATCATCGAATAGAATCTGGTGTCCATTCATAATGGCATGTTCTGCTACAGCCGATTTATCCATTTCTCCTTGTCTGCAGTTTCTTTTGTGTTCTGATAAACGGGTGGCTATACTTCTTTTTGTGGTCCCTATGTATGGTTTACCACACGAACAAGGAAGTCGATATACGCCGCAAGTGGAGAGAGGTGGCCGAGGATCCTTAGCTGAGCGAAGGCAGTCTTCTATTTTTCTTGTAGGTCTGTAAACTACAACATAAAAACAGTTTACAGACCTACAAGAAAAATAGAAGACTGCCTTCGCTCAGCTAAGGATCCTCGGCCACCTCTCTCCACTTGCGGCGTATATCGACTTCCTTGTTCGTGTGGTAAACCATACATAGGGACCACAAAAAGAAGTATAGCCACCCGTTTATCAGAACACAAAAGAAACTGCAGACAAGGAGAAATGGATAAATCGGCTGTAGCAGAACATGCCATTATGAATGGACACCAGATTCTATTCGATGATACACAAGTTTTAGCCACAACTTCCTATTATTTCCCTAGATTATATCGAGAGGCTATAGAAATACACAAGCATAAGGAAAATATTAACAGAAAAGAGGAAGGTATTAAACTGTCTAAGGCCTGGTACCGTACACTAGAAAATAAATGCATCAACACTAGGGACAACAAGGAGACGACCATTAGCCAATCAGCAAGAGCCACGCCCGCTCACCCTGCTCCCACCACTAGTATCAATACAACACCCGCAGCGTTCACTCTAAGTAGAGCTTCCGACCAGGAAACACGCCTAGAAGCACTCGCCACTGAAGATGCCCTCCGCAGTTGAGGGCGAAACGTCTGGTATCAACACCAACTATGGACCACGGCCACAGAACCCGGAATCACTCAACATCACACTTATATAACTTAATTGACGGGTCTAGTGGGAGAGGGAGCTATGCCATTTTGAGAAGAAATAGAAATAGTCAGTGCTATTTGTATTAAAAATTATATTTTTCCTTTTGCATAGTTTACATAACAATAAGTTAAACAAGAAAAGAGTTGCCCCTTTATTGTACAATACGTAATTTCCTAATATAAAACCCAATTTATTTCCATTTCTTCTCAAAGTGGCATATCTCGCTCTCTCACTAGACCCCTCAATTGTTTGTTGTATATATCATTTTGGGCTTCATAAAAAACAAACAATTAAAGTGGTATGGTCATGTAAAAAGAATGACAGAAGACAGATTCCCAAGAACAATACTAGAATGCGTGCCACTTGGTAGAAGAAGACGACAAAAATAATGTGTATTCATAGTGTTTTTGAGCAGCATGATTGAAAAGGCATTGGATAATGGAGATTGGAATGACAGGTAGATGTAGAGGAGAATGACATTCGATTAATTGGACGCAGGAAGATGTTGTGAAATCTGCTAAATAAATGAATAAACACTGTATGACCTTAGATGAAAACATATTCTATAAATAACAATAATAATATTCTGTGATATTAGCAGTTACATTTTAATTAAATAATCATTCCATTCCATAATAATTCTGCCCGAGGGCAGGTCTTTCACTGCAATCATAGCATTTTCATGCTATGCTTTCCAGCTTTACTAGGGAATTATAGGTCTGGTAGCTTCTTGTTGCTTTCCACACCGGTGAAGGATGATAATGATAAGGATGGTGATGATGGCCGAATGATTTTCGGGGACCGTTGGGCCCTAAGCTTCATGACATTTATCTTACAGGTGAGGAAAAACCCCGAAATAAAACCTCACCCAGGAGCCTGTTCCTACCAGGAATCGAACCCGGGCCGGCTGCGTGACAAGGCAGCATGCTACCTCGAGACCACAGCAGTGGACAGGTAAGCATATGTGAAGTGAGAAGAAACATGATCAGCAGATACCTCAAAGAAGATGATGATGAGGATAGAAGTCTGTGACGGAGCGAAATACGTTTGGGCTAAAGGATAACTACTGTAATATAGAGAAAATGTTAAATACAAAATAATATATGTATAAATACACCGGTATTACCCCTGATTGGAGATTGAAGTGTCGGTTGTAGGACTCGAATAATACTCTTCATTGTATTGATTCGCAGCATTATTACATATGTAAATGAAACATGGAGCTTTTTACAGAAAGAAAGGGAGATGATTGATTATTTTAAACGTTTTCAGTAAAGTGTTTGGTGCAGGATTATGTAGAATCAGGTACAACCATGATGTTGTTTGATGTTGTGGCGCTGGTAAGCTACAAACACACCAAGATATTACAGAGTGCCGTACACATTATTAGAATGGAAGATGTAAGAATGCTAAAAAAATTATTGGATGGATATTTTTGAGGGAAGCGACTTGTTGGATGACCTAGAAACCGTTGAGAAGATGTCGTTGGAAATGGATGCTGACAACCTACTCCACATCCAAAGTTGGAAAACAGCAGTAAGGAACAGAGTAGAGTGGAGGAAAAGAGTTGGGGAGGCCATGGATAGAAAAAAGACCGAAATGCCAATGATTGATTGATTAAATAAATAAATAAATAAATATATATAATTAAATATATATATTCATTTATTTATTTATTATTTATATATGTTGTAATGAGATAAAGAGGATATTAATTTACAGAAGAGATTTTAACTTTATTTAGTAAAAAAATATAATTTATCAGCAACTAAATAGTGCTAAAAGGCCATGTGCTTGTGTGATCAAAAGAACGTTATGGGCTAACAAGGGAACTGTTAACCATTGCATGGCAAAACCTATCTTGAAATTTTTCCCAGAGAAGCGTTGTGATGTACCAAGGACATTCCAAAAAAATCTACAGTTTCTAACTGTAAGGCACTGAATTCAACGCCAATTTCTAATTTAAACTTGAGCGAATTAATACAACTCCTCACTTGATGAATTTGATAACTCTCACCACCTGCAGTCCACGCTGCACACGCCTCACTCCACTCCGATCTAAAGTGAAGCAGGGTAAAAACAGCTTTTTTTTTCTTTTTTTTTTTTGCACGTTACAACACCTCCCAGGAGAAATTTGAAGGCAGATTTTGGTATGCAATGGTTGGCAGTTCCTTGTAAAATGAAGATTAAAATCCTATCTCCATAGGTCGTGCCCTATGGTTCTGAAGTCGAGGGGCACGTAAAGATACCAACATAGAGAGAAAGAAAGATAGAGAGAGAATTATTTAATAGAAGTGGTCTTAGTTTTCGTTTAGTATAAAAAAAATAATTAAATTAGTAGCTAAATAGAACAAGTTACAAGATCACGAAGTTAGAAATTAGGAGTAGTAAAAATTAATCGCTGTCATTTGTTTTACGCACGAATTTCTACACGTTCTGATCACGAGTGTAGAATATATACTTATCATAGTCGAAAGCTAGGACTGAAGAAGCAACAAAAAATGAATTCAATACGTAAGCACAAGTGTTAGGCCTGCTAATACATTGAAGGTAGATTAACAAGTATCTCTAATGGCTAACTGCTTATTTGTACCATGGAGAATGGAACCCAATATTCTTCGTATTTCCACGTTGAAAATATGTTCTATAACTGCCCACCAAAATCACATCAGATTTCTATTTATTTCTTGAGTCAATATGAAGCTATTATTTTAGTTAATTTTTATTTAACGACTGTCTTCTTTTACCCCAGGTCATTAGTCTCGCAGATCTGGGCGTGTAAAGGACTGAAAACATGCTCATCATGTTTTTTCATGCTAGAGGTTATTTTGCGTGCCTAAATCTACGATACAGCCTTACTTGTCTTCCGAAAAAAAAGACATATTTACAAATTTCACGCTTTTGTGAAATATCCGGATTATGTTGGAACTTCAAAAACCAGGACTTGTTATGGACAACCATTAGCCCGAAATTTCACAGATTGTTATAAAATTAAACACAAAAATGTGTTCACCCTTGTGGTCTAGGGGTAGCGTCGCTGCCTCTTACGCAGCCGACCCGGATTCGATTCCTGGCCGCGACAAGCTTTCTGGCTATGTTTTTTTTCGGGGTTTTCCTGTCCTGTAAGACTGATGTTAGGAACCATTAAGGCCCAAACGGTGCCCGAACATCATCGTCCCTCATAATAATTATCAAATTCACCATGTTTATATGAGTGTGTGTGTGTGAATGGTGTGTTTCGTCTTAATGTTGTGTTGTGTTGTCTTGGAGGGGCGCTGAAATTGAGCTGATCACTTACTTGCGTACACCCTCCATGTCCTTATGTGGCCAAAAAGTATGTGTGTGATTCTTAGATAAAGTCCCTCTTCCGACAGGTCTTATCATAAGTAATGCCACGAGTGATTTCCAATTTATCTAGAGAATTTGGAAATCAAGAGTGGCACTTGTTAGGACTATTTAACGAATAAAATTAAGCTGTTTACTCACAAATCATTATTTAAATATATTTATTTTAAAATATTTATTTATTTATTTAATGTAAACGGCGATGTTTGAAAACAAATGAGAAGCGATGTTTGAAAACAAATTAGAAACAATTGTTACGCTTGTTCATTACTGCAACCAGATCATATTATGTATTGCCAAAGGATCGCAATATTGTAAGAATGCACCCTAGAGGAGAAATTTATAACCAACATTATATGTATTAATTAATTTCTGATGTCCCATGGTGTAAATATGTCAATTATATTTTTCTGTGACGTTATTTCCTGGGAAATAATTTGTTTAAGGAAGTGCAAACAGTGTTTTTTTTGGTATAATCAATTGCTACAAATGTTTTTATATTATCTCCCGCAAGCACTATCAGCTGACATTCGTGCACTGTATATACAATCTGGTAGCCGTATTTCTTAGAGGGCCAGTCACTGCAAAATAATGCTATGGCCTATTCAGAATGATAAACTTGTTCTATAAATTCGAGGTGAAATACGACTGTGATTGGTTGTAATTAAAAAATCATTGAAATGTGATTGGTCATTGAATCCCATTTGGGGCATGAGTTAAATGGTCTCTGTAAGGCCGGAGTGGCACTTAAAACTACATATAATGTGAGAGGTTAAACTGCGAGAACAACCTCAATAGCTTCATTCCTTCGTAATTGGCTAAAATTACCTTTTTGAGTTGTGCCATTGTTGCAGCCAGTGCTTGATACATACGCAGTGTATTCCCTTATGAGTTGCATATTTTGTTGAAAATCAAGCTCCAGTAGTTTTCCTTGAAAAGTTTTCTCATGGATGAAGTTGAAAAGGAAAACAATAATATTAGCGATTCTCCATGGAAAGTCTCTTATTTACGTAATTTAATGTTACTTAAGTTATTGTGAAGGTTGAGGGACGTTGAACCAGAAAAAACGATTTTAACATTTTTATTTTTGTTACAAAAATTTTGAAAATCTCTCAGGGTATCGTACATTTTCCTTATTTTAACATGAAATAAAGTCACGATTTATGGCGTAAATATAAATAATTGAAACATGGTAATGTTAAAATGTACTTTCTTTACTTAAGAAGTCATTAAATACTTTTTTTATTTTATAAATTATTTGCTTTGTCATTGTACATAATAAAATTAATACATAGCAACTGGGTCTATAACAAAAACTGTCACTACATTAAATTGGCTTCCATTGCAATAGTTGAAACTTTTTATGTAATATTTTCTTTAATATAAAACGTTTTTTTTTGTATTTATTATGCAACTGTCATCTAATGTCTATGTTTTCGTATAGCCATTATCTAGCGCATATTAGATGATATATCATAAATTTCTCCACTAATGCTAATGCATTTTTTAGGAAGTGGGTGAATTCAAATATGTAGGAATAGCAATTAAAACAGGAACGAGGCGCAAAATAAATTAAACATGAGATCAATTCTGGAAATGCAAGCTATTGCGCATTACACGAACTTTTGTGATCCAAATTCTCTCAAAAATGTTAAACTGAAAAATATATAAAACTGTTATTCTCCCATTTATATTATATGGATGCGAAACACGGGCTCTTACTTTAAAGGAGGAGAAAAATATTACGAGTATATGGGAATAAAGTTACTAGGAAAATTTTTTGGACTAAAGAGAGATCAACAGACAGATGAATGGAAAAAGACTACATAACAGTTAGCTGCATGTTCTTTGTGAGAAACCAGATGTAATAACAGTTAAGTCTCATAAACTGCCATGGGTAGAACATGTAGCACGAATGGGGAATGAAACTCCTCATAAGGAAACTAGGGGGAAAACACACAGTGATAGGCCAAGAATGAGGTGGAAGAATAACATAAACCATGGTTTGAGGGAAATCTATACAGATGATTATTGGAAAACATAGAGATGTATGAAGAGGATAAGGATGTATGGAGAATTTTCGTGCAGCCATGAACCTACGGGTTCGATAGTTCCAGTGAGTTATTAATTTTCTAATTTTGGGAAATTGTATAAGCCTACATGGTGACTCTATTAAAAATCTAGTTCGAAATATAGTAATTTTTTTTAAAATTTTATTTATTTAGTCTGGTGGAGTTAAGACCATGTGGCCTTCTCTTCCACTCACCAGGACAAACGTAAGTTACATCAGAATATAACAATCACAATTAACTCTGGTATTAAATACTAAATGAAGATTTGATCAATAATATAATAGGCATATTTATTAATTAAATAAAAATAAAACATAATTTTATTTGATTTTCATATTTATTATATAATTCAGTGACAGCTGTTTCGGTACACTATACCTTCTTCAGACATGTTAACAAATTATGAATTGTGTTCCAACTGATCTAAGCAACAATACAACAATATTTATTAAAATTTTTAAATTTAACAAAGGGGATTCATTCAAATCAAGTTGAGAATTTAACAGTTTTTTACTACTTTTAAACTTATTAATTTCTACAGCCTCCAAAAGATCTAACTTCTTACCCTTATCACAAATATGTAAAATTTCAAAATTTGGATCGAAACAATGATTAAATTGGAATAGGTGGTTAGCATAGTTTGAATTTTCTAAATTTCTGTTATATGCTCTCATGTGTTCCTTTATCCGAGAGATAAAAGGTCTACCAGTTTGTCCTATATAGACATTGTCACATGTGCCACACTTCACTTTATATACACCTGATAATTTTTCTTTTTTTGTTTTGGTTTTATTGTTTTTTATTATATTTTGTAGAGTTTTTATTAGTTTATTAGTTTTAAATGCCACATAAAACTATGTTTTATTTTTATTGAATTAATAAATATGGATTTTCATCAAGTAAACACCAACTCAATTGATTAATATAATAGGCTATCCATTATATTACGATTTATAATACAACCATAATAATAATAATAATAATAATAATAATAATAATAATAATAATAATAATAAATATTTGACAAATATAGATAGATATACACTATACTAATTATAAACAGTTAAAGATACATTAAATGTAGCAATGTAAATTTCATGTACAAACATTTTATGCGATAATAACAATAATAATACTTATGATAATAATAATAACATATAATAATAATAATAATTATTATTATTATTATTATTATTATTGTTATTATTATATATTAGTGATAGGTAAGATTAAGGCTATAACTAATAATAATACTGAAGGAAGGAAATGGAGATCCTATATTGTAATGAATCGTAATACAATATTTGTAAGTGAAATTGAATGGCCGATACAACAAGCAGATTGTGAAATATTGTGATTTTAAACTAGAGTTCTACTGTCACCTGTCTGTTGTAGGTGTCTTGCTAGACAAGTGACACAACTGGCTTACAAAAGTGACCAGACAAATAAATGTCCTTTAAATAACAAGGGCGGATTTGTTTGACCTGAAACTTATAGACATGTGCCAGTATCTATGGCACAAAACTAATTAATTATTGATACGTGGTATAGGAATAACGTCATTGGGCCCGGTCGGATCAAATTTAAGGTTCGCACACCATCTGGTCATTCATATCATATCGTCTATTTGGTGTGAATTTAGTAGTGAATAATTTTTCATGTCTTATATGTTCGTGCTGTCTCGGTGATGGCCCTGGTATTGAGATAACGCATTCGAGAGGCCCCCATGTCCTTGTGTGATAAAAAAGTATGTATCAGATCCTAAAACTAACTAAACTCCCTGGCGCGACAGGCCCTTGGTCTACCAGCCGGCTGCTGGCCTCACATGTTAATCACAGAGGTAGACATTCATCAATCCAGTGTAGGAGTGACATGTGGTCAACCTGGAGTCGCTACTTATTGTAGCTACCTAAGTACCTCACATGCTGGGTGGGCATCGGTCCCACATTGGCTGAAATTTCTTGAGAGAATTTCTTCTGCCATGGAAACTCGAACAGCACAAGTCCTATAGATCTGCGCCGAGGCATCTTGCCTTAACCACTCGGTGTAAGATCCATAGTTTAAAAATCCTCTCCAGATAGGTAGTGTTACTGTAAAGCTTGGGGTAATGTCGAAAACGTAAAAGTAAGCTACCTATAAAGACAAGGGTTCAAGTAAGGAAAATAAACTACAGTAAAGCTTGCTCAAAACGGAATCGCATGGGCCCAATTTTTTTCCACATTAAACAAAATTTCGCATTATAAAAAAACCAAAACCTATTAATAATCTTAGATTATAGAGTATCTAATGTTTTTTTTATTAATTGGACTGGAAGTAACCAACCACAAAGGCACAGAATCATAGCTTTAGCAACACACGGATATCATCACAAAATGTGCAAAAATACAAAATTCCACCAACCGAGAGATTCGTGTGAATGCAAGATATGCGACCGAAAGTGTGAGCGATACCATTACAAACAATGCAGAATATGGACAGGATCACTGAACTAACTCATAAAAGACAAATCATAAACTTGTAACTTAATGCTCTTTCGAGTGCCTCTTACCAATTTATTATTATTTTTATTAATTGTAGTTCCGCTGAAAAGTGCAGTATAGGATGTATGAGCGACTTCTACGGTAACGCCCGAAAAAAAAAACAGTCCCGTTTCGTCAGCTTTAAAAATGTCTCTTACGCGTATCCTGAAATTAAAGTATGCACTTTCGGTTTCCGCTCACTAACTACACTTTCGTCCATATTCTTTGATTCCCCGCAAATGTCATTCCACACTACATTGTGTCGTCTTTTAAAAACTGTCCAGCCAACCTGAAGATGCCTTGAAATCGTTATTCTCTAAGGATTTAGCAAGAGCTAGAGTTTGACTTTAGAGCATCGGTCCGGAAATTTGGCGATTTATCTTCAATCACTTTCACTTTTTCGTTTAATGAGAATGATACTTTTTAGCCCTGTTTATTCCGTGAATTCAGAGCGTTGCCTGTGAAAGATTGGTCTCAGAACTTAAACTAATATTTAAGATTTTACAGTGCAGTGGTTATTTGTAAGACAGCTATCTGTATTTCGCATAACGGGTGTGCAGTGAGGTCGAAATAAAATTTCAGGTACAGGTAGAATCTCTAATTCACCTGGCGGCAGGAATAATTTCTTTTTGTTTTTCTTTTCTTTTTTTGGCCTAACAGGAATTCATTAAAGTGGAAACTAATTTATTTCTCAGTCTGCCTTTCCCCTTTATAAAAGCTTTTCAAGAAATGTGTAGAAATATTCTTCCGTTTCCGCGTTCGATAGATTCCGCTTCATGAAAAATAAACACACCTAAAATTATTTTCTCGGGACTAATAAATTTGTACACATTCCCGCATTATTCACGTTCCGGATTAAACAAGTTTTACCGTATAAGGAAAAACATTAAGTAGGCCTAATTAAAAATTCTTATGTCTTGAATTTTGTTTTGTTAATTTTATATCTACCCCTTTGACAGTTTTATTACATTTGTCTTATAGGAAAAAAAAAATAGCACCATCACCCAGGAAATTTGTCCTGACCGGGGAATGAAGCCAAGCCCACTTCGTAGGAGGCAGCTACGCTATCCGGAAACCACAGCGGTGGGATGTATCATAAAATACTACAGTAAAAGTTCCTTATTCGCGTTTTCATTATTCGCGGGTTAAAAAATTGCGACACAGTTCCTGTATTCACGGCTAAACATTTCTTTATTCGTGGATCCAGTCGGTATATAGTAGGATTAGTATACTTTATTAATGCATCGGCAACTTTTTTACTGCAGGCAGTGTCACGTGTCAAGGCGGCTTAACAAAGAGTGATTAAAATCAAATGGACAAATTAATATCAAAGTAAAACAAATCTTATTGTCACTAAGCCTGAAGTTCTTTGTTAAAAGCCACCGCCGCCGTATTTCACGTGCCACTATGTCCGTTGATAAATGTCGAACCTCGCCACATCGGTGTTTTATTTCAACTTGTCATTCGTTGCAATAATTTTGATTGAATAACACGCGTCTCTTCTGTTTTTTTACCAATTTGTAATGTCGAGTAAAATGAAATAAATTGTTCAAAATCTCTCATTAAGTTGATTTTATTTTGATATTTTTTATTTTATGTTGGAACATTGGAAAGTATCCCCTTACATAGCCATACAAATTACCGTTCCATATTCGTGGTCTGTGTATTCGTGGCATATTTGCGGAAAATATCCCCCGCGAATAAGGAGCTTATACAGTATTTTAAAATTATAGTAATGGTACTAAAGAGAATAAGAGAATTTATGGTTAATATCCAAGATTGCAAAATATATAAACGTATGGACTGTGGAATCTGTTATGAGTTCACAAAATGTGTATTCATCTTTTGGAAAATAAACTTTACGCAATTTCATCGTCAAGTTCAAGTACACATTCTGATCCGTAATCCTGATGATGGAATTGAGCAATTAATGTCTTGGTTTTGCCATAAAGTACCTACATGTTTTTACAATCTTGTGTATAATACCGCGCTGTTGTAAACAACGATTAATTGATGTAAACACATTTTATACATTATATCACTTTTCTCGAGCGTGTTTAGTTTATTCTAAATACGTAATGATGATGCCAATGCCATGATTTTTAAATATGTCATTCTTCTTTATTTATGTTTATTAGTTAAATTGTTTATCAGGAATTATGTTTGCTTGTTCAGTATTTCAGTTTTATGGTGGTCTTAATATTATAAACAGAAATATATGTCATTTACTAAAAACACATAACTTATGTTATGAGTAAGGTGCAGATTTCTAACATCTAAAAATAAGAAAATATACATCCATTTATGACATAAGAAATGTTTAATATGCCCCTAAAAGGCAACAAAAATACGACTTTGTAATTCAAAGAATTTATTAAACATATTAACCTATATAGTTAATGTACATTTTCAAAATTTTCACCATACATTGAGAACATGGATTGTAACGGCCCAATCTTTAAAAAAAAAGACCTTCGAACAACTGACTATGCAACTTGCTACTTAGATACCTTATGTCTGTTATTTAAAATTGTCTGACAGCTTCCGAAATACGACTACAATTTGACTTTATTACAGAAATTAGGACAAATATGACCCAATAATCTAAGCATGAGAATTTCTTCCACGATAGTGCGTTCTGTCGTATTTACAGCAATGGCGACCATGATTGAAAGTTCAATTTCATAAATTTGGGGGTGGCCAATCAATAAATAACCAAATAACCATACCGTAATATTACAAATTACCTACCAAGTGCGGGAAGTAAAACAACTGCCCTTTATGCATACTACGTACAATGTATATACAAAAATATATCCAAAAGATATACGTTGTACGAAACAAATTACTGCATTTTAAATGAACTGAACTTTATTTGAACCAAAACAATAAATTCGTACTTGCAGCCATTTTATCCCTGATTGTGTCACGACCTTCTGTAGTCTGAACTAAATTATTTTCGTCATTTTCCGTATAGATATAGGCCAGACTAATAACGTTAGTCATTTGTTTATAATGTGAACGCAAATATTTCCCACAAAGATATTATTTAATTATTATTTTGAAAAAAAAAACATCGTGCAAAAAATAATGTACAACGCACGTTTGTGAAGAGTTTTATTCATTTCCTCGTTTCTGTAAAAACCACTTCCCAACCTCGCATTGCAATGTACTATTAAGACTCAATAAAACCTCTTATATTTAATCATAAGATTTATAAGTAAAGTAAGTAAAGTAATCCCACTACAGGCCTCAGGAGGCGCTTGGGGTAGTAGGAGGTTAAGGATCCCACTATTTCTGGACAATCGGCACTTGATGTCAGCCGGGTTGTCAGCCCTGCGTGACGGCCGCCTTTACCCCCAGAACAAGCGTCTGGTACTCATTTCCGTTAGAGGCTGAGTCGACCCCAGGGCCATAGTGTCGCCAGAAGGTTTGGGTCAGTTTAAAAATGCTGACCCACCGGGACTTTAACCCTCGACCTTTCGGCTTGTAGCTCAGTGCCTTAACCACTACGCTAAGATTTATATAAATGTTATTTACATATTGGAAATAATCGGCTGCGGTGGACTAGTGGTTATGCTCCTTGCCTCTGGTCCCGAGGGTCGCGGGTTCAAACCCGGCCTGGTTCGATGGATTTTTTAGGATGGAAAAATCCAAGGAGCAAGTCCTCCGGGAGAGACTTTAAGCCGTGGGTCCCGAGTCTGAAGATTTTCAGGCTCGTAAAAGATCCTTATGCCTGAAAGAAAAGGCATCTAAGCAAAATTTACCGAATTTTCCTGTCCTATTACTACCTTGGCAGGAAAAGTTAAAAAAAATCTAAAATATAATTCATAATTAAAAGAAACCAGGTGAGAATATAAGGTAAGATAAAGTGAAAGTACAATAAATTCTAATCTTAATAATGTAGGCAATAAATGTCTTCGGTTCGAAGAAAAAACTCAAATCCCACAAAAAAAAGGTAGTACACAAATAAAAAGGTATTAACATTAACAATGGTTTTAATAATTTAAGTAAAATATTGGTCTTGTAATCCAAAAATAAGGTAATCTTTTAAAACTTCAAAGAGTATGTTAAAATTTTACTTAAAATATTTCAACTTTTTTTTTTTACTTTGAAATGTTACTATAATGTTTTAATTAATATGATAATAATAGTAATAATGATTAAATTAGTATATGGTTTCCTAGATGTCAGTATGAGGCGGTACGCTGACCACGGACCACTCAAATGACATCTATACGAAAACAAGTGTAACTAAATTAATATGGTTCAAATTCTTCCCTGTAGGGGGAGAGCGCCTAAATCTCTGTTAAGGGAAACATGGCCGTACAAGTACATGTTGTAAATCCAAAATAAAGCTTAAAAATATCGTCATAGGAATCCGTTCCCCACTTACGAGATGAAAATAATTGTTCTTGTGTAAGCATGAAGTGTAGCCTATCTTTAGCAGTCAAATCCGCAAACCCCGGTTTGTCTTCTGATTTATGACGGATCTCATGGAAAACCGTTACCAATCACTTTGCTGAATTGATTCTCCCGAAAGACGACTATATCAAATATACAAATACCCTAATTTATTTGTCCGAAATAATTATCACAACCCTTTTCTCGAATACCCAATGCCTATTCGATGATTATACCGAATATTATAATTTCACATTAAAACCTAACTAAAATCTCATCTATCTATTTAATAAAACTAGATAATACCCGGCGTGTGTTGCTAGGCCTAAATAAATAAAAAAAAATGTATTTTATATTTAATTGGATAAGTAAAAGAAACAATAATTAGGCCCTATACATTTATATCGTAATTGTTTTTGGTACCCCGTGCTGATTACTCGGCGTTGCCCGGGAATTTATTTATCCTGATCTTCTTGGCATAAATGAGCTGAAAGCAAAGTTCGTTATTGTGAGTTATCCGTAAAAGAATATCTGCCGTACGCTTGTCCGGGAATCTACTTATCCCGATATTCTTGGTATCAATGAAAGACAAAAATGGTTATTGTGAGTTTATCCGAAAAAGATAAACATATGTTGTCGCGGACTTTTTTTTTTAGAATTTTTTGAGATATTCAATTCTGTGTACATTAATATGGCGTATTTGTTATGGTTTAGGCAGCGTAAGCTATTTAAGTGTCCAAAAAGCTACTTTTTTGACGTTTTTCACCACAAAGTATGATTTTTATGGTTGAAGGGATTGAGTATCACAATTCTCTTATAGCTTGAAACCTTCCCGGGAAACTCTTAAACCTTTTGAAAAAAGCCCCATCACAATCGGATGAACGGTTTAGTAGCGCATAAAGGACAAAGAGACAGGCATAACAACAGACACAGACCTACATTATTCTTTATATTTATATAGATAATATCACACGTAAAAAAAGGAATATTAAATATTTAAGAGTAGATTCTATTAGACATAAGCATTACATTTATATGGGCAATTTTTAAAATGTATGTTACCTGATGGAGTTAAGACAGCAAGTCTTCTCTTGCACTTCACCAGGGTTAAATTATACACATAATAATAATTATGAATTATCTACATGATTAACGATACATAATAGATATAGGCTACAAATGTAAAGTTGACATACAACTAATGCAAGAATAGAGTTACTCACAAAAATGTTGGAATTATGTGTACACCTGGAAAAAGTAAGATAGAAAGATCTCATGGATACAAAACATATGAACTGAAATGAGAACAAGAGGTCTGGAGGACATGGAGTGGATGGATAGGGACGAGTGGAGAAGGAAAATAAAACTTTAGGTACAGAAATATGTGTAAAATTGAAACTTTGCCTTAAGAACCAAAAATAGAAAAGCAGCTGGTTCTGATCAGATAAATATGGAGCTTCTAAAATGTGGTGGAACATTTTTGCATTGGAGAATATTGCATTTATTCAAAGAATGTTGGAGAAACTGTAGAATACCAGAAAGTTGGAATATAGTTGAAGTCATATCATTTTTAAAAAAGGAGATAAAAGAAAATAAAAAAAAATTATACAGGAATTAGTCTAATTAATTCAAATTTATAAAAATCTATGCAAGGATTATAAATAAAAGACTTAAAATAATAGCAGAAGCAATGCTAGAAGAAGAATAAAAATGCCTTAGAACGGGGCGATCAACAACAGATAATTTATTCATATTACAGCAAATATTTTAAAAAAAAAAGGAGAGAACATAACCTACAGACGCATGTTGCTTTTAATGATTTTGAGAAGGTATTCGATCGTGTTGATAGAGATAAGTTATGGAAAATTATGGAAATACATGGGCTACTCCGCAAAATTAATTTATGTGATAAAAAGTTTATATGTAAAATCTCAAATTATAATAATATAACAATCAAAGACACATCAAAGACCGAACCAATTTTAATAAATAGAGGTGTAAGACAAGGATGTATTTTATCACCTACTCTTTTTAATTCATATATTAATGACATCCAAAATTGGAAAAGCAATGAATATAATTTTAAAATATCAAAAGCAAACACGAAAATAATGACATATTGGGGAAGTGAACATATAAGATCAAAAATAATAATAGACAACAAACCTCTGGAACAAGTAACAAATTTTAATTATTTAGGTTGTAATTTTATCATAAACACAAAAACTGAAAGAGACGTAAATTTGAGACTGTCAAGATTCCAAATGATATGTGGAACTATACATAGAACATTAAAGAACAAAACAAGAAGATATACTAGATTGAAGTTTTATAAAACATTGACAGTTCCTACAGTACTTTATGGGAGTGAAACTTGGGTAATGACCAAAAAGTTACCAAGTAGAATACGAAGCGTAGAAATGAACTTCCTTGGAAGAACAAAAGGCTGCACAAGAATGGATCGGATAAAGAATGAAGATATAAGAACAGAGTTAAATACTGTATATATCCATTGAATGATAAAATCAAAGAACATAGAGAAAAATGGGTTGGACTTGTCGAAAGAATGAATGTAACAAGATTACCAAAAGCAGCATTTAACTATAAGCCAAGAGGTTCAGTGAATAGATGGGCAGAACAACTGTGAGGCAGAACAGACAATTTGCCTAGCCCGTGAAGTGAAGAAGAAGAAGAAGTAGAAGAAGAAGATTGGAAATCTGTATGTAAATAAATAAGCAATTCATCAATTATAGTATTTTTTTAATAAATGTTCAAATTGATCCATCCAAAATATAAGGAAGTAACATAAATGTTAATTGGTGCTGTATCGGTTATGGATAACATATTTATATTTGGAATTATTTCAAATCCCCCACAAGATACTAAAAATATATTACCCTTTTGGCAGGTGCCGTCCGTCCTTCAACTGTGTTAAAATTTTCTTTTAAAAAATTAGTAGCTGTAGCATTTCAGAAGTTTACTTCCAACATCAGCAGAAGAAATATGTGCTATATTGTTTTTTTACGACGTTTTGGTCGTTGACGGTCTTAAAGCGTCGTCGGTAGGTAACTGTTGTTATTGATGTATGACGTTTTGGACGTTGACTGTCTTAAAGCGTCGTCGGTAGCAACTCTACCGACGTTTTATGACCTTCAATGTCCAAACATTTTACAACAATAGTAGCACATATTTCTTCTGCTAATGTTGGAAATCAACTTCCGAAAGACCTACAGTTACTAATTCTTAAAATAAAGAAACATTTTAACACAGGTGAGGACGACGGCACCTGCCAAAAAGTATATATTTTAACATTTTACTGGATATTTATATATCTTGTGATTTAATTTCTAATAGAAATGGTTATTTCCATCACAATGAATTAAGTTGTCTTCTTTTTTTAAAATGTAAACCAGGTTACTGTTTCCCAATTTGGAGATCACAACAATACTTTTAAATTTAATTAAGTCTATAAAAGGCTATAGTTATATTAGTGATTTATCTCTAATCAATATATAGCCACAACTATTGTATCATAAAATTATACCATTCACTCAGCATTACTCTGTTATTTAACCCACTTATGTTCTGTTTGAATTGCTACATTAGTAATGTTATCATGCTATTATTTATTGATACAACACCTAATCAATTTATGGTACAATCATGACAAAAACTAATCATTAAACAATAATAACCGTATATTTTTCTTATTGTTTATTGCTTTCGTGTCAAAAAACATTTCATTGTTTTACAATTTAATTCTAGCACAACCTTCAATTGACGAATTATAGGTAGGCAACAGCAAAATAATTCCTTTATGAATAATTGATTATTTACTTGGTTAAAGCAATAAGCTGGAAGTCGCAAGCAGCATGTTCGAGTACCTTTGGGGTCAAGATTTTTAAATAGATCTAATCATCTGGCTGCACCATGACCTTTGAGGTCGACTCAGCCTATATGGAAATGAGTACCAGAAATATGTTCTGGAGAGAAAGAGGGAAGTCACCAAGGGTTAACAACTTTGCTGACACATCTTGCCCATTTTCTAGAAAGATGGGAGTAAGAATCTCCTGAGGAGTGTAGCGGGATAACTTTACCGCTTTTCTTATAACTAACTCACTGGCACTATCGAACCCATGGTCTCATGGCCGCGCGGACATATGATCTCCATACATCTCTATTCTGAGTTAATGTTTTCCAATCATCCCCTTGTATATTGTACCTCCCTCAAATCATGGTAAATACTGTATTATTCCCCCCCACTTTATAATTGGCTTGTCTGTTAGGTGCTTTCCCTCTGGTTTGCCTACTAGGAGTTTAGATGCCTATTTTATTCCCCATTCGAATCGCAAGTCCTGCCCAAAGCAATCTAGGAGACTTAATGGGACACGTAGGCAGAAAATCCTGAAAAATCTGATTTTTTAATTTCATATTTTGATAGTTTAGGCATTCAACTATAATTTATCCAAGTTTCATAACCCAGTTCAAATTGCTTATGCTTTTAAAACATTAATTTACAAGGTGCTGCCATCTGCTACGCCCACCTTCGTTTCCTGCTTGCTGTCATATTTGGTTCTGTGTTCCATTGTATTGCTTATTTTGCAGGCATGTAAGTGTACATTATCTAGAAGGCAACATTTTGTAATTTATGAACAGGCAGAAATCTAAGATACATCAGATCTTACGCAGAAGGTTGTTGTTTATACTTTATGGTAGCATATTTATTTTGTTGTTAGTGTGAGGTTTTACTATTTTGAAACTCTGTGAAGTATATTTTGATTCTCCATTACTCTGTAAATATTTATATTAATAATGGGAATGTCTGGAAGAATATTAAGAAAAATTAAAAAGTCTGAAATTCTAATATAAAGCATAACAGTACAGGAGAGGTTAAACTTGGTCAGTCACAGACACCTCTAAGTGCTTCTAAGAGTAAAATTGGTTCAGATATAAATGTACAAAGGAGTGCTGATGAAATAAACAGTGGATATAGAATTATAGATTTGACATTACTGTCTGAGGCAGTAACTTGTGCTTGTCAGTGCTCATTTTATGTTGGTCATAGTCAAAAGTGAATAGGTGGAAGACTGCGAAAACTTGTAGAACAAAATAAGGGCAAAGTTCTAAAAGATGGAAAGCCAATTGGGGAAAAAAAACAGACTGACCAAGAAAAGAATTGATAGTTTGCAGAATTACTATGGTAATGCTATTAGATGTAATGTGAATAACCTCCAGTCTATGAAACAAGTTGTGTGGCCACTTGGTTTCATTATTCATCAACAGATGACAACCTTCAGCATGGTCTTTGCTATGAAACATGGTATAAGTATAAAATAAAACAAAAACAACTGGAGAAAAATATGTCCAAATGAACAGTCTTCCAGAAGAGATAATGCTGACAATCAAACCAATTTATCAATCACTTTGTGATACAGAACAGCTGAGAAAAGGCCTACATGGCAAAACTCAGAATCGAAATGAGTGTTTCAATTCTCTCATTTGGAAGAGATGCCCAAAGACAACATTTGTATCTAAAGTAATTGTTAGAATAGCAACTTTTGATGCTGCAACTGTATTTAATGATGGAAATATAGCAAGACGTCGGGTCCTTGAAAAGCTAGGAATCACTCTAGGAGTGTTTATGAGGCAAAGTTTGAGACGGGTCAACAGACAGCGCATTACCTTCACTGAAGTTAGGACTGAAAAACTCTCCCAGCAGGTCAGACTGAAAAACAGAGGGAAGAAAAGGGCTGCAGAAGACGAGGAAGTGGATGAAGACTACAGTTATGGGGGATTTTAAATAGGTTGTGCCTACAAAACTAATTTTTTTTTCTTTTCTCGTTTTCTCAGTTTATTAATTTTCAGACTTTATGTACCTCTTTCTCAGAAACTAGTAGAGGTATCTCAATGAAATTTGGTACACAGTTTTATGCTACCACGATGATTATTTTGGTGCAGGGATTTTCTTGTAGAGCCATTTTTTTATTTTGTCATGTGAAAAGTAAGTATTTGAAGCAAAAATGTTTGTTCGCATTAAAAATTCATTTAAAATTCAATGAACAAAGATATAAAAATGTGTTGCACCAAATTGTATTGTTATTCATATAATATATATGAGCAAATCGTCTTGCATTTTCTTCGAAGGGATACTGAGAAAAAAGGTACATAGCCATCACAATGTATTAAAAAATAAAAAGTAATGCATCCAAAAAAATAATGTGCCAAAGTAATTGTATCAAAGTACAGCGTTATAAGATGCAATGATAAATATATGTGCAAAATTTCATTCCTCTATGACAAAAAGTGTAGTTATGACAGGCCATTAATGATGTAAGTGCATTTCTGCCTACGTGTCCCCTTAACCATTCTTTTACATATTTGGTTTCTGAAATGCTTGTAATCTTTTCTCCTCCCTTAAAGTAAGAGTCATTATTTCACATCCATATAATATAACTGGGAGAATAATAGTTTTTTATATATTTTCAGTTTTAATACATTTTTTTAGAGAAGTTGGAACGAAAAGAGTCCCTGCAATGCATAATATCTACTTTCCAGAATGGAGCCTATATTTAATTTCTCTCTTCACCGCGTTCATGTTTGTAATTATTGTTCCTTGGTATTTAAACAGTTTTACGTATGCTATATTTAAAGATAAATAATTATAGTTAAACTATTTATTTTTGTTTTTAAAAGAATGTATGAAATATAAATAATTTTAATTAAACTTATTTATGTATAAGAAACTTTCAACGTGAAATAATTTTTAATGAAATTATATTATTTCTATAAAATAATAAAAACTACTCCTTTATATGAGAAACAATAATTTAATCTTTGAAAATCCTTATGGATCCTACGTAGATTTACCGTACGTTAAAAACGTAAAGTCTGAAATAAGAAATTTCAGGAAATTTTGCCTCTCTATCATCCCAATAAATGAAAACAGTCAATGAAAACGAAATAAATTTTGAAGAAGTACCTGAATTAAAATACCAATAATTAGGAACAATTATAACAAACAGGCTTGAAATGCACAAATAAATTAAACATCGGCTCAATTCTGGAAACAGACGATTTAATACACATTTTCTTTCAGAAAACATTAAATTGAAAATATATAAAACTGTTATCCTGTCAGTTATATGGCTGATAAACATGGTCTCTTAATTTAAGGGAGGAGAAAGAATAAAAAATAAAATTAAAAAATAAATAAAGATAAAAAATGAAAATAAAAAAACAAATAAAATATAAAGTAAAAAAAAATAAGGGGGAAGTTGCTAATCCATGGCTAAGTTTCACGACCTCAAATGAACATAAAATAAATAAATCTTAAATTGAAATAAAAAAATATTGAATCTGCATCGCACCCAAGGAAAATATACAAAATAATACAGAGTACGGCACAAATCAGTTAACCACTGGACATGGTTGCAAAGAAAAAAAAATCAGATTGGTATTCAAACCGGGACTTCAGACTATAATCTCAAACACTACTGCTTGAGATAATTTGCTAACTAGGGAACAATTTCGGCAGTTTTTTTTTGTATAGAAGTTAGCTTCAGAAAATAGTATATTTTCATATTTGGTTAACTGACTTATGCTACACCCTGTGTTCTTATAAAAAGGATTCTTGTATACTCAACCAAAACATTATTGAAAATCTCCCTCTTCTATATTCAATATTAAAATCGGATATCAGCTGTGATTTATATTCAGCAAAATCAAAAGAAGTTTGCTTAGTTTCAGCTAAGCAAGAAGCAAACCATATAATATATAAAGGAATAGTTAAACATATTATAGAAGCTTGAATAATAGGCCCTTAACATCTTCCGAATCGTAAAAATGTGTTTCTTCTTATCTCGTAAGAATAGAATATCCATCCATAGTAATTCTGCCCGAGGGCAGGTCTTTCACTGCAATCATAGCATTTTCATGCTATGCTTTGCAGCTTTACTAGGGAATTATAGGTGTGGTAGCTTCCCGTTGCTTTCCACACCGGTGAAGGATGGTGATAATAGTGATAAGGATGATGATGATGGCCGGGTCATTTTCTGGGACAATTGGACCCTAAGCTTCCAGACATTTGTCTTACAGGTGAGGAAAAACCCCGAAAAAACCCTCGCCTAGGAAGCTTGTCCCGACCGGGATCGAACCCGGGTCCGCAGCGTGACAAGGCAGCACGCTACCTCGACACCACAGCGGTGGACGAATAGAATATATTATGGGTAAAAACAAAATACCTGAAAAATATAAACTATATATTATTTATTCTCTGTTAGCTCAGAAGTGAGATAAAGTTTAAAAAATACTGATATAAATGGTTTATAGAAAATGAATTATTTGTTGAGAGCGATTAAGAGGATTCTGTTAATACAATTTCAATGACACAAACACTCTGCTAAAGCCGGTAGCCTTGACGATTTTTAATCCTATCATTTTACATACCTTGTAAGCCACTCTTGAAATAGCACAAGGAGACCAAACTGTGACAAGAGCTACTCAAAATAACTATTTCATAATTTATCTTCAAGAGATAGGATGACAGTTCGACCTTAACTTCACATCGCAAGAGCATTCCACAATAATATCATTTGTTTTGTCATAATTTTTACGAAATAATATTGAATCCATATAAGTGCTGACTGGTATCACAATCTCGTCAATCTTACTATACATTTGTACTTGCTTCCATTCACTATCTCCCCATCATAACTTAAACACATGATCGAGATGTAATTTAACTCTAGCTGTATCTCACTGTTAACTTACTCATCCTTCCTTGTTTCGGCTACTCGTCTCTGAAATTCCCTCCTCTCTCTTATTAATGGTTTATTTATTTTATCTGATAGAGTTAAGACCGCCAGTCTTCCACTTTATCAGGTTTAAATTATACATACAATAACAATTATGAATTATCTACAACTTGATTAATAATACATACAATATGCATAGTCTACAGATTAAATAGATGACAAGGAAATAGCAAATAAAACAATTACAATAATCTATAATTTGATTAAATAACACTGAGCAACAAAACGTAATTTTTTTTTGTCTCAGAAAGAAACATATGTGATTCTGATAGCATTTTTTCTCCTGAATTCAAATATGTTATCGGCTTTTCTCCATCACGCAAGGTTACGAGAGACAGGAATTTATAATTTCAAACACTTTAATATTTTCAACATTCGTAACTACACAATATTCGAACATTCGGCCTCACCTAGAAAGTAAGAAATGACGATTTTCTGCTATATTTCGCTTGTGGAGCATCCCTCTTGATGGTCCAACAATAATCGGCCAGCATATTAGGATTCCATTTGCCTTGATACAATATTTTCCATAGCTGAAAACCATTTGAGTTAGCTCATTTGGTTTTATTTTACAATGGACAAATGGACGAAAAACGTTAATTAAAAAATAGTTATTTAAATCCATTAATTGAAATTGAAACAAAAAAAAATGTGGGTGATGGAGAAATTCCGAATACATATTTGAAAACACGATAAAAAACTGCATTAAGTACAACTATTGGTACTCATGAGACAAAAATCATGTTGGCCAGTATAATTGGCATGGTAAAGAAAGTGCAAAATAAAATATATAAAAAAATATACCTAGAACTTGGTCATATATTACATTGTCTAAGGAAATATTTAGTGAGTTGAATTTCTTCCCTAAGTTGGAGCAGTGTTTGTGGTTTGTTGACATAAACCCATAAATAGAAGTCACATGAAGTAAGGTCACAAGATCTGGGAGGCAATTCCTAGTCGCCACGAATTGAGATCACAGATTGAGGGAATTTTTCTTGGAGTAAGGTTATTGTTTCGCGGGATGTGTGACACGTCTGACAGGTACGTGTTTCAAAGACATCAACAGCGATATCTATGGAAGGGTTATCACGAACTTGATGGACCGAATAACTGCCTACCGAGACATTAGAGGTGGACATATGCCTGATACAATTTTCCACCCTTAAATGGGAGTGTATGTGAGATGAAAATAAAAAAAAAATATTTCGATGCATTTTTTATTTAATTATTGCATTTTTAAAAATTGGGCAATATATGAAATACCCTATATAAGGCATAGAATTGGAAAACCTCTCCCATTAAATCGTGTCCTAGTAAGGAAGGGCTGGGGAACATAAGACACGTCCAATGTACGTACAAAGAAAGAGCTTAAACTAAGGTAGGGAGATCTGAATGTTGAAATTTGACATTTTATATCTGTTACCGTTATGATATTAAACTATGACTCAGGTTAAATGCTGAAGCAGCCGTCCTCTAGATACGATCTACTGACTTCCGAATATCATGACCGTGAAACTAAATGTGGCGTTTAATTCCTGTATGCAATAAGGAAGTAAAAATACTTTCGAGGTCCTTTGTGAAACCTCTTGTTAAATGGTAAACGTATTTGTAAATACTTGTATATTTCATAAACAGTATTTTGTATAAAAAAGTCGTTAAAAATTCATTTTGTTTCCTTCTAAGGTTACCGTAAGGACCAAGAATACAAACATAGAGTCTATGCATTAGTTTTAATGTTGTCCTACCTTAAATAAAGTTTATATAAACACCGTGATAAACTTTAAATGAAAAAAAGTCCGTCGCGCAGGAACTGCGTAATCTAACAGTTTAGTAAACTGCGATGGGCAGGACATGTAGCACGGATGGTGATGAAAGAGGAGCATGGAAGCTTATTTTATGAAACATCAGAGGGAAGCCCCCTGTTGATGGACTAAGAATAAGGTGAGAGAAATAACTTTAACCATGATATGAGGGAAGTAGAATATACAGGGGATGATTGGAAAACATTAACTCAGGGTAGGAATATATGGAGAGCTTATATCTGCGCGGCCATGAACCTACATATTCGGTAGTGCCAGTGAGTTAATTAGTTTATATGTGGTATATATATATATATATGATGTGAAAAGAAAAATGACTGAGCCGAGATATGAACCCGAGACCCCTAACTTTATATGTTAATTAAGTATCAGATACTCCATTCAGGCACCGAGTGCAATGATTTATTTTTTCTTTCATTATATAACATACAAAGAAGCAGGACGTACGTAGCCTATATATACATACATATGGGCCAGGTTTGTGGTAGACAGAGGTGAGCTCGGAAGGCTCCACGGACCTCTACTTCGGGAAGGATATTGAAAGGGCGCACTGTCTTTGCGATCACTACTCATAGCTTCAGTGCTAATGTCAAAATTTAATAATAATAATAATAATAATAATAATAATAATAATAATAATAATAATAATAATAATAATAATAATAATAATGTTTTATTTATTCTGGCAGAGTTAAGGCCATAAGGTCTTCTCTTCCACTCAACCGGAACAAATACAAATAAATATTTGACAAATATGGATATACACTATACTAATTATAAATAGTTAAAGATATTTTAAATGTAGCAATGTAAATTTCATATGCAAACAACATTTTATACAATAATAACAATAATAATACTTATAATAATAATAATAATAATAATAATAATAATAATAATACTTTTTGGCTAGCAACCGACTGGTAGGAAATCAACATGCTTTCAAGTCTCCAAAGATTCAAAACCGGAAGGATATACACGTTGACAACCAAGCAATACTCAAGAACAAGAAAATTCAACAATAGCCAGAGAGTTAAACATCGTACATATATCTGAATACCTCCAAGAATATAGAAACAATTGGCTAGCCCATATTCAGCGCATGGATCGTCACAGAATACCAAAACAAATTCTTCACTACATTCCTCGAGGCAGAAGATCTGTGGGTCGACCTTTTCGGAGATGGCGGGAGACCGTAAAGGGCCACTGGGCCTAATACTTAAAGGATGATGATGATGATGATAATAATAACAGTAATAATATGCTAATAATAATAATGATGATAATAATAATAATAATAATAATAATAATAATAATAATAATATGATAAATTATACGAGAAACACCAATTAGTATATGTACCTTACACTGGGTAATGATGAAGTCGAAGTTAGAGCAAATATAAATTTAGATTTATTTTCAAAAGATACCACTTATATAATTGAAATTTATAAAGATGTATATCTTTCAACGCTCTAGCGGCAGCATATTTTACTCTTTCGTTAAGAAACTTGGCATATATCAGTTAATTAAGAAAAGTATAATGGAAATAATTTTGGAAATGCATGCTTTTATGCATTACAGGGACTCGTCCCAATTCCTTTCACAAAACGTTTATATATATATATATATATATATATATATATTACCAGTTATATTATGCGGATACGAAACATGGACTCTTACTTTAAGGGAGGAAAAGAGATTACGAATATTTGAGAATAAAGTTCTCAGGAATTTTTTTGGACCAAACAGAGATGAATGGACAGGTGAATGGAGAATACTATATAACAGTGCATATAGGAAGCCAGAAATAACAAGATCAGTTAAGTCTCATATACTGCGATGGGCAGGCCATGTGGCCCGAATGGAGAATGAAAGAGGTGTGTGGAAGCTTCTTGTAGGAAAACCAGAGGGAAAACGCCCAGTTGATAGACCAAGAATGAGGTGGGAGAATTCTATTAACCATGATTTGAGGGAAATAGATTATACGGGGAATGATAGGAAAACATTAGATCAGGATAGGGATGTATCAGGAGCTTATGTCCGCGCGGCCATGAACTTAAGGATTCTATAATGCAAGTGGGTTTGAGTTAGTTAGTTATGATGGAATTAAATAATCATCAAAATAGGACTAACATGAGTGCGGGGTTAACCTTAAGTGAAATTTTAAAAATCGATCTAGCCACCGCAATTTTTGACTTTTCACAACGAAACGCCGGTATTATGTCATTGAAATTGAAGATTATTTTTGTGATTATTTTCCAAAAATCAGCAGAATTGGATCATTAGAAGTGAGTATATACTTGAATCCCAAAATTAAAAAATTGCTCTAACAGCCGCCTTGTTTATTTTTCTCGTAATGTAACTACATTTAATTAACAAAATAATGACCTATTTCGGAAACCAGCAAAATCGGACGATAAAATTGACTTTTGAAAAATTTGCTTTGCTTATGCAGATTCTGCGTAATGAATTTATTATTTTTTTCTAGAGTTTCTGACAAAATTTGAGACCTAAAAATAAAACAAAACCGTTTTGCTTGAATTAAAAAGTCCAATATTATATCATTCAATCATAAAAACTGTTAACATTTTAAGAAACATAAAACAGTACCCGAGATCTCAGTCGTCCTCAATAATCAGCAGTGTTGTTTTGTAGGAGGCCCTTCGAAAACTTAAGTTTCATCTTCTGCTAAACTTAAGTTATCGAAAGGCCCGCAGATTAATGATTAATAAAGGGTTATTAAATTTTATGCCAAGTATGTTTTTATGATTATTTTTGTTAAGATCTTGTAATATGTTTTAGCAGAAGATGAAACTTAAGTTTTCGAAAGGCCTCCTACAAAACTACAGTGCTGATTATAATTATTGAGGATGACTGAGTTCACAGGTATTGTTTTATATTTCTTAAAATTTTAACATAGTGACCTCAACGGAGTTAAGTAATGTGAATGCTAAAATGTTACTATGTTCAGTTTCATCTGGTTACTTTAATGTCACTGAGAGATCTGGATTCAAATTCTAGTTAGTTATGTTGGTACAATAGTCATTATAATGCCATAGGTTTTGGGAATCGAAAAAAAAAAACTTGTCCAATTTAAAATTCCTTACTAAATGTGTTACATTAATCTTAATAAGGTTTCCAACGAGTTTGAGGTTTTGAAACGAGTTGGGTTGGGTCGGTTATCAAAAATATGCGAGTATCGAAGTGTGGCGACCTACACCCAGACAGGATTAAACAAATACAATTATATCTGGAGCTAATAATCCGAGGCCATCAGAATCATTCACCTGTACAAGTTTCAATGTCATTCCGAACAACTCTTACTTTTGTCGCTTTCGCTGCTGCCAACACTGAGACATTAAAATCCGCAAATTTCAAGCAATTAAGATAAGTGTACCTAAGTATAACAGGCTAACATTTTCAGCTTGAAGTTGTCAATTCAAAGTTAAAAAGCAATGATATTCAAATTCATCATCGGTTACAGACTTCCTTTTTGTTTTGGAAAATCTACTTTGTGTTTACGTCTTCAATCAAAGTAGATTATTGAACGAAAGTCAAAACTAATAAATATAATAGGATTAAATAAATATAAAATTGTTTATAATACTATAATTGGATATTAATGCATGCAAATCATGTCAACATGAGCTGAGAGAATACAATTAACCATGATTTGAAGGAGGTAAATTACATTTAGTTAAAATTATTGGAAGTTTATATGTAAATAAAATATCAATTTATTAGAATGAGTCATAAAACACAAAACAATAAAACAGCGACAATAAACTGTGTAGTAAAACAGGGATGCCCCCTTTCGCCATCAGTTTTTTTATATACAAGCTTATAGACTATGCCATACAGAATTCGCAAATTGTTTCAACCGAACATTTTAAAATTGACAATATTTAATTACATATTTTACTTTTTGCAGACGATCAGGTTGTGATATCTGAGATAGAAGATGGCCTACAACGAGAAATTTACAGATTAAATAAAATATATGAAACATACAACTTGAAAACATCTACTCTGAAAACAAAAGTTGTAGCTTTTCGAATGTATGAGCCACTAAGAGTAAAAATCAAATTAGAGAATAAAACAATAGAACAGGTGAGCAATTTGAAATACAATGTGTCATATAGAAAAAGTGAGGACATTACAAATAAAATAAATACAGTTAATTATATGTGTGCCACCATAAAACGTAGTCTGAAAGGAACTTGAAAGGAGACACTTTGAAAATGTTATAAAACAATGGCCATAACAAAAAACCAGGAATACTCGTAAATAATATAAACTTCAGAAATAGGTTTTTGAGGAGTGTGGCTGGCTATACAATAAAAAATCGAAAGTGAAATGAATATATACAAATACAACAAAATATATCTAAATTATTATTAGTATTACACAATATGTTTTATGAAATACATAAATGTATGTAATTGGCCTATACCCCGAAATATGGGTAACTATGGCGGAAAGGGTTCTTTAACAAGATTGACAACACACTTTGATTACTTCACAGAGAGTCTAATAGTAAATAAATAAATAAACCTCCGGGAAGAAATAGAAATACTGAAAGAAGTAAGAAACAAAAACCTGATAAACAAGGACACGCCCGACCATCCCACTTTCTACAATTTGCTCATAGAAAATTAGTTAGTACATACGCAGTTGCTGATGATGGAACAAGAGGTTCTGAAAGGCGTTCACTATTTTAATGACTTTTAATTTGTTGAAGACGTCTCATATTTCAGGTACAAATTTTAACATTTTAATTGAATGATCTAACGAATGGCCAAGATATAGTCACATATATAAAGTCTCAAAGGTTAAGATAGCGGGGCCATCTCATAAGAATGAATTACTATTTATCTCATAGACCGATAATGTTGCCTCTTCCTGTTGATAAAATTACCTCTTCATATTCCGCAAATTAACTTATTTGATAAGGATATCGATTCAACAATGTACGATCGATATGGTACAGCACAAAATGCCAAAAGAAAACAACTTCAAAAGTTACCAAAAAAAGTTAGTTCAGTTGCTCTAAAAAATTATTAAATGTTGTGTAATGAATCTGCTTTTTAAACTGACCCAAACCCTCTGGCGGCACAATGGCCCTGGGGTCGACTCTGCCTCTAACATAAATGAGTACCAGACGCTTGTTCTGGGTAAAGGCAGCAGTCACGCAGGGCTGACAACCCGGCTGACATAAAGTGCCGATTGTCCAGAATAAGTGGGAGCCTTAACCTCCCACTACCCCAAGGGCCTGACGAGGCCTGTCGTGGGGTCACTTTACTTTACTAATGAAACTGCATTATTGTTAATTGTTATTTCTCATACAATCATGTGTTATTGATTTTTCCCAAGCCGAAAGAGATTTAACAGTAAATATATGCTATTTATAAGTATTCAGCCGGCTTAGAATTCGGCCGGAAGTAAGATAAACATAACTTCACATTTCGTAAATATTGAACGTTATAGCCTAATTATTTTTAGCTTCTGATGTTGTATTATTCGCTAAATAGTGACTCCAAATCCAACGCGAAGTTGAGTTTTTCATTAGACAAAATCAAAACCTCTTGTTAGATTACTTTTGATAATCGGCTCCCGAAGAAAATGTGGAAGGGAAGACTTTACTCGAGAAGAAGGAAATGACGTCCTAGAACTAGATGGATGGATGGTGTGGAGGAGGATCTTGCAGCTATGAGGATCCGGCGATGGAGAAGTATGGCAGAGAATAGAGATGTTTAGAGACGCCTAGTGGAGGAGGCCAAGGCTCACACCGAGCTGTAGTGCCCAATAAAGAAGAACTTTAATATTAATGTAAAAACAAATATATATTTACGTAGAAATCCTAGCCATGGCTATTAGTATGGAGTTTTCTCTAATCTATTTACTGTTTTCGTAATGACTGTGTCGTTTGTGGTTGACACTCTTGTGTTGTACCATCCACTGACAACTATATAAATACATCTGCGGTGATTTCCAGTCAGCTGTGCTATGTTGGCTACACTGGAACGGTATAATTTAATTTCTATTGTCTGTGGTTATTCGTTCTAATCGTTGAGGTTAAATAAAATAATGTTCGCATTTATTATTTCCAATTTAATTCGTTGTAGAAAACTTACATTACATAAGACCTTTATTCGCAAAATGGTTACATATACGGCAGAAACAAGGACAATTAAAATTGTAGAAGAAAATTATATTCATGTCTTCGAAAGGAAGCTTCGACTATTCTATGCCGGGTACCACCTGTGGCTGCTAGCGTCATGTTGGCCAACGTGTTTATACACGTTCCCGCTACAGCAATTGCCAAAATGTGTACTCATATATAAGGGGATTCTATCCCAGGAGTCCACCTGCAATAGTGGACAAGTTAATGGGCAAGTTAGTGTTAGTTTGGACAAGTTAGGATGAGAAAATGGGCTAGTACATCAGATAAGTTTAGCCTTCGCTTGTTTGGTAGTTTTTTGATGAGTTGGCTACACTGTTTGAATAATGACTGATATATTTTAAGGTGTTTCTCGTTTTCTTTTGGAAAAGAAAAAATCAACAAATATATTTCTTTTAATGTTATTATTCACTTATTGCAACAATAAATTGTGTGTTTTCAGTTTTTTATTTGAATTTAGCTGGTACGGTTGCATAGAAGATTTAAGAAGTATATATGGCGCAGTGTTAATGGTCGCTGGGGGAATAAGATAAACAAAAATAAGTTTATGTGAGGATATGTGGGTGACTTACTACAAATGCAGGATAAGACTTCAAATAGTATAGGCGTAATGCAACGCGTTCGTAGCTAGGCCAGACCGTTCCGCGGCCGCATAGGACTGGGTGATTAAGACGCGCCTTCCGCCAGAGTTACACGTGCACAACCGGCAAGTCATTGGTACGGAGCACTACCTACTGTGCAAAAATTACAAATTACTACTGTACTAACTTACATTAGGCTTACCTGCATCTGTTTAATAAAATACGTGAACTGTAGTGATATTATTATTACTAAAAATTATAAAACAAATTGTTTAAATATGCTATGAGATATGTAATGGATGACTGAAATATTATTATGGAGGAAATCTATCAGTCATCCATTCGGCCTACATATGTCACAGTAGTAATAATAATAATAATAATAATAATAATAAATAATAATAATAATAATAATAATAATAATAATAATAATAATAATAGCAATAGCAATAATAATAGCAATAGCAATAGTAATAGTAATAATATTAATAATAATAATAATAATAATAATAATAATAGTAATATTAACAACCTAAAATTTGATTAAGTAATCGGTTTGTTAAAGGAGTAAAAATATAAAACAATAATAAAAAATACCTAGAACATGGTTATATACTGTAATGTCTGAAGAATAACAATGTCGTTAATTACGTCATATATTCATCATCATCATAGTACATTCACGAATTTAGGCCATTTGTTGACCTGTTTCGGCCTCAAGAGAAACACCATCCAGAAGTCTTTTGAGTGGACGTCCTGGTCTTCTTCTTCCTGCAGGTTGATATCTTAACATTAGTTTGGGTATTCTGTGATCTTCCATTCGATGAACATGTTGTATCCATCTTGACTTATAATCAGAAATTTTGTTTTCTAAAGATTCCATGTGTAATTCTTCTAAGATGTCTTCATTTTTTGTGATCTAGTAGTGTGTATCCTACAGTCCTCCGAAGATATCTCATTTCAGCAGATCTAAGTCTCTGTATATCCTTCTGTTTCAACGTCCATACTTCGCTACCATACAAAAGAGTTGGAAGAGCCAGTGTTTTATACACTTTCAGCCTTGAATGCTTTTGGACTAACTGTGGCTTGAAGATAGAATTTATTAACCCTAAAATTCTTAAAAATTTAGATATTTTTACATTTACATCCTTTTCTTCTTCATTTGAGATATTGCATCCTAGATATGTAAAATTATTCACCTGCTCCAAAATTTTATTGTCCAGTACAATTTTACTTCTGACAGGATCTACACCTTGAAATGCCATAATTTTTGTTTTTTCTGTAGATATCTTTAATCCATATTCTTCTGTAATTTTGTTAAGTTCATACAGACCTTTCTGTAGATTATCTTCGGAATTTGCTATTATTATTTGGTCATCTGCAAACAATAGGGTGTTTAATTTTCTATTTTCTGATATTCTTATTCCAAATTTATATGTTTTGTTCCAGCAACATATTACTTCATTGATATAAATTGCAAAGAGTGTTGGGGATAGGGGGCAGCCTTGTCTCACACCACGATTTATAATTCCTTCTTCAGAAAATCTGTTATTTAATTTAATCTTTATGGTGTTGTCTTTGTAAATATTTTGTATGTTCTGCCGAAGTAAATTTGGTATATTTCTGTCTTCCAATATATTTAAGAGTTTTGATCTCTTGACTGTGTCGAATGCTTTTTCAAAATCTATGAAAGCAAAATGTGTTTCTAAGTTTTATATTTCGTATTAATACTCGCTCCAGACATACAATTCAAATTTAGGTGCCACAATATTTGAACATGCAATAGTTATTTAAGTCATTTAAACTTACTATTTTTATATAAGGTGACTTTTTCAAATTGAAGTGCTTACAACTAAGTACATTCAGAAATATTTTAAGTAAACGTATTCATAATTTATTCAGGGTCATGAATTACGTTATTTGAAATGTTAATGCTACTAGCTACTTCTGTATGACATTATAGTCCATGAAGGACCCCAGTCTCTCTTATAATGCATTCCATTCTCACATTTATAAGGTCCTAAGTATCCATATTTTAATATTAATTCTTCTTATGACAACCTTCACGTCATCTAATCATCTAAGTCTTGGTCTTCCTACCAGTAGTTCCTAGCACCCGGATTGTCACTTGAAAGTTTTTTAAGCCCCCTCAGGGGTCCTCATCTAGGGGATATGTGGATGGCGACCACAAGGTGCCCAAGCTGTGCAAAACATTTCTTCCACTTACTTGTGTTTTGCACTCTTTTAACTTTACTATCTAACCTCTCTTGGTTAACTCTTGTTTTTTTGACGCCGACGCTATTAGGGCATCCGAGGGCTAGGGAGTCTTTCCTTTCTTCCATTTCTTCTTTCCTTTATTTTCTTTTTCTTCTCCAGAAAAGCCTGACCAGAGGCTATAAGATGGCAGCCCCATCACTGGTCTTGCCTTCCTTTGGCCAGCAACCAATCGAAGGGACTATTATTATGCTTTCAAGTCTTATACGAGAATTTCCCTCAAACGCTGGAGGGAACATTTTCTATAGGATCGTAACAGGCCTTGGCCTAATACTTGGAAGGAAGAAGAAGAAATCTTTTAAGCATTCTATTTTATTGTACATTGTACCTACATGTCCCAACTAGGAGTTTATGTTTGCGTTTGTATGTATTTTTGAGTCTTGTGTTAAAAAAAATAACAGATTGCAATTCTTTAGGAATAGGGAAACTAGTACAACTTTTAAGACTTAAAGAAGTTTATTTATTTATTACGTTGAACGTTATTATTTGTTTTATAGGACAGAATTTAAGTTGGTATTAGAAGATATTAATTATTATATACGTTCTTAAAATTAACTCTAGAATTGAAAAGGAAGACATTAAATTATTAAAAGTGTAGATTTTTCTTATCTATAGATAGGATTCGATTTAATTCAATATTAAAGAAAAGTTTTAAACTAATTTTTTCCCCATAACACTAGATATCCTTCTTACCGTCTAATATTTCACCACCAATACACTATTATTAATATATTTAAACCCTTAAATTAATTAATTTAGTAGCTCCAAGAAATTGGAGATCACCCTTATCGAAAATAAATATTAATTGACACAAGGTACAAAATTAAAATAAACTTCTAAAATATATTGATTATTATCCTACACAATACAAATAACTATAATAATTATCATTTTATCCCTAATAAATACAAAAAAATAAGTTAAGTAAATGTATTGTACGAGATATAATGATGAAGAGAAGTGAAGGATTAAACTTTTTGCCGGCACATAACCTACTTCTGCCTAAAGCATCAGTGGGTCCCTCAGGATTAATCTCCCTATCCTTTCGGACGAATCACTAACAAATATACCTCATGCCTTGTCAGCATGTGTATTTCCGATAGTTTGGAATTTAATCCTGATATCTAGTGATATTTGTCCACCCCTGTGGTCTCGGGTAACGTCGCTGCCTTGAACGCAGCGGGGACTGGGTTTCGATAATCGGTCGGGGGAAGATTTCTGGGTGATGGTATTTTTTTCGGTGTTTTTTCTTTTCTATAAGACACATTTCAGGAAGCTTTAAGGCCCAAATGGTCCTCGAACATCACCTGGCCATCACAAAATATCATTATGATATTCGCCATGTTTAATATGACTGGGTTTGTGAATGGTGTGTTTCGTCTTACAGTTGTGTTGTTTCGGAGGAGGTCCTGACATTGAGCTGATCACTCATTCGGGGAGGCCCACCAAATCCTTGTATGGTCAAAAAATCATATATGTGATACTTACTTAAAATCCCTCTCCCGACAGGTCATGCTAGTGCATTTGTTTTATCTATTTTACCTGATGGAGTTATGATCGTAAGGTCTTCTCTTCCATTTCACCAGTGTTAAATTATACATGTACGTAATATCAATTATGAATTATCTACATATTCATTAATGATACATAATAGATATAGGCTACACAATCTTATAGAGTTGACAAGGAAAATAAAGACAAATAATAATAACCTATAATTTGATCCAGTAATTGGCTTGGTAAAGAAAATTAAAAATATAATGGAATAATAAAAGTTTACATGGAACACGATTAACTATCTCACTGGCACTTTCGAACCGGTAGGTTCATGGCCAGGCGGACATAAGCTCTCCATATATCCCTATCCTGAGCTAAAGTTTTCCAATTACTCCCTGTATAATCTACTTCCCTCAAATCATGGTTAAGTTATTCTCTCACCTCATACTTGGCCTATGAACTTGGCCTATGAACTTGGCCTATGAACTTGGCCTATGAACTTGGCCTATGAACTTGGCCTATGAACTTGGCGTATTCCCTCTGGTTTTCCTACAAGAAGCTTCCATACACGCCTTTAATTCCCCATTCGGGCCACGTGTCCTGCCCATCGAAGTCTACGAGACTTACTTTTCATGGAACACAGTTATGTATTATATTGTCTAAGGAAATATGTAGTCAGTTTTTTAACTGTTTTTGAATCGTGGAGGGAATACGAGGGGAGGGAACTCCCGAGTCAGGTGGCTGAAGCAAAGAAGGGTGAGGAATAGTGAAGTGAGATATTCCATGTAGAAGAACAGCTAGAGTTAAATTTCCTTTCACTGTAAGGCCCGGGTGGTATGGCACATAATAGTACCTGTAAGGCAAGATGTTAAATTACGTTAATCAAGTGATATTTAGAGGCGGGGAATTGCGGGAGCGTGCAGTACCTACTGTCAAAGAAATAGAATAAAAATATATCTTCTGACGAGACATTGTTAGCAGACTGTTGGATGATAGAGTGAGCTATATTTTGATTCAGGAGATAAATCTTAATAAATGTAAGAGTTAGCATTTTATGCTGTGATGTGAAAATCAGGATCCGTGTTTCATTCACTTCCGGCCACGGTCATGAATCAGTTTACAGCTGATAAGTTCAACATCCATCAGCTGATCACGCGCAGTTCACAATCTGATACCAGCAACAAAACAATGTATCATTACTAACTCGGCATTTGATTTTCCTCAACAATTTTGTAATATTCATATGTACTAAAGGTGTTATAAGACCGTCATGCAGGAACTGCATAAACTAAGCCAATTCCTAAATTTGTCACCGACAGCGCTATTTTTAAATTTTTCGTTTCAGGCGAAATCCCACACCCAATGATTCGATTCTGCTGGTTAACGAACTCCACCTCGCTATTTCAATTATCTATAATTTTTTAACTTTTGTTTCGATGAAAAAAAAAAATGCAGCCTCTAGAGCGATTACGGACCCCCTCCCCCCATATATACACACACACACACACACACACACATATGTACAGGGTGTAACAGGACCTCACTGTCAAAATGATAGGGATGATAGGCCATGCAGAGAGAATCATTTTTTGTGAAGGAACATATAGTCGCAAACACGTTGTTTATGAGTTATGCGTAAGGGTCGGAGTTGAATACAAACAATTGTACACGTATCATTTTATTGAAAAATACATGTTTTTACAATAGGTGTTTAAACAGGTGACCATATGCTTCATTGCATGTTTGATATATTCACAGCAACGATCGGCCAGAACGGCCGATCATGGCAGGATTCTTTCTGACGTCGTCAAAACACTTATTGTTTGAACACTTATTGTAAAAGCATGTCTTTTTCAGTAAAATTATACGTGTACGATTGTTTGTATTCAATTCGGACCCTTGTGAACACCATCTGCGCATAACACATAAACGACGTGTTTGCGACTATGTGTTCCTTCACAAAAAAAAAAGATCTCCTCTGCATGACATATCATCCCTATGATTTTATCGGTGAGGTCCTGTTACATCCTGTATATATAAGGTGTAAAAAAATAACATATACAAACTTTGAGATATTGTAGAGGAGGTAAAGCAAAACTCTTTTGTTATGAGAAAAAAATATACAGGTTCTCCGTTTCCCCGCTAGGAGTCCTTGTAGGGTGGGTGATTTCACAAAGAAAGATAAGGTAATTTCCTCCACCAAGTCGGTTAGTCAGAAGATAGAGCGCAATCACATGGTCGTGAACAATACCAGCCCACACATGTATGGTAAATCTGTGTTAATAGTGGAATACACGAGTTGCCATAGGACTCACAAACTTCCAGACGTAGCTATTGTGGATGTTGCATAAATAATTACTTTGTGTTTATCCAGGGACGTAGACACTTACTGGCAGTATTGATAACCTTCCAATATCAACCAATTCCAACATGTTACTTACGAAGCCGACAAAACTACAGTGAATGGTTGCCTAAGGGAAGTCGAGCGTCAAACCCTTCAAGCAACCCTAGCGGGGAAACGGGAAATCTTTAATTGTTATCACACAACAAAAGAGTTTTGTTTTACCTCCTCTACAAACTCTCAAAGTTCGTATACGGAATTTTTTTACACTGTGTGTATATATATATATATATATATATATATATATATATATATATATATATCTAATCTTAATACCGGTATATAAAAATCTCGTGTCACGTTGTTTGTCCGCGATGGAATCCTAAACCATTGAACCGATTTTAATAAAACGTTGCACACTGTGTGCAGTTTGATCCAACTTGAGACTTAGGGTAGTTTATAACTAAATTTATAGTCGCATTATTTTTTATTGCAAATTATTTGTTTATTATTTAACATGGAGTTATAATTATCTGAGGGTTCCATACGATTCTAACAGATGGCGGTGTAATTATCTGTGAGTTCCATACGATTCTAACAGATGGCGGTGTAATTATCTGTGAGTTCCATACGATTCTAACAGATGGCGGTGTAAGGTAATTTGGTAATGTAATTGGTTTATTATTTAACAAAGAGAGATCCAGACGGCTGTGTTTTTTGTTGCAACCGCGAATTTCAATTGAATTACAAATATTGATTATTTCATAATTTAAGTGTGTTCAGTGTTTATTTCTTCTTCTTCCTTCCAAGTATTAGGCCAAGGCCTGTTACGATCCTATAGAAAATTTTCCCTCCAGCTTCTTCCGGAAAATTCTCGTATAAGACTTGAAAGCATAATAATAGTCCCTTCGATTGGTTGCTGGCCAAAGGAAGGCAAGACCAGTGATGGGCCTGCCATCTTATAGCCTCTGGTTAGGCTTTTCTGGAGAAGAAAAGAAAATAAAGGAAAGAAGAAATGGAAGAAAGGAAAGACTCCCTAGCCCTCGGATGCCCTAATAGCGACGGGGTCGAAAAAACAAGAGTTAACCAAGAGAGGTTAGATATTAAAATTAAAAGAGTGCAAAACACAAGTAAGTGGAAGAAATGTTTTGCTCGGCTTGGGCACCTTGTGGTCGCCATCCACATATCCCCTAGATGAGGTTTATTTTCAATATTATTAATTTCGTGTGTATTAGTTTTAAGTAATCTGGCTGAAAGACAGCAACTTAATTAAAATTTTTAACGTATACCTTAGCCACAACAACGCGTGGCCGGGACTTCTAGTGTGTGTGTGTGTGTGTGTGTGTGTGTGTGTGTGTGTGTGTGTGTGTGTGTGTGTGTGTTTATATATATATATTTGGAGGCGTTGAGCTCGAATTGCTAGAAGAGATAAAAAAGGAAACATTGTAATTAAACAAAATATGATTGTTCAAACTTCAATTGTGGATTTCATAAAAAAAAACTAAATTGTATGGTCATGTAAAAAAGAATGACAGAAGACAGATTCCCAAGAAAAATACTAGAATGGGTGCTACTTGTTAGAAGACAAAGAAGAAGAAGAAGAAGGCCAAAAATAACGGTGGGTGGATGGTGTTTTGGGTAACATGAGAGGAAAAATTATTAGATGATGGAGATTGGAATGACAGAGATGTTTAGAAAAATGACAGTAAGCGTACATTAATTGGGCGCGTAAAATTAAGGATCCATTTTAGAATTTAAAAGAGGTAATATGTCTCTTCATAAGTCTCCAAAACTTATATTTTACACAAACTTGAGAAAATAATCGTATTCCATATTTAGACTAGTTGTTAATTATAAAGAGATTGGTAAATTGCGTTTTGTTTTGGAATATCTGTACTATTTTAACAGGAATAGTGTTTGTGACACATATTCTACCATGTGGCATTTGTCATGCTGTGACCCACAAAATTAATTCCCTTGGGTTTGATTAATTGATATCAATTAGTGACCAAATTAATTTGGCAGCTACTGGTTTAGAGAGTGCCATAACCGATAACCGGTATCTCTGAGGAAATGGCAATGGACACACATGAATGTCGTTCCCAGTTTCACTAACTTCCGCGATCCATTTAGGAAAAAAAATTGCATATCGAACTCTATTTGCCCGGAAGAATTATTATTTTTATTAAGATTTGTAGCTGAGGACAACCTGTTTCGCTGGGTTTATTTTTGGTATATCTGTGCAGTTTACTTCTATATATAATGTACAAGACTTGCATTGAAATACCTTTTTTATATGTCTCTACTTTTAATTCTTTTTCTGTTTCCGTTGTATGCAAATTTCTTATATACTAAGTAGTTTAATGAAAATGCATTCTTATACACTATAATAATAAGCTGTCAGTTTATGCTTTTGATGTAGTATTATTAGGTGATAGTGAGGAGATACTAAGTGCCAACACACGCACTCTATTAACTAACACTAAGAAATTAGGACTGGAAGTAAACATCAATAAAACTTAATATATGTTCACACATAAAAATACATTATACATACAATGGAAATGGACAGCTAATGACAAATGAGGGAAATTTTGAAGAAATGGCTGAATTCAAATATCTAGGAACAATAATTACAAATAGGAATGAGGTGCATAAAGAAATTAAACATAGACTGAATTCTGGAAATGGGTGCTATTATACATTATTGGGACTCTTATTGTTCCAATTTCTCTCAAAGAACGTTAAACTGAAAATATATAATACTGTCATTTTCCTATTTATATTATATGGACGCTTACTTTAAGAGGAGTATTTGAGAATAAAGATTTTAGGAAAATGTTTGGACCAAAGAGAAATGAAAAGACAGGTAAATGGAGAAGAAACTACATACCAGTGAGCAGTATTATCTTTGTAGGAAAACAGATATAATAGGAACAATTACGTCTCGTAGACTGCGATGGGCATGGCATGGGGCACGAATAAGGAATGAAAAAGATGCATGGAATATTCTTGTAGGAAAACCACAGGAAAACGCCCAGTTAGTAGACCAATAACGAGGTGGGAGAATAACATTCAACAATGATTTGAGGGAAGTAGATTATGCAGGTGATGATTGGAAAACATTAGTTCAGGATAGGGATGTATGGAGAGCTTATGTTCGCGCGGCCATGAACCTACGGATTCGATGGTGCCAGTGAGTTACTTAGTTTATTATTATTATTATTGTTATTATTATTATTGCTATTATTATTATTGATATTATTATTACTTTATTTATTTTATAATTATACTTTTATATTATTATTATTATTACTTATTATTTGGGTAAATTGAAAATTATTAAGTTGAAGGTTAAAGCCTATATCTTGTGTTTTCTGCCTATATCCGTTGCGTATAATATCACCCAGTTATAGGGGACGTCAATCTCAGATTCTAAATGATCCATCACACGTCATCTTAATGAAAACATTAAAGACATTTGACTGAAAGTTTACAAAGAGAAAATAGAAATTAAAAAAAAAAGGATCGAGTAGTTTACAGATAAAGTTAGAAGATTGCAGCAATACTAGTTTCACCTACACGCTTATATTAATTATTTGCAACACATGTCCTTGAGTTAAAATTAACAACTATATCGTGTTCCAGAAAGACTGTACTGTCATGTGTATACCATTACATTTGTCATATACCGTAGCCTACTACAAACTTATACCAGCATTGAATTCTCCTATGTTTATACTGACATTATTGCCTAGGACAAAATATTTATCAAGTTCTGTTTACGTATAATTGCAACATATTAGTTATGATCGTCTATCGCTGTGGTCTCGAGGTAGCGTGCTGTCTTATCACGCAGTGGGCCCGAATTCGAGTCTCGATAAAGACAAGTTTCCTGATTAGTTCTTTTTCGGGTTTTTTCGTTATCTGTAAGACAAATGTTTGGAAACTTTAAGTCCCAAACTGTCCCCGAACATCATCTGGCCATCATTATAATCATCACATTCCCCTCATATTATGTTTAGGATTAAGGCCTCTCCTTGTGCATCATTAATATCGTCATCCACCATATCATAGATGCAGCGTAATCCCGTATTCCAGGCCACCCAACCTCAGAAGTGGGTTACAATACAACAGTGCCAGGAGACAATACCACAAATGTCGAGAATGACAAACTGGTGGCATTGAATAAAAAAAATATATATATCATCATCATCATCATCATCCGTGCAAGTATTAGGCCATGTGGCTGTTACGGTCTCAAAGATGAATTATTGTAATATATATATATATATATTGCCGTATTCATTAATGTTTACCATTGTTCCCTGTCCTTAGCTAATTTAACAGAACATGTGGCACAAATGTTGAATAAAGAGGGGCATGAAAGCTTTTTTTAAGGAAAACCAGAGGAAAACATCCATTTGGTAGACCAAGAATACGTTGAGAGAATTAAATTATCCATGATTTGACGAAAGTAGATTATACAGGGTTTGAATTGAAAACATTAATCAATTAAGATTGCAATTTGGATGTATTTGAATTTCAAATTTTATAAACTTATCCACTATGCCAATAGAATATATATAAATTGACTCTCAGGATAGGAATGTATATATCTGCGCTGCCATGAATCTACGGGTTGGTAGTACCTGTGAGTTAGTTATATGCGATACTTATTTTCTAGTAATAACAACTGATTAATAACTGATATATGATAATGTGTTTATGAATCTTTCAGAGAATGATGTAATGAACCTTCTACGCACTTTGGCAGCGACCTTATTCCAATTCGGGGAATGATAACATAAAGTATTTGATTGTTAACTGTTTTCTCTTGTAATAAATTACACAATAATTACAATAATGCGTACTAAACATATTAAATATTTGATTAATTTTCTAGATTTGTTTTGGCCTCGGTCAGGAATGTTAACTGGGTGAACTTTTGATAGGTTTATCTTCGGCTGTAAGACAAATTTCAGGAAACTATAAGGTCAAAGTGGTACCGAACATATTCTGGTCATCATAACCATCCATTATATATCAGCCTTGTTCAGAATGAGTGAATGATTTACTGGTGTGCCCTATCTGAATTGTCCGTGCTGTCTCGGAGGTGGTCTTGGCATTGAGCAGATTATTCATGCAGTGAGGTCCTCCATCTTTGTGTGTGGTTCAAAATGTATGTAGAAATGTGTAATCCATATTTTAAAAATTCTCTCCGGACAGATCGTATCCATGTGATGGCCTTGATGGAGTTATGGACGCAAATATACTTTTAAAGGGATAAATTAAACTATGAATTGAGAGAGAGAGAGAGAGAGAGAGAGAGAGAGAGAGATAGATAGATAGATAGATAGAGAGAGAGAGAGAGAGAGAGAGAGAGAGAGATAAAAGGAGATTTTTCGGATAACTAATAATTCCACATTAATTTGTTTACATTTTCCCATATCTTGATAGGCTTAAAAAGTTCTTGACAATTTATACCACCCTGATATCTTCGAGAAAATTTCCAGAAATTATATGAACTACTGATCTTCTCTCTCTCTTTCACTCCGCGAGGCACCAATTATTTATAAACATAGCCCCAATTCTGGATGTGCATGCTATTATGTATTACCGGTACAGGGACTCTTGTCGTGCCAACTTCTCTCAAAAAAACGGAAAAACTGAAGGTATATAACAATGTCTTTCTCCAGTGATATTTTATGGAATGCGAAATATGGGATTATATTTTGTTAAGTGAGGAGAAAGTATTACGAGTATTTGAGAAATAAAGCTTTTAGGCATTTTTTTGGACCAAAGAGAGATGAAACAGACAGACAAACAAACGGAGAAGACTACAGAACAGTGAGCTACATGATCTTTATAGATAATTCAGATCTAATCAGAACAGTTTACGTCTCGTAGACCTGATATGGGCAGGACATGTGGCACGAATATGGAATGCAAGAGGGACATATAAACTCTGTAGGAAAATGAAGATGGAAGCGGCCAGTAGGTGGACCAAGAATGATGTGGGAGAATAACCTTTAATCACGATTTTGTGGGAATTAGATTATACAGGGGGAATGTTCGGTTTTTGGCCACTTCAATATAGAAATCATCCGAAAGCCAAACTTGGCAAGATTCCGCGTGATCGACTATTCCGATTGAGGTTTTAAGCGGTTTCCCTCAATCCAAAGAGCAAATGCTGGAATAGAACCCCAAAAGGTCCGCTTCCGACTTCACTTTGCTAATTAACTCTAAATTTAATTCAAAATTTAACAGGGGCTAATTTATATTACAGGAACCCGGGATTCTACCTATAAAGGAGAACGAAAATGGATCGCTCACCGCCAACACTTTAAGTGATGGCCGCAGAGCTTTCCATCTATCTATCTATGTCTTCATTTTAGACTTCCTTGATTTTATGTCCTTGATGATGATGATAATAGTAATAATAATAATAATGAGTATGAGAATATCCAGGCTACAACATATTCGAAATACATATATCAGACAAGAAATGGATGCACAAGAAACTGTTACCGAAAGGACAACAAAGAGAGCTTTACAGTGGTATGGATATTGTACAACGGATGTCGAAGACCAGTGGCTCTAAACGGGTGTTGGATTGGATGTTTTCCAGGCGGAAGGAAGAGGGCGGGGACGAATAGAAGAATAGGATATGAGGGAATATATGATGCCCTGATGAAGAGGGGTATGGAAGAGGGACAATGGGAAGACGGGAATCTGCTGGTAAGCAGGATCAAGGCGAACTGCTGTAAAGTGGAAAGCCTGTACTAAGTATTAAATAATAATAATAATAATAATAATAATAATAATAATAATAATAATAATAATTGTAAAAAATAACATTATCATCTTCAAGGTATGGGCCTGTTGGCCCGTTCCACTCCCCGGTGCACTATATGCTGCAGTTGCAGGTCGTCTTTCCAACGACGTTTTGGTGTTCCTACATTTCTTTGGTCTAGAGGCCTATAATGACGCAGCTGTTTGATGATAAACGATTATTTGACATTCTTTGCATATGTTCAAACCAATACATTTCTTTCTTTGCATCTTTTCGATTTATATTATATATTTGTAAAAATAACGCTAATAATATAATAATTAACAAAATAATTGTAATAATAATAGTAATAATTATAATAATAAATAATAGTAATAATAATAATAATATAATAGTAATAATACTAATAATAATAATGTAATAATAATAGTGAAAAACTAATAATAATGTAAGTTGTAATAATAATAGTTGTAAAATATATAATAATAATAATAAATAATTGTAATAAAAATAGTTGAAAATAATAATAATAATAATAATAATAATAATAATAATTAATTGTAATAATGATGATAATAATAATTATAGTAATAACGAAAATAATAATTGTAATAATCATTATGATAATAATTGTAATATGATGATGATGATAATAATAATTATATTATAACGAAAATAATAATTGTAATAATAATAATAATAATAATAATAATTGTAATAATGATGATAGATAATAATTATAGTAATAACGAGAATAATAATTGTAATAATAATAATATAATAATAATAATTAATAATAATAATTGTAATAATGATGATAATAATAATTTATAGTATAACGAAAATAATATGTTATAATAATAAAATAATAATAATAATAAGAAAAAATTGTAATAAATGATATAATAATAATTATAGTAATACCGAAAATAATAATTGTAATAATAATAATAATAATAATTGTAATAATGATGATAATAATAATTATAGTAATAACGAAAATAATAATTGTAATAATGATGATAATAATAATTGTAATAATGATGATAATAATAATTGTAATAATAACAAAAATAATAATACTAGTAATAGTAGTAGTAAATATAATCAGTGTTTTATTTACTCTGGAAAAGTTGCACGAGTTATGATGTAACTTTAAATGCACATTGATGCTTGGATGTGTTCATGAAATGTAATGTACATTTATTATCGCAGTGCACTTTAAATATTGTTTTCCTGAAAGAGATGAGAGAAGGACAATATTAATATCGGACACGAGGAAGAAGTATGTTGATAAATGTCAGCAGAGGGTGCTAAAGTCTGCGCTCCACCCTCAAAACACTTTCACTTTCCAACAGCTGTTCGCCAGACCCAAATCTCATTATGTCATCGCATGTCCAAATGTCGAAAATATAAATTTATTCTCGGTTACTGTATGTCTCAACTTCAAATACATAATGAAGTATACATCTACTTCAGACTGGACCAGGACTTTCTACCAAATACATTATAATAGAGCATCATTGTCTTAAGTAATATTAGTGGACGATTATGTCAAATAAGACGGACTATGGAAGAATCGTACATTGCGTGGTTATCCACCCCGTGTCTTTTTTGGTTGTGATATCACAAAACAGCATTATATATTATTTCTTTCATTGCGCTCGGAAAGCCTAAGTTATATATGTTCTACAGAAACTAAGTATATGTCACCACATTAATATGGAAATGAACAGTTAATGACAGATGAGGGAAATTTTGAAGAACTGGCTGAATTAAAATACCTAGGAACAATAATTACAAACAGGAATGATGTCCACAAATAAATTTAAAAAATAGGCTCAATTCTTTTTATAAATTACAGGGATTCTTTTCATTTCAAATTCTCAAAAGAAAGTTAAAGTGGAAATATAATAAAATATTAAACTTCTAGTTATAGCCTATTATATGGATGCCAAAAATTAACTCTTATTTTAAGGCTAGAGAAAATATTACGAGTATTTGAGAATAGAGCCCCAAGGAAAAATTTGGACCAAAGAGAGACGAACAGGCGGGTAAATGGAAAAAATTACACAACATTGAACTACATAACATTAATGGGAAACCACATATAGTAAGAAGAGTTAAGTCTCGTTGACTGCGATTGTGAGGACTTATGGCACGAATTAAGATGAGAAGGGGGCATGAAAACTCAGAGGAAAATCAAAGGGAAAGCTTCCAGTAGGTAGACCAAGAAAAATAATGGAGTATAACATTACTCATGATTTGAGGGAGGTGCATTATACTAGGATGATTGTAAAACATTAACTCAGGATAGGGATGCATGGAGAGCTTACTTCTACGCGATCATGAAATTCCGGTTCGATAGTGCCACTGAGTAAGTTTCTTCTCTCTCAAATATTCCCTCTTTTTACTCTTTTAGTAACCTGGTGGTTTCCCGTCTAATACTACCCTTGCTCTAAATTTACCTCATGTTATAAGTATTAAAATATACTTTTTTACGGTATATCTCAAACGACTACAAGTTTGATATGTTGTAAGCAGAATTTATGTGTTTGTTATTTTTCCTTGTTATGTTGTGTGACATAATGCACATCTCGAAAATATTTACTTTGATTGCCTCAGGCTCCAAGGCTCGCAAGGTAAGTTTGATACAAAAACACAATTATTCGCTATATAAAGAAGTTTATATAAAGTAAAATATTCCTATACAAGCTTAGAAGGTGCTTGGGTAGTAGGATGTTAAGGCTCCCACTTTCTAGACTATTAACCATCTCACTGGCTTTATCGAACCCGTAGGTTCATGGCCACGCGGACATACGATCTTCATACATCCCTAGCCTGAGCTAATAATTTCCAATTTTCGCCTGTATATTCTATTTTACTCAAATTATGTTTAATGTTATTCTCCCACCTCATTCTTATCCTACCTACTGGGCGCTTTCCCTCTGGTTATAAATAAGGAATTTCTATTCCCCTCTTTCATTCCTCATTTGTGCCACATGCCATGCCTGTCGCAATCTACGAGACTTAACTGTTGTTATTGTATCTGGTTTCCTATAAAGTTCATGTGGCTCACTGTATGTGGTCTTCTCCATTCGCACGTTAGTTCATCTCTCCTTGAACTAAAAACTTTTTTAAGAATTGTATTCTCAAATACTGGTAATGATTTATCCTCCCTTAAAGTAAGAGTCCATGTTTCACATCCATATAATATAACTGGGAGATTGCCAAGATTTTAAGTGAAAAAAAAAAACTAAAACATTTTAAGTAAAATTTTAACATACTTAAATTAATAACCAATTTAAATTCATAATATTTTTAAATTTTCGTTTTATATATTTTCAGTTTAAACTTTTTTTTTAGAGAAGTTGAGACCATGAGAGTTCTTGTAATATATAATAATAGCATGCATTTCCAGAATTGAGCCTAGATTTAAATTTTCTGCACATCATTCCTGTTTGTAATTATTTTTCCTAGGTATTTGAATTCACCACTTCTTCAAAATTTACCTCATTTGTCATTATCTTCCATTTCAATTATATAATGAAATTACATGTTTGTGAACATATATTTAGTCTTATTGCTGATTACCTCCAGCCCCAATTACTTAGTGTTACTCAATAGTGTGTGTGTGTGTGTGTGTGTGTGTGTGTGTTGACACTTAATAATTTAAATAACTAGCACGAGAAATTAGTGTTTCGCCAATTGGTGGGCTAAGTACCCTCATCTGCCTGTATTTTCAAGTTAATATAGGGCCTATTTTAATTTAAGTAAATAAATAAGTTAAATTCACTTTCTATAGAATAAATTAATTTGAAACATACGTTAGCAAACACAAAATGACAAGATGTTTACACACTGTGACCATCCTCAGGTGAATTTCACTTTTATTACATATGTTACGTTATTGTATGATACATACCTTCTTCCTAATTAATGCCGAGTTATCTGGAATCTTTCACTCTCTGCTTCTTAACATGCGAATCTTGATATTATACATTTCACTGTCTTTATGCACATTACTAAAAAGTTCCTATTAAATCGTTCTTCACAAAATATTGTTACAAACTCCAGTTTCAATGGAAATTTCACTCTCTTCCAAGAATTACAAGATTCCCTTTCATTCATTCACCGTTATTCAAGTCTGTCCAACCTACTGATGTAAAACACGTCTTAAAACCAGTTATATTTAGTTTTCTTCTCAATGATTCATTTACTGTATTTGTCTTTTAGCATTCAATCACGATTGTCTTATTTTTCTTTATTGTTGTCATCAAATGAGGGAAATTTTAACTCCTTCCACTATATAAAAATGACAATGAATATCTCTAAAATTTATTACATATAGTTTTTTATGTATTATTCCCTACTTGGTTAAATAAAGAAAACTCAGCTCTGAAAATTGAAATTTGAGAATATTTAAAAAAACTTATAAAAAACAATTATTTTACACACATTTTATCTGGACATTATAATTTTGGATAATTTGGAGGATTCTATAAATTTTAAAAACAGTTTAATTCGTAAATGTGGTGAAATTTTACAAACTGCCAGACGCTTACTTTTTTATTTTAATATATATTATTTCGTATACTATATTGAGTAAATATCTTAAGATATTCATTGCCCATATTTTAAAGCATTTAAATATATATATATTGCGGTAATATACTTCTGTATTTTGTTTTGTTTTGTTTCAATCTATAACCTTATAATATCTTACATGACATGGGGTTATTTATAAAATTTGGACAATATATAATAATAATAATAATAATAATAATAATAATAATAATAATAATAATATATAATATAAATTATTTATGGCAAAAAATATTTTTGAGAGAAAAAAAAACAGTATTGGAGTTGTAATTTTTAAGAATGCCGGTTTCGTAATTTGTGAAAATAAAAAATAATTTTAAAGAGTATTTTTTTGGCAAATTATGAGAATTGACAAAGCTTTTAGTAAAAGTCGTGAAACTAATTTAAAGCAATATTACAAAGAAAAAAGTGAATATAATGACAGTCCGTGCCTGGAGACTCGAGGTCCGTTGCCAGTAGTCCAGCTCGAGTCGGCGCAAAGAAAACACTTTCTCTATTATACAACGTAACGAATATCTTTTCCTTTCTTTTGCCACACGTTCACCGCAGCACTGCGCTATCCACACTGAACGACCACTCGGCCATTACTGAAGACTACTACACTTGTGCAGCGGGTCTAATACCCCTCTCAACACTCCCGAGGTCTAGGCTAGTTAGTAACAAGTCTCAGAGGAAGGCCTTGAAAGCATAAACGATATATAGGTTTAATTGCTATCCCTATCAAGCTGTCGTTTCTTAAACTTTAGGTATTAGTTACGCATGTATTGTACCTGGAAAACGAAACAATTTATTACGTACCGGTAGAGGAAGATACCGTAAAATTTCTTTTGTGTTGTAAATCACTGTAACTTTGCAATTTTCAAGCAAATGAGTATTTGGATTTTCCTCAATGAATTCTAATTATTTTCTACGATCTTGAGTTACTTATTGACTAAATAATATCCTCGAAAATTATATGTTTGTCTCTGCAATTTCTTAATTTCATAGTAATGCCATGGACATGCGAATTACTCTTTTGTTTGGGAATTATAATATACAGGTTGCAGCACAAGTAAGTTAACCACTGCACATAACTAAGTGACTCACCGGCTCTATCAATCCCCTAGGTTCATGGCCGCGCGGACATAAGCACTCCATACATCCCTATCCTGAGCTAATGTTTTCCAACCATTCCCTGTATAATCTACTTCCCTCAAATCATAGTTAATGTCATTTTCTCACCTCATTCTTGGTCTACCAACTGGGCGTTTTCCCTCTGGTTTCCTACAAGAAGCTTCATGCACGTCTTTCATTCCCCATTCGTGCCATATGTCCTGCCCATCGCAATCTACGAGACTTAACTGTTATTCTATCTGACTTCCTATAAAGACCATTTAGTTCACTGTTATGCAGTCTTCTCCATTCACCTGTCTGTTCATCTCTCTTTGGTCCATAACTTTTTCTAAGAACTTTATTCTCAAGTTCTCGTAATCTCCTTCCCTCTCTTAAAGCAGGGGTCCATGTTTCGTATCCATATATTATAACTGGTAGAATAATAATTTTATATATTTTTAGTTTAACGTTTTTTGAAAGGAGTTGGGACGTCGAGAGTCTCTGTAATGCATAATAGCACGCGTTTCCAGAATTGAGCCTATGTTTAATTTCTTTGTTCTTCTCATTCCTATTGTTATTATTAAAATTATTATTATTATTATTATTATTATTATTATTATTATTATTATTATTATTATTATTATTATTATTATTATTATCCGAATAACCCTATTTCACCTAAGGTACATTAGGGTTATAGCTTGTTATAAACTTGAGACATTATATATTTTTATCTAAAAATTAAAGTTTTTGTAAACTTTATTTTCTGTCATAAGTACTTCTGTAATGGGTGATTCACTTAAACTTGGTTGTAAGGAAAAAAAAAATCAGATTTATTGAAACTTGGGTTTGAGATTATATTCTGAAGGTCCCGTATTCAAACCCCAGTTTCAGCCAATCTGATTTTTTCCTTGCAATCATGCGCAGTGTTTTAACTATCTTATGATGCACTCTGTATGGAAAATTAGTATCTAGGGGTTAAGTTCCTTGCCTTTGGTCTTGAGGGTCGCAGGTTCAAATTCGACTCCGTCAATAGTTTTAGGATGCAAAAAATCTAAAATTGTTGTCCTCTGGGAGAGACTTCTAAATCGGCCGCGGTGGATTAATGGTTACGTTCCTTGCCTCTATTCACGACGGTTGCGGGTTCAAACCCGACCGGAGTCGATTATTTTTTAGTAGAATGAAAATCCAAGGAGCAAGTTCTTTGGAAGAGACTTTAAGCCGCGTGTCCCGAGTCAGAAGATTTTCAGGCTCGTAAAAGAACATTTAAGCTTGAATAAAGAGTTCTCTAAGCAACATTTACCGACTTCCTTCATCCTAGTAATATTATGATTGCCTACTATATGTATCCTTGGGTCAGTATGTTGACCGCTTACCATTCACGACATTTGTGGGAAATAAGTGTAACTAAATTAACTTGGTCTTGTAACTCCTTACGAAAGAGAGACTAAGTCCCAACATTGGGCTGTAGATTAGAGATTATTTTAAGCCGTGGTTCCGAGTTTTAAGATTTTCGAGCTCCTAAAAGATTCTGAAACTAAATTAAAATCTCTGATCAAAATTAATCGGCTTTTCTCATCCAGTTAATATCCTTGTTGTGTCTCTTTGAAGCTATGAGCCAAGTACTTGTCAGTCGCTGAAGTCTGTAGGGAAATAATCATAAGTAAATTCGTTTGGTTAAGCGAGTCCCTCAAGGAGCACTTTTGCCCAACATGGGGATGTACAGATTTATATTGGAAGATAGTTAATCCGATAAATGGGGTGACACTAACTCATCGTTAAGAATTATAATAGGCTAGCTAATACCCGGCGTGCGCTGCTACGCTTAAATAAATGAAAATAATGTGCTTTTATGTTTAGTTGGATAAGTAAAAGGAAAAAAAAATATATATCGTAATTATTTTTAGATACCCCGTGCTGTTTACCCGGCGTTGTCCGGGAATCTACTTATTCCGATCTTCTTGGCATAACTGAGCTGAAAGACAAAAATTAATGCCCTTCTTATGATTAGTTGAATAAGTAATATAAAAAATAATTATAAATGTGTATCGTAATTATTTTAAGATTCCCCGTGCTGATTACCGAGTATTGCCCGGGAATCTACTTATCTCGATCTTTTTGGCATAAATGAGCTAAAAGACAAAATTCGTTATTGTGAGTTATCCGTAAAAGAATACTTGCCACGTTGCTGCTATGCTTGCACAGGAATCAACGCACTTGTCTCGATCTTCTTGGCATCAATGAAAGACAACATGTTATTGTGAGTTATCCGTAAGAGATAACATATGCTGTTGCGGACTTTTTGTAGATCGTTTTGAGATATTCAGTTCTGTGTACATTAATGTTGTGTATTTGTTATGGTTTAGGCAGCGTAAGCCATTTAAGCATCCAAAGAGCTACTTTTTTTTCCAGTTTTCCTCTACAAAGGGCGATTTTTAAGGGTGTAGGAGTTGAGTATCACGACTCTCTTGTAGCCTATTTTCATCCCGGGAATCTCCTGAACATTTTGCAAAAATCCCCATCACAATCGGATCAACTGTATGGCCGCGCGTAAAGTACAAACAAACATTAATTTTTATATGTTAGATATAGGTTACTTCGTGTGGTAATCGGGAAAGAATACTCTCACCGTAAAAGTAAAGTGATCCCACAACAGACCTCAGGAGGCCCTTGGGGTAGTAGGAGGTCAAGGCTCCCACTTTTTCTAGACAATCGGCACTTTTTGTCAGCCGGGTTATCATCCCTGCGTGACGGCCGCCTTTACCCCAGAACAAGCGTCTGGTACTCATTTCTGTTAGAGGCTGAGTCGACCCCAGGGCCATAGTGCCGCCAGAGGGTTTGGGTCAGTTTAAAAATCCTGACCCCAACGGGACTTTGAACCCTTGACCCTCCGGCTTGTAGCTCAGTGCCTTAACCACTACGCTACGGCGTGCCCCTACTCTCACCGTTACATTTCTTTAATAAATTCTACTTAACGTAAACTGAAATGATTTTAACCAAAGAGGTGATTTTAAGAGTAATTATTCTTACCTGAGATCAATATACAGTATAATATACAAGGTGTTTCAGAATAAGTATTACAAACTTCTAGGGGTTGTACTACAAGTGTGGTTCCACGTGGCGACCCTGTTGTTCGTTGCACAAAGTGTACCTGCGACGCATGTCTTCATTCATACGCCCTCAAGACCTGGCGTGTGTTCAGTAATTTTTACTGCCGCCAGAATTCGTGCAAGATCTTCCTTCACCTCGACAGGTGTAGTACAACCTCTACTAGAAGTCTGTAATACTTATTCTGAAACACAACGCTCATATCAGCCCATTGTGTTTCGATCTTCAAAATCGAAATGGTATGTTTACAGACATATGTTCCATATCAAAACTTTATCTACTAAGTCCCCTCTACAACTCCTGGAAGTCTGTAATACTTAGTAATACTTATACTGAAACAGCCTGTGTGTGTGTGTGTGTGTGTATATATATATATATATATATAGGCCTATTTATAGGAAGCCAGATATAATAAGAACAGTTAAGTCTCGTAGACTGCGATGGGCAGGACATGTTGCGCGTATGGGGAATGAAAGACGTGCATGGAAACTTCTTGTAGGAAAACTAGAAGGAAAACGCCCAGTTGGTAGACCAAGAATGAGGTGGGAGAAACAACATTAACTATGATTTGAGGGAAGTAGATTATACAGGGAATGATTGGAAAGCATTAGCTCAGGATAGAGATGTCCGCGCGGCCATGAACCTACGGGTTCGATAGTGCCAGTGAGTAAGTAGGTATATATAGGCCTATACTAGCTAAAGCGTGCTGCCTTTTAACGCAGCGGGCCCGGGTTCGATCCCCGGTCGGGGCAGTTTTTCTGGGTGAGGTTTTTATCGGGGTTTTTCCTCACCTGTAAGACAAATATCAGGAAAACTTTAAGGCCCAAACGGTCCCCGAAATCATATGGCCATCATCCTTATCATTATCATCCTTACCATTATCATTATCATCATCATCCTTCACCGGTGTGGAAAGCAACGGGAAGCTACCACACCTACACAATTCCCTAGTAAAGCTGCAAGCATAGCATGAAAATGCTATGATTGCAGTGAAGGACCTGCCTTCGGGCAGAATTACTGTGGATGTATACTAGCTAATACCCGGCGTGCGCTGCTACGCCTAAATAAATGAAAATTAATGTGCTTTTATGTTTAGTTGAATTAGTAGGAGGTAAAATAATTATACATTTCTATTTTTAGATGCCTCATGCTGATTACCCGGCGTTGCCCCGGGAATCTACTTATCCCGATCTTCTTGACATAAATGAGCTGAAATACGAAAATTAATGTGTTTTATGTTTAGTTAAATAAGTGAAGGGAAAATTTTATATCGTAATTATTTTTAGCTACCTGTGCTGTTTACCCGGCGTTGTCCGGGAATCTACTCATCCCGATCTTCTTGTCATAAATGAGCTGAAAGATAAACATTAATGCAGTTCTTATGATTAGTTGAATAAGTAAAATGAAAAATAATTATAAATGTAGATCGTAATTATTTTAAGATTCCCGTGCTGATTACCCGGTGTTGCCGGGAATCTACTTATCTCGGTCTTCTTGGCACAAATGAGCTAAAAGACAAAATTCATTATTGTGAGTTATCCGTAAAAGAATACCCACCATTTGCTGCTAAGCTTGCACAGGAATCTACGTACTTGTCTCGATCTTCTTGGCATCAATGAAAGACAAAAATGTTTATTGTGAGTTATCCGTAAGAGATAAACACTATATGCTGTCGTGGACTTTTTTGTAGAGCTTTTTGAGATATTCAATTCTGTGTACATTAATTTTGTATGTTTGTTATTTTTTAGGCGGCGTAAGCCATTTAAGCGTCCAAAGAGCTACTTTTTTCACGTTTTCCACTACAAAGGGTTATTTTTAAGAGTGTAGGAGTTCAGTATTACAACTCTCTTACAGCCTATGTTCATTCCGGGAATAATCTGAACATTTTGCAAAAAGTCCCATCACAATCGGATAAACGGTATGGCCGCGCATAAAGTATGAACAAACAAATAAACAAACCAACAAATAAACATTCATTTTTATATATTAGATATAAAGGAACGTCGGGTAATGTGGACCTCTTTTGAATTTTTCTTCTTTTAATTAAATGATTTGAATTTTGTTTAATTACAGGGATTATCATTAGTGTTGTAGCTATGCAATAGCATTGTTATTTTATTCAAATATGGAAACATCTTCATAATTAATACACTTTTTTTCATTACAAGAACGGTCCACTTTAATCTCGATATAAGGATGAAGTGGACCCCAGAGTCCATTCTAGCTTTTAGTCTGTTTTAAGTTTATTTACTTTATTAATTTATACAGACAGGCACAGATTAATCTGAAAATATTTATGACTGATTATATTTAAAAGGCTTTGATATTTATTTAATGTTTTGAAAAATAATTGTTGATTATTACATTTTCACGTCATTCAACTGCAGAAAACGACGGTTTGGTAAAATTCCAAGGCCGTTATATAAAATTAAGTAAGTGGATGGTTTTTACAGGTAGAATCCTCATTGATAAATATACGTATTCGTGTAAATTGGACCCAGAGGGACCACATTAACCGAATTCCGTTTTTATATTTAATTACTTATACAGCCACCTTGTCACACAATATAAAACCAAATCCGTCGGTATATTAAAACAGCATCTACATAATATAATATATTTAGGAGTTATTTTCAACATTTGTAACCTATTCAGTAGCAGAAATTAAGAATTGATTCTTAGCTTGAAAAACTTTTAAAGTGATAATTTTCATAAATATCACAAATAAACCCTTCCTCGCACAAAGAATAAAATAAACTGGCATTGGACCCGTCAATGTTGATGAAGGGAAGAAAAAATATTTTCTGTTCGTGGGCAGCACCAATTATAGAAGATATTAATAGGGCCCACTCAAACAGAAGGGTTCCCATTATCCGAAATTCCCCACATTATAGCATATATATAACATGAACAAAAAAATAAATGCCTGAACCTTGATTTGAACCCGAGGCTCTAACTTTATACGTCAGTGACATAACCACTAGTACACTCAGGCATCTAGCACAAACATTTATTTTTCCTTCCTTATATATGATTCTCAGTCGTGAGAGGCAACAGTATATATATATTCCATACGTCCCGCATAGGACGCGGGGCTCTCTAGCGGGAATATATTAACAAAGCTAATTTAGTTACAAAATTATTTTTAGTCATTGAGAATTTTTTTTTCATCATTGAGACTTTTTCCAAACAATCTTAATAACCAAGACGAGTTTTAAAAATATATAAATGACTACGGACTTATAGATTATCAGTTTAAGATTCGGTTTTTCAGCATTTTATATTTTTTACAGTGGGTGAAGAGCTGGACCACACATCAACCTCCAACCTGTAGGATTTTGATCAAGGTTGCCTTTGATGAACCAACATCAAACTACAAGGCAGCAGTACATGTAACCCTAGGCACGGGCTCTCACAGCCGAGCATACTGTACCCTGCAATTATATTGTAAATAATATAATATTAAATTATAAAGTTGTTACCCTCTAGGTCCGTCTGCTCAACGTTGTAAGATATTAATTCTCTATAGGTCTTTCGGGACTAGCATCTAACTGTTAATACACCAAGATCGGCTTTTGTACAATGTGTTATTTATTTCTCTGATCAAGTATTGTGTTTTTGTCATTTGATGAACGTAGACGTAATGGGAAACCCAACGTTTCTTAACGTTACTTAACATCCTACGTCTAACACTGGTTAATGTATCGAATTCCCAGAATATAAGAACAAATAAATAATCATGAACCAAATTGGCTTAACCATCCTTTGATTAATATTTACATTCTTCATTAAGCCTATTACGTAACTTGCCAATTACGTCAATTCAAATCAGTGATTCTGAGCTCGGTTAGAGGTCGAATGTGTATGTCTACAATTGCCATATTAATAATATATTATTATTATTATTATTATTATTATTATTATTATTATTATTATTATTATTATTATTATTATTATTTATCTCATAGACCGATCTTTTTGCCTCTTTCTGTTGATAGAATTGCCTCTTCCTGTTCATAATAAAAGATATCTCCGCAAATTAACTTCTATAACAAGGATATCGATTCAACAATGTACGATCGGTATGGCACAAAGATAAATGCCAAAAGAAAATTACTTCAAACATGACAAAAAAAAGTTGTTACTCTAAAAAAATAAATTAAATAAATGTTGTATAATGAATCTGCATTAATGTTAAGTTATTTCTCATACAATCATCTGTTATTGATTTTTCCCAAGCCCAAAGAGGTTTAACAGTAAATATATGCTATTTATAACTTTACAGCCGGCTTAGAAATCGCTCGGAAGTAAGATCGGAATACATAACCTCACATTTGGTATATAAGCCTATTAAACATAATTATTTTTATCTTCTAATGTTGGTATTATTGCGCTAAATAGTCACTCCAAATCCAACGCGAGGTTGAGTTTTTCATTAGACAAAATCACTCGCGACTTTGTCGCTCGTGATTTTTTCAAAAAGCACAACCTCTTGTTAGATTACTGTTGATAATTATTATGATTGTGGTTTATTTTATCTGATGGAGTTAAGACAGTTAGGTCTTCTCTGCTACTTAACCTGGATTGCATTATTTAGATATTAACACTTATGAATTATCTACAGATTTATTAATAATATATATTAAGCATAGGCTACACAATATACAGATGACAGGAAAGAATAAAACATATAAAGTAGTAATAATGATTTTTTTAGGAATATTCCACAATACAATGTTTCTCCTTCAATCTAAAGTGATTTGTCGCCAGAGGTTCCTGTCTAAAGCATCTTCTTCTCTCAAACCTTTAGCTTCCATACTTCTCCTCACTCCATCTATCTGACGTTCTCTAGGTCTACCTCTTCCACTTCTTCCATTAGCTTTCCAATCAAGGATTTTCTTTGGTATTCTAACTTCTTCCATTCTTATGAGGCGTCTATACATTTCAGACGTTTTTCTTCTATTTTTCCTATTTTTTTTTTAATTTGCGTAATTTCCTTTATTGTGCTGTTTCTGACTTTATCCCTTCTTTAAATTCTTGTTGATCGCTTCTAAAAATACATTTCTACTGCTAACAGCTTGTTGGCTTGTTTTCTACTTAGATTCAATAATAAAATTCATCGTTAAAACCGTTGAGGTGGATAGTCATAAAATAAAATGAGTTAAAATATACCTTCTTAGATCAGAGCCGTCGTCCTCTACTTATAAGATATGTATGCTTTTTTTTTGTCTGAAGGCGTTTCAGAATCTCTATTCCATCTTCAACAGGTCTTTCTTCGCTACATTACTTGATATTCTTGGTGCTGGTCCTATTGTAATGTTGTCATGACTCAAGACAACACTACATTAGGACCAGCACAAAACATCAAGCAATGTACCGAAGAAAGACCTGCTGAAGATGGAATGGAGATTCTATAAGGCCTTCAGATAAAAAAGCATACATATATTATAATTGAGGACGACTGCTCTGACCTTAGAAGGTACATTTTATGTTACTACTACTTAGACTGCTGTCCAGGTTCGGACCCATATAATACAATATAATAATAAAAATAATAGTAATATTCTTCTTCTTATTCTTTTTCTTCTTCCTTCCAAGTATTAGGCCAAGGCCTGTTACGGTCCTATAGAAAATTTTCCCTCCAGTGTTTCATTGGACGGCCCAGTGATCTTCCTTCCGGGAAATCTCGTATAAGACTTGAAAGCGTAATAATAGTCCCTTCAATTGGTTGCTGGCCAAAGGAAGGCAATACCAGTGATGGGGCTGCCATCTTACAGCCTTTAGTCAGGCTTTTCTGGAGAAGAAAAGAAAATAAAGGAAAGAAGAAATGGAAGAAAGGAAAGACTCCCTAGCCCTCGGATGCCCTAATAGCGTTGGGGTCGGAAAAACAAGAGTTAACCAAGAGAGGTTAGATAGTAAAGTTAAGAGTGCAAAACACAAGTAAGTGAAAGAAATGTTTTGCTCAGCTTGGGCACCTTGTGGTCGCCATCCACATATCCCCTAGATGAGGACCCCTGAGGAATATTAATTAATATAATAATATATAATATATATATTATTATAACCTAAAATTTTATTAAATAAAATTGTCTTGCAAAAGAAAGTGGAAAATATAAAATAATATTGAATATGTACCTAGGACATGGTTGCATACTGTATTGCCTAGGGAAACATTTATTGAACTTTTTTTAAACTGTTTTTGAGTCGGGCAGTCCTTGATATAAGAGTCAGGTGGCTGAAACAAGGAAGAATGAGGAACAGTGAGATGTCGATGTAGAGGTACAGCTAGATTAAAATTTCTCTCGAACATGTGTTTAAGTTATGGTGGGAAGATAGTGAACTGTAGCAACTAGAAATAGGCCTACAGAGGGGTGAATTTCTTCCTCCATACAGACTCGAACCAGCACAAGATCCTTAACTTTGCACAATGGCATAATGCCTAAAACCTTTCAGTTATGGGGCGGGACTTTATTAACATAAGAGCTATATATCCTGTAACTAATAAACTCACTGACACTATCGAACCATTAAGTTCATGGGCGCGCGGACATAAGCTCTCCATACATCACTATCCTGAGCTGTTTTCCAAAAATATCCTGTATAATCTACATCTCTCAATTCATGGATAATGTTATTCTTACAGCTCATTCTTGGTCTAACAACTGGGTGTTTTCCCTCTGGCTTTCCTACAATAATATTCCATGCCCCTCTTTCATTCCCCACTTCGTAAGGTCTTCTATTCCACTTTACCAGGGTTAAATTATGGGCATATAATAACAATTATAAATTATCTACAAATTGATTAATAATATATAATAGGCATAGAATACACAATATGCAGACGACAAGGGAAAAATTCTAAAACAACAATAGCAACAACAATAATAATCTATATTTTGAATATATAACACTGGTCAACATGATTTTTGTCTCATGAGTACCAATAGTTGTACTTAATGCAGTTTTTATCGTATTTTCAAATATGTATTCGGAATTTCTCCATCATCCACAGTTTTTTTATTTCAATTTCAATTAATGGATTTAAATAATCATTTTTAAATAAAACAAACAAAATCAAAACATACAGTGGTGTACCTTGACTTGCAATCTGCAATGAGACCAGTTCCACACTGCGAAGAATTGCTCATACCAAAGCCTCCAGAACATGTGACATTAGATGAAGAGAGCTCAGATTCTGATGGAAGTAAGGAAGAAGAAGAAACAGATTTTGGTGGTACAACTTTTGAACAAAGCTGTTCATGTGAGCCTCATTTATTGACTCAAGAAAATCTTAACGATCTCATACGAGATTGAAAGTTATCCAAAAACCAGTCTGAAATGCTTGGTTCCCGAATAAAAGGATGGAATCTCTCGGAAATCTTACGTGATGGAGAAAAACCAATATCATATTTGAATTCAGGAGAAAAAATACTATCAGAATCACATATGTTTCTTTCTGAGACAAAAAAAAAAGTTTCTTTTTTTTTATAATTGGACCATAATTTATACTTGTTTAGCAAGTCGATTAGTTTATGCAGTTCCTACATCACGAACGTTTTTTTTAATTATGAGCAATTTTTTTACCCCTCTTTACGTCTGATTCTGCTTAAGCGTAGAGTACTTGCTGTTTAAACAGGTCTTCAAGGTTAAAGTGCGGTGGGAACTTTGTTTATTTTTATTTTTACAGTATAGCGTGAAACTACATATGTGACATGGTCGATTATTTATAGGTCATAAGATTCTAGTTTTTTAGTCAGCCTTGAGCATCCTGCGGTTTAAAGTTAGGGAGGTCAGGGGCAAAACAGTACATAATAATCAAATATAACTCAACCGGAGCCGTGACACACAAGAATTACAAAATACGTGCTTTATTATAAACTGGAAACGTTCCGCCATTGTTGACAAATATCCGGATACGTAACGTGTCTGACAAAATCAATCCCAATGTTCTCTTAGTTTTTAAATGCTGTTCGTACTTTTTTATCAATAGAAAATTTACTTTTTTTTTTCCTATGGGAATATTTTTTGCAAGTCACTAGCTTAACTTAATTTTTATATATATATATATATATATATATATATATATATATATATATATTTTATATTTTCGAATTATTCACAATGCAATGGTTTTCCGTCACCCTAAAAACTTTGTGCAGTTGTAGCGCTCCTGAATATAATCATCTGCAAGTCCCAGTTCACTCACAATTTTTCTCACACCATTCATCCAACCTTCCCTAGGTCTTTCCTTTCTTCTTTTCCAATCTATTGTCCAATCCAAGTTCTTATTATGGATTCTATCCGATGTCATCCTCTTGAGATGTCCATACCATCTTAATCGTCTCTGCAATTGTAATTTATTTCTTTCAACATCCATTATTTTGTTAAATTCAAGGTTTCTAATTTTTATAGTCTGGACTTTCGGGATAATAATAATAATAATAATAATAATAATAATAATAATAATAATAATAATAATAATAATAATAATCTTATTAATTTCACGGGCTAGGCAAATTGCCTGTTCCGCCTCACAGTTGTTCTGTCCATCTTTTTACTGGCCTTCCTACATTCCTTGAAGCTCTTAGTTTATAATTAAATGGTGTTTTTGGTAATCTTGTTACATTCATTCTTTGTACATGTCTAAACCTTTTATCTCTATATTCTTTGATTTTATCAATCAATGGATATAGTGTATTTAACCCTGTTCTTATATATTCATTCTTTATCCGATCCAATCTTGTGCAGCCTTTTGTTCTTCTAAGGAAGTTTCATTTATACGCTTTGTTTAATAATGATGATGATGATGATGATAATAATAATAATAATAATAATAATAATAATAATAATAATAATAATGATACTAATAATAATAATAAAGCCACAAGTATTAACGAAACCGTAGTTTCATGGCCGCCCGGTCATAAGATCTCCATACATCTCTATCATGAAAAAAATGTTCTCCAATCATCCTCAATATAATCTACTTCCCTGAAGTGATAATATAACAATAATATAAGTAATAAGAATGGGATATGATTCACTGGAAATTTGTTCCAAAGACGTGCAGTAGATTCGGATCTTTATTCTTGACAACTGGAACGAGTTCACGAAATTTTGAGGATCGCGGGTTCAAGCCCTACCGAGCCCCCTACTGCACGAACAACAATGACAGAAATTCAGGAAATGGGAGGAATCAAGTTGCTACCACACCCAGCATATAGTCATTATCTTGCACATTCACATTATTGTCTATTTCGATATATGATCTTCTCTTGCGTGAAATTTCGAAAGCATTAAAAATATTGAAGCTGTGTAAGTGAATATCATCGAATTTACCTATCTAAAACCAGAGACTGGTACCATCGCGGGATAATAAACTCACTGAAAGATGGCTCGAGATGGTATCTACTTTGAAGAGCAGTTTAATTTCTTATCAGGAAATATCAAAATAGTTTTGTTAAAAAAAAGATTTTACTTATTAGACATAATCTGTACAACTTTCGTAAAACGAATGACATAACGGCAACATTTGTTTTGGCTCCAATTGAAAGATGATGATGATGATGATAATAATAATAGTAATAATAATAATAATAATAATAATAATTATTATTATTATTATTATTATTATTATTTTATTTATAAGCAGATTTTCAATCTTTACACATCTTTCTGTGCCTAAAGTTTTATTTTCCTTCTCCACTCGTCTTCGTCCATACACTCCATTTCCTCCAGTCCTCTTGTTCTCATTCCAGTTCTTATCTAAGTCTTCCTTTCCTTCTTCCTGGTAGACACCATTCCAATGTTTTTCTTCTTGTATTCGTCGTACATGCCCATACTAATTTAATTGCTTGTATCTTATATAATCTAATGTCGAATATCTAATATTTATTTCTTCTCGTATGACAGTATTTCTTTTCTTTTCTTCTTCTTCTTCTTCTTCTAATTTTTAACATCTTGTTGCTCTCCTCAAGAAACTTGAATTTCCAAACTTCAGCACCATAACAATAATAACAATAATAATATAATAATATTGATAATAATATTGATAATAATAATATTGATAATAATAATAATAATGATAATAATAATAATAATAATATTGATAATACTAATAATGATACTATTGATAATGATAATATTGATAATGATAACGATAATGATGATAATAATAATAATAATAATAATAATAATAATAAACTAATACAATTTTTACCAGGAATGTTCCATGCTACAATTGTTCTCCTCCAACCGTAGCTGATGAGTATGATTAAATTTGTCAAGAAACAGAGGGAAATAGGTGTATTTATCGGAGTAAAAAATATATATATTTAAAAAGTTAGGATTGTAATTCCATTTGCGATTGTATAAGTATTGTCTCGTAAGTAATGTTTTCTTACCAAAAATTGAACTATTCTTCAAACTACAGACCATCAGATTGTATGGACTTGAGCAATCTTTCAACGAGGTTTATTATGCCGAGACAGTACCTTCTGGTTTTTTGATTGGAAGAATTATTTTGAGACTCACTTCCATAGCTTCAATGTTCTCAATATTTTCGAAATTTCACTCAAGAAATGTGTTTCGGAGCGAAACAGCTCGTAATTTGAAGGCGCAAGATCAGGGCTGTATGCTGGGTGTGGTAACAGTTAATTCCTTCCAATTCCTGATTTTTTGTCATGTTAGTTCGTGTAGTTTGGAGTCCGGTCGGATTTAAATCCGCGACTTCTAAAATTTAATGAACTAGTTTCAGTTGTTTAAAATAATGATCCGAATCGGTTGTACGTCCTTAGGAAGAAATTCCCAGTGAACATGTTCAAAATTCCACCAGACACACAACATTACGTTAAAAACAGACGTTACTTATGAGTAGAGCCAGGATTTTTATGAAATTCCATGTTTTAAACTATTGGTCAGAGAGCGCTGAGACAAAGTATCTTTACATTTTATGATATGTAGAATCAAATACGACCTTCATAGTTTTTCATTTTTGACAATGTAATGTGGTAGACAGCGAAAATTCCTAAGTATCCCATCTGGAACAAGATAAATACTTACTTACTTACTTAATTACTCTCTGGCACTATCGAACCCGTAGGTTCATGGCCGCACGTACATAAGCTCTCCATACATCCCTATCCTGAGCTAATGCTTTCCAATCATTCCCTGTATAATCTACTTCCCTCAAATCATAGTTAATGTTATTCTCCCACATCATTCTTGGTCTACCAACTGGGCGTTTTCCCTCTGGCTTTCCTACAAGAAGCTTCCATGCAAGTCTTTCATTCCCCATACGTGTAACATGTCCTGCCCATCGCAGTCTACGAAATTTAACTGTTCTTATTATATCTGGCTTCCTATAAAGACCATGTAGTTCATTGTTATGTAGTCTTCTCCATTCACCTGTCTGTTCATCTATCTTGGTCAAAAAAAATTCCTAAGTACTTTATTCTCAAATACTTGTAATCTCCTTTCCTCTCTTAAAGTAAGAGTCCATGTTTCGCACCCATATAATATAACTGGTAGAATAATAGTTTTATATATTTTCAGTTTAACGTTTTTTGAAAGGAGTTGGGACATCAAGAGTCTCTGCAATGCATAATAGCACGCATTTCCAGAATTGAGCCTATGTTTAATTTCTTTGTGCATCTCATTCCTATTTGTGATTATTGTTCCTAGGTATTTGAATTCAGCCACTTCCTCAAAATTTCCCTCATTTGTCATTAGCTGTCCATTTCCATTATATAATGAATTTCTACGTGTGACGTAGATTTGATAAAAGAAAATAATTGAAAAAAGGAGAGATGGAATGACCAAGGAGGCTTTTATCCGAAACTACAAAAAAAAAAGGGGCGATTTCCTAATCTGTGACAAGAACATGAATAAGTAGAATAACAATGTTAGAATAATAACCACCTACTCTTTCTCTCAGGTAGAAACCTATTCCTGTTTGCTACCTAAGGACAGTCGTTATTTTATGAATGGATTACAGTATTTAAATGTAGGTAAGACTGCTGCTGCTGCTAAACTTGAAGCTGTGCTGTGAAATAAGATCTTGCTCCACAGTTTATGAAATTTGTAAAGTTCTTGTAGGTAAGGCCAATATTATTGTCACATCAAACTGTCATATATGTAGTGCAGTACATGAGTGCTCCCATAACATCATATAGTGTGGAGCATACTTTTTGATCGTACAAAATAATTCTGACAGACATGCGTTAAAAAATATATAAAAAGCTCCTAACTGTGTATTACGAACAGAATTGATAATTTGATTATTGAAAGCCCATGCATACATACTGTGCTCGGGCAAATTTCATGGACTATTTAACTCATGCCCCAAATGGGAGTCAATGACCAATCACGTTTCAATGATTTCTGTTTTACAACCAATCAGAGTCGTGTTTCACGAAATATTTATCAGTGTTATAATTACCATATTAAAGAAAGCTCCTCCTTTTTAATATTCTGAAATAGTATGATCTAGTTGCAGTGATAAACAAAATAAGCAGATGAAGCGCACCTATCGTTTCTCATTTGTTTTCAAACATCGCCGTTTACATTAGATATATAAATATTTTAAAATAACTACAGTTAAATAATGATTTGTGAGTAAACAGCTTAATTTTATTCGTTAAATAGTCCTAACAAATGCCACTCTTGATTTCCAAATTCTCTAGATAAATTCACTCCTCACTTCGTGAGTCGTGAATTTATCGATAATTTGGAAATCACTCGTGGCATTACTTATGAAAAACTAATGTTAAAATAATTCTAACTATATTTCACTATGTTCATACGTGTAATGTATAGGATTAAAAATAATTGTAATTGCAAAGAGAGTTTTGAAATGCTCCCTAGAATTATTTGTGGATTAATTTATTTCAACATCTTTTTTCTCCAAAAATATCATATAGTACTTGGTCTACTGCGACGGGCAGGACATGTGACACGAATGGGGGAATGAAAGACGTGCATGGAAGCTTCTTGTAGGAAAACCAGAGGAAAAATGCCCAGTTGTAGACCAAGAATGAAGTGGGAGAATAACATTAACCATGATTTGAGGGAAAGATTATAGAGGGGATGATTGGAAAACATTGGCTCAGGATAGGGATGTATGGAGAGCTTAGGTCCGTGCGGCCATGAACCTACGGGTTCGATTGTGTTAGTGAGTTAGTTAGTTAGGACTTGGTCTACGTATGTTCTGATTCATCCAATTTAATGTTATTGTGACATTTATATATACTGGAATTCATTATTTTTATGCAAGGTAAATAGAAGTCAACCAAACTGTACCTACTCTAAATTTTGTCAGTGGTATATCCGATGGAAGCAAGTTACAACGGTTACTGTGTTTTGTTTTTTTTATTTATATTTGGATTTCGTAATTGAATATCATTAGATAAATTAATTGATCGCGTTTTATATAAACCCAGTATCAATTTATTGAAATAAAGTGTCAAACTACAGGCTTGGGAGGCCCTTGGGTTAGGTGGATGTTGAGACTTCCACATTTCTAGACAATCTCCAAGGGATGTCCACTGGGTTCTCAGTCGTGCGTGACGGCCCCTTTGCCCCAGAATATGCGTCTGGTACTCATTTAAATTAAGAGCTGAGTAGACTCTAGGGCTATGATGCCGCCATTGAGACTCAAACCCACGACATTCCGGGTTGTTAGCGTGATTCCTCACGGAATATACTTCAATGTGAGCCATTAAAATTGCTTCAAATCACGAACATGATATTTTATTGATAAGAATCAATAAAACCTCAATATTAAAAATTCCAAAATTTATTATATTAAATGATATTTTATATTGAGTCAGAAGTAATGAAACATTAATTAAAATGGAAATACAGTGAAACTCTTGATTTCTTGAGCTACACAAAGGTCTTCTTCTCTCATTTGTGTACTTGTATGTATACCCATAAATTATACAGGGCTTGTGTATATAAATATGCGTAAAAAGTTGAAAAAATAGTAGCTTCATAATATTTTTGTGTCCTTATTTTCATATTTTTCATATTTTGCTATTATGATTTCATATTTCAGTATAATTTTCTTCATATAGTTCCTCGCTCTACTTATGAGACAGCATAATATTATCAACATGGCCATTTCCTAGAAAATTCCGAAGAAATTAAGCTATTTAGGATGTTCTCATGAAGAGATTTTTCAATTGTTTACAAAACGTTACCGATCCTATCTAGTAGACACCAAAACTGACCATAATGGATATTAATAAATAAATAAATATATATATATATATATATATATATATATATATATGTGTGTGTGATTAAAAAAGTTTTTTTGTGTTTTCCGCGTCATGGATTCAAGTTCGGCCTCTGGCCACTGATTCCGACGTTTCGGCATGATCCCACATACCTATATTAAGGAATGATAAGTTCGAGTTACAGGTTTAGGTCTTATATAATTAAACACAGAGTTTTCGCTGTGGTTCGAAAACTCTGTGTATTTAATTATATAAGACCTAAACCTGTGACTCGAACTTATTATTCCCTAATAATGATATTTGAGATCATGCCGAAACGTCGGAATCAGTGGCCATAGGCCGAACTTGAATCCATGACGCGGAAAACCCAAGAAAACTTTCTTAATCATATTTATATCCGCTAAAATCTGCAATATTATATATATATGTATGTATATGTTCTTTCCACTGTATCTTGTTGTTAAATATCTTTTCTTTTATGGAGTAGATCTACAGTTCTTCACGGATATCCTCGTTTCTTATCTGGTCCATACTAGTGCAGCCTTTTACTCTTCTTAAAAATTTAATCTCGGCTGCTTGGATTTTACTTTCTTGTTTGGTAGTGGTAATCCAAGATTCAATCCCATAAAAAAGGACATTTTTATAAAATTTTAATTTTGTTTGTTTATGGGCTTTATTATTCAATGTTCTATTTATTGTACCACAAATAGCTTGAAACTGATGTGTTTTGTGTTCAATATCCGCAATATAGGACACCTTCCACTATTAGTGAAGACGGAACAGACAACTCTTGCCTAAACCAGGAAGTGAAGATGAAGATATATATGTATATATATTACTTTATAGGAAGCCAGGTATAATAAGAACAGTTAAGTCTCGTGGACTGCAATAGGCAGGACTTGTGGCACGAATGGTGAATGAAAGACGTGCATAGAAGCTTATTGTACAAAACCAGAGGGGAAACTCCCAGCTACTAGACCAAGAATGAGGTGGGAGAATAACATTAGGATTTGAGGGATGTAGATTATACAGGGAATGATTGGAAAACATTAGCTCAGGATAGAGATGTATGGAGAGCTTATGCCCGCGTGGTCATAAAGCTACGGGTTCGATAGTGCCATTAAGCTGTATATATATCTCCAGCGGCCGCAATTTGTGTTTTATCTAAACTAAACTTGGCATAAACAATCCGTTTAATACGTAAGATCGAGTTAGTTAACCAGAAAATCATACAAAAATCTATCTAGCGAGCGCAATTTTCGATCTTTCGTAACGAAACTCTGTTGTAAGATATTGAAATAAAACGAGGAAGGTATTTTCCAAACAAATGCGAAATCTGAATATTAAAACTGAGAGTTTACCTGAAACCTGAAATTGAAAATCTGTCTTGCAACCTCAATGTTTCTTTCGTTGCAATTAATCTGTATTTCACACAATTTAGTTAATCCTTAATTGGCAAGTATCCTATAAAATACTTGTGGATTGGTTTTTTTTAAATAATTAATAAAGTATTGTAAAAGTGGGTCAGTATCAATCATTTCAATTGGATCAAATTATACAACATGCAATAGGTAATAACTTACGGTTATGGATGGTTGTTTTCACTACAGTATGATACGTTTATGTAAGTTGGAATAAGAAATTGAGTTTCTCCTATTTAACGGTTAGCAAAATAAATATCATCATCATCATCCAGGGATTAAGCCTCTTGCCTCGTTCCGGTTTCTTGAAAGCTAGAATTGTTAAAATTGTTCAGACCATTTTCTGTGTGGGCGTCCAACATTTCTCCTTCCGTGCGGTTTATAATTTAGCAATAATTTTGGAAATATTTCTTCTGGCATTCTATCAATATGTTCTTTCCAGGCATTCCTATATTTAATTATTTGGTCTGTAAGTGTCCCGCGCCGTAGCCGAGCGGTTAAGGTAGGAAGCCTTGGCGCAGAGCTACGGGACTTGCGCTGGTTCGAGTCTCCATGGGGGAAGAAATTTTCTCATGGTATTTCGGCCAGTATGGGGCCGGTGCCCACCCAGCATCGTGAGGCAATTGGGTAGCTACAATAAGTAGCGGCTCCAGGTTGAGGAACCAGCTATAACGGCTGGGGGACTCGACATGCTAACCACATGTCACCCCTACACTGGCTGTTGATCATCTACCTCTGTGATTGACACATGTGGATGTGAAGGGCCAGCAGCCGGCTGGTAAAAGGGCAACCGCTGAAAAAGTGGAAAGACCCTCATCGGATCGGTCTGTAAGTTTGAAAATATTTAGTTCCTTTCTTATATCTTCATTTCTTATCCAGCAAAATAAAGATACATTCTGTAAACCAGCAAAATGGGACCATGAGAGAGAGGAAGAAAGCATTTTTTAAGTATTTCAACTATTTTTTTAATTTTTAAGTATGAGTGTGTGTGCGTGTATGTGTAGACAAGCATCTTCTTCTTCTTCTTCTTATTCTCTTCATGATTTATGCTCCGGGCCTGTTGTGTCCTCTCAGCGTTCTTACGTTTATAAGGGTCTTCCTACATCTCTTCGACTTGTAGGCTTTCAATTATTACTTTTGGAAGTCTATGATTGTACATTGTTTCAATATGTGTGTTCGGTTTCATGTAATATTTTTCTGTTTTTCACTTATGAGATACATAGGCCTGTATTCAATTCTGTTCGTATTTCTTAATTTTGTTCCTCTTAAAATGTCATTTCTGCACTTGGAATCCGACTGCTCGTTTTGTTCACTTCCACACAATAGGAGAGGTGTAACCTTTGTGTTATAAAATTTTATTCTTGTTTATTTTCTTATTAACGAATTACAAAAGAATAAAGGTTGTTCTCATAAAACGATTAAAAAAAATAATCTTCATCGATCCTATTAGTAGCCACAGAAATTGACCATGACAAAAATTATATATATAAATTAATGTTTGTTTGTATGTTTGTTTGCTTGTTCGTACTTTATACGCGGCCATACCGTTGATCCGATTGTGATGGGTTTTTTTTTTTGCAAAATGTTCAGGAGATTCTCGGGATGAACATAGGCTATAAGAGAGTTGTGATACTCAACTCCTACACCCTTAAAAATCGCCCTTTGTAGTGGGAAACCTGAAAAAAGTAGCTCTTTGGACGCTTAAATGGCTTACGCTGCCTAAACCATAAGAAATACACAAAACTAATGTACACAGAATTGAATATCTCAAAAAGCTATACAAAAAAGTCCGCGACAGCATATGTTTATCTCTTACGGATAACTCACAAAAACCATGTTTGTCTTTCATTGATACCAAGAGTCCCTTATCTCTTACGGATAACTCATAATAACCATTTTTGTCTTTCATTGATACCAAGAGTCTCGCGCCGTAGCCGAGTGGTTAAGGCAAGAAGTCTTGGCGCAGAACTACGGGACTTACGCTGGTTCGAGTCTCTACGAGGGAAGACATTTTTCTCATGGAATTTCGGCCAGTATGGGACCGATGCACAGTGGGTCAGAAATGAAATCTAGCTGGGGGGGAGACTGTTTTGATTCGCTCTCATCAATTTATCTTTTTCTTTTTTTCATTCTAATATAATTTTTATATGACGGTTCTTAACTTATGTGCAAAGGAGGGTACAATTCTAATGTTTATGAAGACAATTTAAACATCGGAAGTTGCCGATGGTTAAGAACTCATCTGGTCTGTATCCCAGTTGCGTTATTAGCGTTGTGTGTTCATCTGATTTGGATGTTTTTTTTTTCTGTGTGTTTGAGTCGGTCCCTGGATGGTTTAGATTCACAATTGGACTTGGTAGGTGGCGCGGCGATAAGGTTATAGGATTTTTTTTATGTCAGATGCTTAGTCATCTGCATTATCGTTATGTTCCGACATAACTATGTGACGTCATCATTCACACTTCTTGAGCCACAACAGAAGGCTGTAAGAGGGTTTCTTGCGAACTTATTTAATAATATCTAATTATGTCCTAATTGCTGAGTTTTATGGTAAAAAAGTAACATTTTTATCGTCCACCCATGACATGAGAATTGAACGTTCGGGCAGGACAACATCTGCTGGGTACGCTAGTATATATATATATATATATATATATATATATATATATATATTCTGTAATGTGTTTGTGTGAACATTAACACTCTAGCGGCTACAATTTTTGTTTCTTCCAAACTAAACTTGATATATATCAATTAACTAAAAATTAGGCCAAGTTCGTTAACCAGTAAAATCGGACAATTAGGTATAGGAGTTCACCTGAATCTAATATTTAATATCGCTCTAGCTGTCGAAATTTTCGAGGTTTCACAACGAAACAGTATATGCTATTTAAATAAAACGAGAAAGATATTTTTAAAAAAATCAGGGGAACCAGAATCATTAGAAGTAGGGTTTACCTGAAACCTGAAATTAAAAATTGACTCTAGCAACCGACATGTTTGTCTCTTCGCAATGTGTATCATACAATTTAAGTATCCCTTAAATTGACAGTGCATTCTATTGGTGCATCAGTTTAGTTTTATTAATATCTTCTAATATATAAAAATGAATGTTTGTTTGCTTGTTTGTTCGTATTCTATGCGCGGCCATACCGTTGATCCGATTTTGATGGGGTTTTTTGCAAAATGTTCAGGAGATTCCCGGGATGACCATATGCTATAAGGGAGTTGTAATATTCAAACCCGTTAACCCTAAAAATCACCCTTTGTAGCGAAAAACGTGAAATAAAGTCTATATTTTGACGCTTAAATGGCTCACGCTGCCTAAACCATAACAAATTCACCAAATTAATGTACACAGAATTGAATATGTCAAAAACCTCTACAAAAAAGTCCGCGACAGCATATGTTTATCTTTTACGGATAACTCACAATAACCATTTTTGTCTTTCATTGATTCCAAGAAGATCCGGATAAGTAGATTCCCGGTCAGCGTGCTCTGCCATACCGTTCATCCGATAGTGATGGTTTTGTTTTTAAATGTTCAGGAGATTGGGGGGATGAACATAGGCTATAAGAGAGTTGTAATACTGAACCCCTTCGCTCCTAAAAATCACTCTTTGTAGTGAAAAAAAGTGAAATAAAGTGCCTATTTTGACGCTTAAATGGCTTTCGCTGCCTAAACCATAACAAATACACTAAATGATTGTACAACACGGAACTGAATATCTAAAAAAACTGTACAAAAAAGTCCCCGACAGCATATGTTTATTTTTTTCGGATAACTCACAATAACCATTTGCCTTTCATTGATGCCAAGAAAATCGAGATAAGCTTCCCGTTGCTTTCCACACCGGTGGATGATGATAATAAGGATGGTGATGGCCGGATGATTTTCGAGGACCGTTGGGCCCTAAGCTTCCTGATATTTATCTTACAGGCGAGAAAAAAACACCTCACCCAGGAGCCTGTCCCGACTGGGAATCGAACTCGGGCCCGCTGAGTGACAAGGCAGCACGCTACCTCGAGACCACAGCGGTGGACATATATATATGACATGAAAAGAAAAATAAACGCTTGAGCCAGGATTTGAACCCTGGACCTCTAATTATATACGTTAGTGACATATCCATTAGTCCAGCTAGGCTCCTAGCACAACCATTTATTTTTCTTTCCTTATAAATGATTCTCATTCACGAGAGGCAATGGTATAGCGGACTCAATGCCTTCTAGTGGCTAGTATAACAAGTAAGCATTTTAAAGAGAATATCTACTTTATAGCAGTGACGCTTCTTTATTTCTATGTTATAATTAAATTTTGGCATTTAGCAATGAAGAGGCATATATAATATTGTGGATTTTAGTGAATATAAGTATGCATAAGAAATATTTCTAGGGCTTGCCGCATCACAGATTCAAGGTTGGCCTCTGGCTACTGATTCTGACGTTTCGACATTATCAACGAATAATTCCTTGATAATGATATGTTGAATCATGTCGAAACGTCGGAATTATTGAGTCCATGTTTGTGTGTGTGTGTGTGTGTGTAGTTTTCAATCGTGGAACGAAAATAGGCACGAACAGTCAAACAGGTCCATGCGTGCTGATATTACAAATGCATATCCATTTTTTTAATATGTCAAATTGCATTGGTCACTAAGAGATGTTCGTATATGTGTGTATTAATATTGTGGAATAGACTGGGAAGACATTTATTCGTCGTAGTATGACGATAAATAAGTTTTTGACAAAAATGTCAATAAACCTTACTACGTGCACTGTATAGTATTTTGCATACATTGGAGATCAGTACGGTCTTTGTTTTCGATCTTTAATTATATTATAATAAGTAGTCTTGATAAGTTGAATAGCCTGATAGTGCATTTGATGTCTGCTGGGACCGTAGGGGAGGGTATGAGCGCGCGCATGTGTATGTGTGTGTGTATGTGTGGGGGGGTATGTGTATGTATATATGTGTGTTTTCTCTTTCTTTTTTAATTTGTTTCTAGCTTTTTTTAAATTAATGATATGCAGAATAAGACTTTTTTTTCATTGATGCACATGGTCTTTTGATGGATGAGTATAGATGTGTATTATTGTGTATGTAGTGTAGACAGATTTTATTTATCCATTGTCTTGATACATGTGTGTAGCCATGTAGGTATTGTAGGTATTTGTTTATATTATGATTATTTTTATTTTTTTTTAATTCATGGAAAAATAATGCACGTCATGCCAAGCAGGCCCGTGCGCAATGTAAATGCATATGCAATTTCTTTCTTTTGAAAAAAAAAAAAAGACAAAATTCCATTATCATAATTTTGCATTTCCCGATCTCGAGCGACAACTTCTCCAACACTGTTGTTTTGCGTGCAGGCTAATCACTCTCATACAGGCGCTTCTAGCAGGTCCAAAAGTAATGCGTTTGCATCGAACCTAATTAACTAACTAAACTAATTCACTGGCACTATCCAACCCGTAGGTTCATCGCCGCACCATAAGCTCTCTATACAGCCCTCTATACAGCTAATGTTTTCCAATCATTCCCTGTATAAACTCTTTCTGCAAATCATGGTTAATGTTATTCTCCCACCTCATTCTTGGTCTACCAATTGGACGCTTTCCTTCTGGTTTTCCTACAAGAAAATTCCATGCAAGTCTTTCATTCTCCATTCGTGTCACATGTCCTGCCCATCGAAGTCTATGAGACTTAACTGTTCTCATTATATCTGGTTTCCTGTAACGACCATGTAGTTCATTGTTACGTAGTCTTCTCCATTCACCTGTCTGTTCATCTCTCTTTGGTCCAAAAATGTTCCTAAGAACTTTATTCTCAAATACTCGTAATCTCCTTTCTTCCTTTAAAGTAAGAGTCCATGTTCCGCATCCATATGATGTAACTGGTAAAATAACAGTTTTATATATTTTCAGTTTAATGTTTTTTAAAAGGAGTTGGGACGTGAAAAGTCCCTGTAATGCATAATATCACGCATTTCCAGAATTGAGCCTATGTATAATTTCTTTGTGCCTCTCATTCCTATTTGTGATTATTGTTCCTAGATATTTGAATTCAGCCATCTCACTCAAAATTTCCCTCATTTGTCACCAGCTGTCCACTTCCATTACACAATGTACCTCTATGCGTGACCATATATTTAGTTTTATTGATATTTACTTCCAGTTCCAATTTCTTAGTGTTACTCAATAGTATGTGGGCGTTGGCTTTTAGTATATCTTCGCTATCAGAGTACTGATTAAAGCTGTGATCGATTGCGTTGTTTTCTACTTTCAATTTACGAACCATATTGGCAGACCACTTTACGTAGATAATGTGTATTTTTTATTTATTTATAGATACATGTAGCATGAGTGAATGTTTACGGGTTCATGTATAGTGTATGTTTGTTTTATGTGGTGTGTTGATGGAAATGAAGGGAGAAGGTGAAACCAGGCATCCACACTAACCTACTACTATCGAAAAGTATCGAGGAAACCACCAGCTTAACGTCTACCGACACATCCCACATGGATTATCAAATATGTTTGGAATTTCTTCCAGACATTTGGTGCACAATCTAGCGATAAAACTGTTGAGCAATACGAGGCGAGTAGGCTCAAGTGATAGTGTTTGAGATTCCTATAAGGAAGATCCCGGTTCGAACTCCTATACCGACCATCTAAACAGAGGACTTTAACTCGTTTTCCTGAGTCGCAAGGCAATTTAGGATTAGAATTTCATTAACAAGACCCATTGCCAACACGCACACATTACTGAGTAACACTAAGGAATTGGGACTGGAAGTAAATATCAATAAAACTAAATATATGGTCACACGTAGAAATGCATTATATAATGGAAATGGACAGCTAATGACAAATGAGGGAAATTTTGAGGAAGTGGCTGAATTCAAATATCTAGGAACAATAATCACAAATAGGAATGAGATGCACAAAGAAATTAAACATAGGCTCAATTCTGGAAATGCGTGCTATTATGCATTGCAGAGACTCTTGATGTCCCAATTCCTTTCAAAAAACGTTAAACTGAAAATATATAAAACTATTATTCTACCAGTTATATTATATGGGTGCGAAACATGGACTCTTACTTTAAGGGAGGAAAGGAGATTACAAGTAGGCCTATTTGAGAATAAAGTACTTAGGAAAATTTTTGGACCAAAGAGAGATGAACAGACAGGTGAATGGAGAAGACTACATAACAATGAACTACAAGGTCTTTATAGGAAGCCAGATATAATAAGAACAGTTAAGTATCGTAGACTGCGATGGGCAGGACATGTTGCACGTATGGGGAATGAAAGACTTGCATGGAAGCTTCTTGTAGGAAAGCCAGAGGGAAAACGCCCAGTTGGTAGACCAAGAATGAGGTGGGAGAATAACATTAACTATGATTTGAGGGATGTAGATTATACAGGGAAGGATTGGAAAGCATTAGTTCAGGATAGGGGTGTATGGAGAGCTTATGAACTCGCGGCCATGAACCTACAGGTTCGATAGTGCCAGTGAGTTAGTTAGTTAGTTAACAAGACCCATTTATCATATTTACGTTTTCATAGTTGTGACGCATTGTTCGGCTAGAATTTGAATTTGGCGGGCGGTAGCGAGAGTCGTGCCTCGCTTTTGTGGTGGGGGAATATTGATGACCTGACGACTCACGATTCGGTATGTGTCTATACTTGCATTCTGGAAAAATCGGTTCTCGAGTCTTCGACCCGAGAAGTGTCTTGACACAGAGTCAAAATTATTTCTACTCTCGCTTATATAAGAAGGTGCGAGTGTCGGATCAGCCAGTTGTAGTTGTGTATGGGTTGTGAAAGGGTGAAACAACCTGAATAGCGGAGATAAGATGTGGATATAAAATGTTGTATATAATAGCTCTATTGAGTAACACTAAGGGGTTAGGTTTGGAATTATTAAACATCAATAAAACTAAATATATGGTCATACTTAAAAATACATTATATAATGGAAATGGGAAGTTGAGGACAGATGATCAAAACTGTAAAGAACAGGGTGAATTACCTAGGAACAATAATTACAAACAGGAGTAATATGCAGAAAGCAATTGAACATAGGCTGCTTAATCCTGAAAACTGATGATATGTATTTCAAGGACTCTTGTCATCTAAAAAAAAAAATTAAATTGAAAGCATATAAAACTGTTACTCTTCCACATATATTAAATGGATACGAAACATTGACTCTTTCTTGAAGGGAGGGGAAAAAATACGAGTATTTGAGAATAAAATTGTTACGATTTTTTTACGAAAGAGAGATGAACAAACAGGCGAATGGAGAAGATAGTGAACTACATGATCTTTACAGGAAACCAGATAAAATAACAGTTAAATCTCATAGAATGCGATGGGCAGGATATGTGACACTAATGGGTAATGAAAGAGGGGCATGGAAACTCCTTGTAGGAAAACCAGAGGGATAGCGCCCAGTCGGTAGGCCAAGAATGAGGTGAAGAATAACATTAACCATGATTTGAGGGAGGTAAATTATGCAGGGTTGATTGAAAAACATTTGTTCAGGGTAGGGATATATGGAGAACTTATGTATACGTGGCTATGAACCTACGGGTTCGATAGTCATTGGGTTGGTTAGTTAGGTCTAATGCATGGTGGGAATGGAAGATTGACTGCTGTGGCTTAAATATGATTTTTCCTATAATTTAAAGACTTTTATTTAATATAACCTAATTGGTTCTTCAGGTAGCGTGCAGCATTATCATATCGGCTCGAAGTTTATCTGATAGCCTTAATGTTATTTTTCTGACAGAATGAGTATTTTTCTTCTATTCCATCCATCGATAGTAATTCTGCCCGAGGGCAGGTCTTTCACTGCAATCCCTTTGAAGCTTTACTGGGAATTGTAGGTATGGTAGCTTCCCGTTGCTTTCCACACCGGTGAAGGATGATGATGGCCATATGATTTCGGGGACCGTTTGAGCCTTAAAGTTTTCCTGACATTTGTCTTACAGGTGAGGAAAATCCCCGATAAAAACCTCACCCAGAAAAACTGTCCCGACCGGGGATCGAACCGGGGCTCGCTGCGTGACAAGGCAGCACGCTGCCTCGAGACCACAGCGGAGAACTTTCTTCTATTAATGAGTGAAATAATGGTTTTATGTCAGAAGAAACATAGCAGATTAAATAAGAATTACATTTAAAAATAACTTCACCGGGTGTGAAATCCGAATTCTCCACTCAGGTACCGTAGTTAAAACTTTATGCTAGATTAATGGCTACTTTTATACAGCAACATGAATCGTGCTGAAAACATGTATAGGAAACAGAATAATAGATCAAGTGAACAATTTTAATTACCTGGGATATGATGTAACATACGATAGACAAAGGGATGTCTATAGTAAATTTAATAAATTCATATACATGTGTGGAACAGTTGTTTTAAATACATGAGGAAAGAAACAAAATTTAAGTTTTATGGACTTATGGCGTCCCGCGTCGTAGCCGAGCGGTTAAGGTAGGAAGCCTTGGCGCAGAACTACGGGACTTGCGCTGGTTTGAGTCTCCATGGGGGAAAAAATTTTCTCATGGTATTTCGGCCAGTATGGGACCGGTGCCCACCCAGCATCGTGAGGCAATTGGGTAGCTACAATAAGTAGCGGATCCAGGTTGAGGAACCAGCTATAACGGCTGGGGGACTCGACATGCTAACCACATGTCACCCCTACACTGGCTGTTGATCATCTACCTCTGTGATTGACACATGTGGATGTGAAGGGCCAGCAGCCGGCTGGTAAAAGGGCAACCGCTGAAAAGTGGAAAGACCCTCAATCGGAATCGGATCGGATCGGAGTTATGGCTGTTCCTGTGTTGTTATATGGCTTCGAACATTATACTTTGACTAAAAATATACTAAAAAATTTAGAATGTGGAGAAATGAGTTTCCTGAGGCATGTAAAGTAAAGTGATCCCACAACAGGTCCGGAGGCCCTTGGGGTAGTAGGAGGTTAAGGCTCCGACTTTTTTTAGACAATCGGCACTTTATGTCAGCCGGGTTGTCAGCCCTGCGTGATGGCCGCCTTTACCCCCAGAACAAGCGTCTGGTACTGATTTCCGTTAGAGGCTGAGTCGACCCCAAGTCCATAGTGCCGCCAGAAGGTTTGGGTCAGTTTAAAAATCCTGACCCCAACGGGACTTGAACCCTCGACCCTCCGGCTTGTAGCTCTACGCTACGAGGCATGTAGCTGGATATATTTTACAAGATAAAAAATATAGCAAAGATATTAGAAATGAGCTTAACATATTCATCTTAACAGACAGAATCAAAGAATACAAACAAAATTTGTCTGACCACATTCAAAGGATGGTTCAAGAACGCGTAACAAAACAGTTATTCACATATGAGGCGATTAGAAGCAAATGGGTATACGTTTTTGTTTTCCACAAAAAAAACGAGTTTTGTACATAATTACATTCTTAAAGCATGATTTAATTTAGTGGCAAATGGATACGGTATGTATTAGAAGTAGATAAAGTATGATTGCTATTATAAGTAATGCCACGAGTGAATTTATCTAGACTATTTAACTCATGCCCCAAATGGGAGTCAATGACCAATCACATTTCAATATTTTTCGATTTACAACCAATCACAGTCGTGTTTCGTCTAGAATTTACCAACTAAAGTTCATCATAATAAAGAAAGCACCTCCTTTTTAACATTCTGAATAGGTCATAGCATTATTTTGCAGTCATCAACTCCCCAAGAAATACGGCTACCAGATTGTATATATAGTGCATGAATGTCAACACACAGCGCATGCAGGAGTTAATATAAAACATTTGTAGCAATTGATTACACCACCAAAAAAAGAAACCACTGTTTGCACTTTCTTAAATGTATTTTTCCTAGGTAATAATCCAGAAAAATATAATTGTCATATTTACATCATACGACATCAGAAATGATTTAATATACAGTTTGATGTTTCATTTTTTCTCCACTAGAGTGCATTATTACAATATTGCGTTCCTTTGGCAATAAATAATATGATCTGGTTGCAGTGACAAACAAAAGAAGCAAATGAAGCGTACCAATCGTTTCTCATTTGTTTTCAAACATCGCCGTTTACATTAAATATATAAATATTTTAAAATAACTATATTTAAATGATGATTTGTGAGTAAACAGCTTAATTTTATTCGTTAAATAGTCCTAACAAATGCCACTCTTGATTTCCAAATTCTGTAGATAAGTTGGAAATCACTCGTGGCATTACTTATGATAATTTGAAAATCAAGAGTGGCATTTGGTAGGACTATTTAACGAATAAAATTAAGCTGTTTGCTCGCAAATCATTATTTAAATATATCTATTTTAAAATATTTATTTATCTAATATAAACGGCGATCTTTGAAAACAAATGAGAGGCGATGTTTGAAAACAAATTAGAAACGATTGTTACGCTTGTTCATCACTGCAACCAGATCTTATTATTTATTGCCAAAGAATCGCAATATTGTAAGAATGCACCCTAGTGGAGAAATTTATAACCAACATTAAAGGTAAAGTGATCCCACTACAGGCCTCAGGAGGCCCTTGGGGTAGTAGGAGGTTAAGGCTCCCACTTTTTTCTTGACAATCGGCACTTGATGTCAGCCGGGTTGTCAGCCCTGCGTGACGGCCGCCATTACCCCAGAACAAGCGTCTGGTACTCATTTCAGTTAGAGGCTGAGTCGACCCCAGGGCCATAGTGCCGCCAGAAGGTTTGGGTCAGTTTAAAAATCCTGACCCACCATAACCAACATTATAGGTTTTAATTAATTTCTGATGTCCTATGTTGTAAATATGTCAATTATATTTTTCTGCAACGTTATTTCCTGGGGAATGATTCGTTTAAGAAAGTGCAAACAGTGTTTTTTTTTTGTGGTATAATCAAGTGCTACAAATGTTATATTATCTCCCGCAAGCACCATCAGCTGACATTCGTGCACTATATATACAAACTGGTAGCCGTATTTCTTGGAGAGTCAGTCACTGCAAAAACAATGCTATGACGTATTCAGAATTTTAAAAAAGGAAGAGCTTCCTTTAATATGATAAACTTGTTTGATAAATTCGAGGTGAAACACGACTGTGATTGGTTGTAATTAAAAAAAATCATTGAAATGTTATTGGTGATTGAATCCCATTAGGGGCATGAGTTAAATAGTAATTTTTAATTACCTATGATTGTATTATACAACTTCAACTTTAAATCTGTTTTTCTCAATAGTGCAAAGCTTGCACTTGCACCCCTTTTCTTCTAACTGTCTCGTATAAGCCAGAAGGGTATAGGTGTGTGGGATGGCCAAGAGCACGATGGAGAGATAAGTTTTCTGCATGAGACCGGAACGAAACTTTTATAGTTCAATCCGCGAAGAAGAAGAAGAAGATGGTGATTATGCGATGATGAAGAAGATGATGGTTACGTGATGAATAAAAACAAGAAGAAGAAGAAGAAGAAGAAGAAGAAAGATTGTGATGATGATGAAGGTAATGATGAAGAAGAAGATGAAGATAATGATGAAACATATTTTATTTATTTTAACTTTGACATGTCATCAAATTGCAATTTGATATGTTTTGTAGCGTATAATGGTATGTTGATTGAAATTTGGAACCCGTTCTTATTCAAGTATTTTACTTTCGATTCCAACATGCGGGTTGTGACATTGTTACATGAACATGCGTGATGAAGGTCACATTAAACGCTGCCGAAGACTTGCTATCAAAACCGCATGTATAATACCGCACTGAAAGTTCGTACGCGGTATTCTCTGCGCGCTGATGGTTTGATACCATCTAACAACATATTCCTTCCTATCATTAAGTTTCATTACTTGGATAATATGCAATCAGAATTCAATAATGAATAACTGAAGAGTTTCGGATATTAAAAAGATAGATTACATCTTTCCATGTACTGACCAGCCTCATGGGATAGTGGCCAGCATTTCTTGAGGTCCAGGGTTCAATTCCCGGTCAGATCATAGACATTTTTCCTTAAAGGGAATTATTTCTATAGTCCATGGTCTGGAATTTAGTGTAAGTTTAGGCTAAGGACTCTCCTGGCGCTTCATATCACATCATCGACTCCCAGATGCCCCAACCTAAGAAATTGGTTATAGTTCCGCCAATGCCAGAGAAGAAAGCCAGAATGCCATAAAAGACGACCTGGCTGCATTGCACAAAAAGAAAGAAACTTCTTTAAATGTATTTTTTAACCAAAATCCCATTCAGTCTTAATTCATGCTCATAATGCATAACTATTACTCGAATCTTTTATTTATATATATATATATATATATATATATATCTGTCTGCCTGTCTGTTTGCCCTTTATGCGCTGCCATATCGTTTATCCAATGATGGGGCATTTTGCAAAATGTTCAGGAGTTTCCTGGGAAGGTTTTAGACTACAAGATAGTTGTAATATTCAACCCCTTCACTCTTAAAATCAACCTTCGTAGTGAAAAACGTGAAAAAGTAGCTTTTTGGAAGCATAAATGGCTTACACTGACTAAACTATAACAAACACACAAAATTAATATACACAGAATTAATATCTGAAAAAAATTCTACAAAAAAAGTCCTTGCCAGCATATGTCTATCTTTTATGGATAACTCACAATAACTATTTTTTGTATTTCTGCTCATTGATGCCAAGAAGGTCTGGATAAGTAGCCAGGTATTCAGCAAGGAGTATCTAAAATAATTAACTAACTAACTTACTCTATCGAGCCCGCAGATTCATGGCAGCTCGTACATAAGCTCTCCATACATCCCTATCCTGAGCTAATGTTTTCCAATCATCCCCTGTAAAATCTACTTCCCTCAAATAATGGATAATGTTATTCTCCCACCTCATTCTTGGTCTACCAACTGTGCGTTCTCCTTTCGTACAAGAAGCTTCCGTGCACATCTCTCATTCCGCATTCGGGAATGCCACATGTCATGCCCATCACTGTCTATGAGACTAAACTGTTCTTATTATATCTATCTTCCTATACATACCATGTAATACACTATGTAGTTTTCTCTATCTAAAATAATTACGATGTAAATTTCTATATTTTTTTCTTTTCTGTTCAAATAAACATAAAACACACATTTAATTTATTTAGTCGTAGGAGAGCACGCCGGGTATTAGCTAGTTTTGACATAAAAACCGAAGAGTATTCATACGTTTTACTTTCCCTTGATGGTTTCAAGTTTTACCGTTTTTGCAATACTAGGCTGTAGCACTTGTTGCATGTCTGTCTGAGGTGTTAATGATGAAATATATTCATTATATAACAAGACATTATTCTTCCGAGACGATACGACTTTCCCCTTCCATTTTGTCTCGCTTGTAATATGAACTCAGGTCCAGCTATAGAAAGCAATTTTCTCACCGTAACACGTACCTCATGATCTGTTAGCCGTACTTGCCATTTCCATTGCTAATTGGTCGCTTTCCCTTGTTCCGCAGTTGTATCGGACATTTCATGCTTGCATTTACATCCACTTTTTTATAACTAGTTTATTTATTATAAATATATGGGAACAACTGATAGGTCAGTTTGAGGTCTGTATCATGCAGAGGTCATGTTATTTCAGTGAAAGGCGGAATACCTTTGAATTAATTTGTTTAATTGCGAAGTTTGTGGGTTGAAACTCTGCCGTATTCGACGGGGTTTTCCCTTGTTAGTACTTTTAATGCCCCACACCACACATGTCTTATAGGAACACGACAGTCGGGAGAAGATTTTTATTATATTCTCAACCAGATATATGAATGTACACTGAATACGTCCCGCGTGACGACACGGGGACACCCTTCCGGGAGTTTCGAAACCAAGCTAATTTAGTTACGCTTATATACTTCACGTTGAGAAGTTTATGCAATCCACCAAGTCAGGAGTTTTAATATTTCCTAAGGGCCTAGTTTAAATGAGATATTTGGCGCTTAATTTGAATGCCTTGTAGTTACGAGCTGTCCCGCGCCGTAGCGGAGTGGTTAAGGCAGGAAGCCTTGGCGCAGTGCTACGGGACTTGCGCTAGTTCGAATCTCCATGGGGGAATGTAATTTTCTCATGGTATTTCGGACAGTATGGGACCAGTATCCACCCAGAATCGTGAGGCATTTGGGTAGCTGCAATAAGTAACGGCTCCAGGTTGACAAAACCAGCTATAACGGCTGGGGGACTCGACATGCTGACCACATGTCACCCCTACACTGGTTAGATGATCATCTACCTCTGTGATTGACACATGTGGATGTGAGACCAGCAGCCGGATGGTCCTTCTAGGCCGTCGCGCCAAGAAAAAACAAATTAAGAGGTACGATGATTTTTGGGTCAATACCTTGGTACATGACAAATGCTTCTCTGGGAGAAATTTGAAGGTAGGTATTGGGATTCAGTGGTTGGCAGTTCCTCTGGAAGTAAATAGAAATTAGCAAGGATGAATTAATATGTTTTAACTGAAATATTATACTGAGCAGATCTTGTTAAATATAAGCTAAGATTAATTCAAGTTAATTATTGGCTCTGCGCGACATTAAATTTTTTCTATACATTGAAAAGTTTCTGTTTATAGTAACGGGACGTGAACACATTTTAAGGGTAAGCAACGCATATTTAAGGTGACGAATCTGAAATTACTATTTCGGAAACCTATATTTAAATAGTGTGTATATATATATATATATATATATATCCATCCATAGTAATTCTGCCCGAGGGCAGGTCTTTCACTGCAATCATAGCATTTGCATGCTGTGCTTGCAGCTTTACTAGGGAATTGTAGGCGTGGTAGCTTCCCGTTGCTTTCCACACCGGTGAAGGATGATGATGAAGATGATGGCCATATGATTTCGGGGACGGTTTGGGCCTTAAAGTTTTCCTGACATTTGTCTTACAGATGAAAAACCCCGATAAAAACCTCACCCAGAAAAACTGCCCCGACAGGGGATCGAACCCGGGCCCTCTGCGTGACAAGGCAGCACGCTTCCTCGAGACCACAGCCATGGAATATATATATATATATATATATATATATATATGTATATATATACGTATATAATGGTTGTGTGTGTGCGTGCGTGTGTGTGTGTGTGGAAAGCAACGGGAAGCTAGCACATCTATAATTCCATAGTAAAGCTGTAGAGCATAGCATGAAAATGCTATGATTGCAGTGAAAGACCTGCCCTCGGGCAGGACACGATAGAATAGATTTATTAGGGTGATCCATACTTTTTTCGACTCTTCGTATTTCAATCCGAACATCTTTTAATTTCCTTCCCTTTGGTTGTATGACGTACTTTAAAGTCCATTTTCTTGAAATTTAAGATGAGAAACGAGTGCCGCACTGTTAGAACAGACGTGACATGTTGTGTAATGCTAATGGTTTATGATTTATAAATTCATTTAATTAAAACAGCTGTATTTGAAGATATTTATTGATTTATTTATTTTGTTTTAGTCAACAGAAAAATAAATAAAAATACTCTTGCTGTAATTTTTTTTAGTATTTATAAATTTATGTCTAGTTCGGCACGGGTAAATGTTAATTTATTTAAATGAAATTGGATACGCTATCAATTTGGCCAAAAAGAAAAAAAATAAAGGGTGTTCGTTGAAATCAGACGACATTTTAATTCTGCCTCTCTAAATAAGAACCACCTATATATATATATATAATATATATATATATATATATGGTATGATAAGAAAAATAAATGCCTGGACGGGATTCGAACCCGGATCTCTGAGTCTGTACCTCAGCGTGATATCCATTACACTACCAGGCGAATCCAATTCAAACACTTATTTTTCTTATATATGTATTATACTCTCCATTATTACTAGATGTCGCGAGAACACTGTCTTCACTGCCATCTAGTAGCTGACTATATCAAGTAAGCAAATTAAAGAGAATATATATATATATATATATATATATATATATATAATATGGTATGATAGAGAAAAAAAATGCCTGGACGGGATTCGAACCCGGAACTCTGAGTCTGTACCTCAGCGTGTTATCCATTATACCACCAGGCGAATCCAATTCAAACACTTCCGGGTTTCGAATCCCGTCCAGGCATTTATTTTTCTTATCATACCATATTAAGCTTGCGTTGCTCAATGTTAAACATTTAATTGTAACATATATATATATATATATATATATATATATATATATACACCTGTAATAGCTAATAGACCTACCCGGCGTGCGCTGCTACGCCCAAGTAAATTAAATGTGTTTGATTTTTAGTTCAATAAGTTAAAAGAAAAATAACTATACGTTTATAATATAATTCGTTTTTAGATATCCCGTGCGTCTGAAAATTAAATAGACCAAGAAATGGCGGTTGTTTTAGTAAATCTTAAAATTCTAATTTCAGATAAACTTCCACTTCTAATTGTCTGATTTTATGCAATTTTTATAAAGCGTACCTCTGTTTATTTTAATAGTATACTGTATACCGAGTTTCGTTGTGAAACATCTAAAATTACGATCGCTAGGGCAATTCTAAATTTTCATTTAAGGTAAACTCCTACACCTAATGATTTTAAAGAATAGCAGATAGTGGATAAACACTCGCCATAGCTGAAAACTTGTATGCACACGTTTTCGTGGAGATCGGCAAAGAACTTTAGGATATATAATATTTTGAACAAACAAAAATTTACATTTTTATTTACATGGAAGGTATACAGATTATTCATAATACGTTAAAATGAGTCACAACATGTTAAATTTTGGTTTATGTTGACGGAATTGGGTGTGGTAAAGGGTTTGAGAACTTATTTTCCACACTCTTTTTAATAACATAAACAGATCAAATTCGACATTGTGTGAAATAAAATAATTTAAAGCCTGGAATAAGAGAACTCTGTAAAAATAATGTTATCCGTTTAACGCCCAGATTTGTTAGCGCGCAAAGGACCTTCTTGTTAAAAATCAACCATGAATGTAAAACAACCATGAATGTAAAACAGACGAGGGGTGTACATGAAGAGAGTCAGTGAGTTTGACCCGAGATGTCACGGGGATCGAGCGGTGAAAGGAATAATCAAGACATAAGCGCCCTCGAGCTGCAATTTCTACAATTACACAGTTCATTGCCATCGTGTGTACAGTACTTATTCGTTGTTGCGATGATTAGGTTGCTTTTTCAGTATCTTTCACTTTCTATCTTTATGCAATGACTGTCTACTCTTTATTGGTCATGTATGTAGCGTATATCTTTTCCAGTGACTTAGCATTAAGAAAAACGTGGCAGAGAGCATATTCCCAAAATAATTTAAAATATATTAATTTCATTAAATATATCTTCTTCTTCTTTGTCACGGTTTAGGCTTATTTACTATCCTGTTCCGGCTCCAAATTGCTACTGTTTCCATATTTTCTTTGGTCTTCCCAAACTTCTTCTTCCTGGTTGGTTAATAGTTGTATGCTTCTTTTGGTATTCTATTCTCAGTTATCCTTGCTAAGTGTTTTTTTCCAGTTTGTTTTGTGTTTCGCTATTGTTGTGTTTAATTCTTCTACTTTTAGTTGCTGTCTTTTTTTGTGTTGTGTTTTTTGTATTTTCTTTGATATCCTGCTATTGGTCTGAGGAATTTCATTTCAGCAACTTGTATTCTGGCAGATTGTTGTGTTCTCACTGTCCATGTTTCGGATCCATAAGTAATAATAGGAACTGCCATTGCCTTGTATAATTTCATTATTAGAGTCTTTCTTGGGGACACGCCGTAGCGTAGTGGTTAAGGCACTGCGCTACAAGCCGGAAGGTCGAGGGTTCGAGCCCCGTGGGGGTCAGGATTTTTAAACTGACCCAAACCCTCTGGTGGCACTATGGTCCTGGGGTCGACTCAGCCTCTAACAGAAATGAGTATACCAGACGCTTGTTCTGGGGGTAAAGACGGCCGTCACGTAAGGCTGACATCAAGTGCCGATTGTCTAGAAAAGTGGGAGCCTTAACCTCCTACTACCCCAAGGGCCTCCTGAGGCCTGTAGTGGGATCACTTTACTTACTTTTACTAGAGTCTTTCTTGGCTTTATTTTTCGAATTTCTTTTTAGTGTTCCTGTTATATAATTAAAATAAAAAAATATATAGGAACCAAATTATACAACTAATTACATTAATCCAGAGCTAAGCAAACTAAACACAGATTTAAAGAAGCAATTAAATGAATTATTCAAATATTTTATAATAAGCATTAACCTGTTTTGGATTATGTTATTTCCTAATTTATTTAATTACTTTCTTCCGTTTGGTATTAATCTATTATATGTTATTTATATCAGTTTTCATTGCATTAATTAATTATTTACGGCTCCGTGGCGCAAGCAGTTAGACGCTCGCCTCTCATTGCTAGGTCCCGAGATCGAGTCTCGGTCACCCCATGTGGGTTTCGTGGTGGACGAAACGGAGCTTGGGTAGGTTTTTCTCGGGGTTTCTCCCATTTTCCCCTGCCACAATTTCATTCCACCACTTTCTCCATACTCATACATTTCATTTCATTTTGTTCATCTGCCCCTGTGATGGTGCGTCACGCGTAATCGGCCAGCACCCTTGTGATTCACAAAACTCTGTTATAGGGGCTCATCTCATCCCTCCACGCGACCCTGAGTTGGACACGAGTTGAGGATATTTTATTTAAATAATTAATTTATAATTTATTTAAATATTTTAAAATAATAAATAAATTGTAACCTTTTTTTTTTTTTTTGGTTTTTGTATTATTTGCTAATATATTTAATTACTTTCTAGGGTTTGATATTAATTTATTATAGATTATTTATATCAATTTCCATTGCATTAATTAAACGAATTATTTATTTAAATATTAAATTAATTATTTAAATATTTTAAAATAATAAATAAGTAGTAACTTACTTGGTTTATGTTATTATTTCCTAATACATTTAATTAATCTTTCTTCAGTTTCATATTATATATTATTTTATTTATATCATTCTTCATTCCATTAATTCTGTGTGTTAGTTTTAATTTTGAAACTTTCTCCTAAATTTGTTTTGAATTATTACCTAATGTATTTAATTACTTTCTTCAGTGTGGTATTAATCTATTATGTAATGTTTTTTGTATCATTCTCCTTTGCGTTATTTTTTTTTTTGCGTGTCAGAGTTCGTTTTATATTTTGAAACATTCTCCTAAATTTATTTTGTTCTATATTATTTCCTAATGTCTTTAATTAACTTTTTCTGTCTGGTATTAATTTATTCTTTATTATTTCATTTTATTTTCGCTTGTATTTTTATATATTTTTTATGTGCCAGAATTTATTTTATGTCTTGAAACTGGCTCCTAAATTTATATATTTTTGTTTTCCCTCTACCTTTAACTAAAACTTTAGAATGTAGCCTATAAATTCTATCTGTATTATTTTGAACAATTGTTCATTCGGGTGTCAATACTGTGTATATTTTTGTGAATAATATTTATTCTCATTCTTAAAACAATTAAGAATTTTAGCTAATTGCGATGGCATAATATATCTCAAGCCTGTGTGATATGTGGAAGTGAGTCTTGGGTTCTTCCAGAAAATATAACATCTGTGATCTCATGTTAAAATTTAAAGTAAGCTTCACTGTATTTTGTTTCTCCGGTTCGGCTGTTCACAATATCGCAACTTTCCTTCACCAAATTATTTATCTCCTTGGCATTGGTGCTACGTAAGCATTCCTACAGGAAGTGGCCAATTGTTAACTAATTATTATTAATTGATTATTTAATAAATTTAAAAAAAGAAGACGAATCAAGCTACGGAAAAGAACTCTGCTAATTGGAACGTGGAATATACAAGGCGTACGAAATAAAATGGAGGAAATTCTTAAATAGATAGAAAAATTTGAAACAGGACATCATCATGCTTACAGAAACAAAGAAGAAAGGATCAGGAATACAAACTTTAGGAACATATGTGAATATTTGCAGTTTTGTTAAAAAGAATGAAAGAGCTAAAAGAGGGGTTTCAATACTCATCAAGAAGAAATATAAGATATATATCACAAACTTATAAGGGAGAAAATGAAGATTGAAGACACTATTTTAGATTGTATTAAAACTCAGCAATTAAGATGTTACGGGCATTTCCAGCAAATGGAAGAGGATCGGCTACCAAAATCTGCTTTGGAATGGAAACCTGAGGGAAGACGAGGCAGAGAAAGACCTAAAACTTCTTGGAGTCAGGGAATAGATTTATACATGAAGGAGAAACATTTACAAGCAGGTGATTAGATGTACCGACAAAACTGGCTATTAGGAATCGGGCCATATGAAAGACATTAATCAACCGATGATCTATCTATCTATCTATAACCATTTGTATATATCTAAACACTGTTATTTACTTGTCGACAATTTGTTAAGGTTATGACTATCATTGTGGTCTGTCTAATGCACTATTGAACTTCCTCTAACAACTAATGCAATTACAATGTAGGAATATATTTCATTAAACCGATTTCATAATTTACTTTCACATTTGACCCGATATTTGATCTTCCTATACATTTGATAAATAGAATTAATAGATGATTTTTGACTGATTAAATGTTCGAAGAATTAATCTATGCTGCTGCAGAAACTTTCATATCTTTCGCAATTTCTACAGAATTCATAGGGTAAACTATCATGGAAACGGAAGATAGAGAAAGTAGGGGTCATTTCAAACCGCACGAGTTATCCCAGTCATGATATTTAACCTTGAAGCAAGTCTGGCATTCTCATATAGAGGGCACCCCGTAACATATTTGACTAAGTAATCAATTTATTTGGTGTTTACTTCATGAAAATACATTATGTTTAGTGATTAAATAAAATAAACATTAATGTGGCGTTTAAAACTAATAAAACTGCAAAATATAATAAAGAACAATAAAACCAAAGTAAAATGGTACAATTATCATGTGTACGGAGTATACTAGTTGGTGTGGCACGTGCGACAACGTCTATATACGAGAAACTGGAATACCTTTTATTTCTCGTATAAAACAACATATGAGAGCATATAACAGGAATGTAGATACTTAAAAATACGCTAACCATCTACTTCAATATGATAATTGTTTTAATAAAAATTGTACACGTTTATAACAAAGGGAAAGTAGATCTTTTAAAATTGTAGAAATAAATAAGTTGAAGAAGAGCAATAGGCTGTTAAATTCCCAACTGGGTTCAAATGTATGACCTCTTTTAAATTTATATTAAGATAATGTTTGTTACACTGTTTTTGTTTACATTTAGTTGCTTAGTTACACATGTTACGTACTTGGGTGTATATATAACAACATTCATTTGTATTCGTAGTATTCGTCTGAGGAAGGTATAAAGTACTGAAACAGCTCTAACGAATTTGTATTAAAATAAATATGAAAATCGTATAAAACTTTAACTGTTTTATTTTATTTAATCACTAAATATTTGCTTAAGGTAATATGCTACGAGGCAGATGATCGAGGGTTTTAGTCCCGGTGGAGTCAGGATTTTTAAACTGACTTAAACCTTCTGAATACACCATAGCCTTGGGTCGACTCAACCTCTGACGAAAATGAGTACCCGACACGTGTTCTGGAGGTTACGGCGACTGTTCTCACAGAGCTGACAACTGACAACCCGATTGACATCTCGAGCCGTTTATCTAAAAGGTGGGAATCTCAAAGCTACTCCAAGCAGAACCTAAGGCCTGTAGTGGGGTCATTATAGCTTTCTACATGCTCATCTATCTCTGTGATTAACACATGTGGACGTGAGGCCAACAGATGGCTGCTAGGAAAATGACCTTGTAGGCCTGTCGTGCCGTGACATTTTTACAGTTCTTAATTTAGGCTTGAAGTTATTTTACATGACGTAAATTTGCGACACATAACACAGTCCAATGAAACAATCGGCTATTCTATGCCACAGTGCATCTGTGAATATTCGTTCAATGAAAAAGTGACTGCTAGCGTCATGTTGGTCAATGTGATAACACACGTTTCCGCTAGAGCCAAGTGCCAACATATTTACTCATGTTTAAGGTGATTCTTTTGAGGAGTCCACCTATATTAGTGTTCAAGTTAGTGTTTAGGTGGCCAAGTTCGTGTTAGATGGGCAAGTTGGTATTAGTTTGGGCAAGTTAGTGTTAATTTGGGCAAGTTAGGGTGAGAAAAGGGGGAAGTTAGTACATCAGATTAGTTTAGCATTCACTTGTTTGTTTACGGGTTTTTGTGATATGTTGGCTACACTGTCTGAGCCATGACTAATGCATATTTACATTGTAAATATGCTGATTTTAGGTTACTTTGAGCTCAATTTGTCACTTAATTTTAAGACATTTCTCACATTTTTATTGAAAAAATCAACATATATTTCTCTCAGGTAATTATTTACATACTGCAAGAGTAAATTTGTCCTTTTCTGTTTATTTTTTAATATTAATATGTAGGTGGTGTGGTTATCCAGAATCCGCAAATCATTTTTAAATTATAATAAATTACTAACATTAGGCCTATAATAAAAACAATTCTAGTAATGAATGCTATTATACAATAGAGGGACTCTTGTCATCCCAACTTCTAAAAAAAGTTAAATGAAAATATATCAAACTGTTATTCTTCCAGTTATATTACATTTATTTGAAACATGGACTCTTACTTTAATGGAGGGGAAAGGATTACATGTATTTGAGAATATAATCCTTAGGAACATTTTTGGACTAAAGAGAGACGAACATACATATTATGTGTCATGTGTGTTATTTTGGTGTGCTTGTAATCAGTCGGAAGCCGCAGATATTTGTCCTAGAGCCCATCTCACTGAACGTGTAATTTTGGCAGATGATGTATAATGTTTCATTGATCTTCAATGGCAAACTTGTGTTGTGTGAAACTTTTTTTTTTCGTACGCTCGTGTGAACATGGGAAAGGTCATTACCAAACACCTTATCATTACATTGTTGGTTGTTGTTACGCTAATTTGTAGTGTTAAGTGTTGATGTGTTAATTTTAATCAATACGAGGTCGACCAACCTTTGCTTCCAATAATGAAGATAAATGTGTGATGTTCTCAAGGTATTGCTATATAAATATACCTTTTGTTGTAGTTATAAAATTTATTTTTATCAAATACTAGCCAAATACTCGGTGTTCGCTGATACTCGTAAATAAATGAATGTTATGTGTTAAATAAATTATCTGGTATACACTGCGACGAACCAAATATGGTGGTTGCTGGAGTCAATTTTTAATTTCAGGTATTTCCCACTTTTAATGTTCGGATTTCGCTGATTTTTTTAAACTTATCTGCTTTTTTATTGTGATACCGGTGCCTATATTGAGTTTCGTTGTGAAACATCGAACATTGAGACATCTAGAGCGATTTTTAAATTTTCGTTTCAGGTGAACTCCTACATATAATGGTTTTAGAGGGTCCAATTGTGAATCCCATCGAGGGACCCAATGAGACACTCAAAAAATTCATCAAAATCTGTTGAGCCATTTTCGAGTTTCTGCCAGAGTTAACGCACGGATATATATATATATATATATATATATATATATATATATATATATATAGTTTTTTATTAATTTAATAAAAATAAAACGTAGTTTTATTTGATTTTCATATTTATTATATAATTCAGTGACAGCTGTTTCGGTACACTGTACCTTCTTCAGACATGTTAAATTATGAATTGTGTTATTACATATCAACTGATCTAAGCAACAATACAACAATATGTACTCAGGTAGACTTTCACGGCCGGAGTTGCTATGATGATCTTGAAAAAGATTTTCGGGCTGTAGGCCGTGGTCGTGAGGCTTGTAGTTCCCCGACGTTTCGCCAGAGACTGCGTCTGGCGAAACGTCGGGAACTACAAGCCTCACGACCACGGCCTACAGCCCGAAAATCTCTGGCGAAACGTCGGGGAACTACAAGCCTCACGACCACGGCCTACAGCCCGAAAATCTTCTTCAAGATCATCAATACAACAATATTTATTTAAATTTTTAAAATTTAACAAAGGGGATTCATTCAAATCAAGTTGAGAATTTAACAGTCTGTTACTGCTCTTCAATTTATTTATCTCTACAGCCTCCAAAAGATCTAACTTCTTACCCTCATCACAAACATGTAAAATTTCAAAATTTGGATCGAAAAAATGATTAAACATGTCTGAAGAAGGTACAGTGTACCGAAACAGCGGTCACTGAATCATATAATAAATATGAAAATCAAATAAAGCTACGTTTTATTTTTATTTAATTAATAAATATGGATTTTCATCAAGTAAACACCAACTCAATTGATTATTTTTTTTATGTTTACATAAAGCTCTAATTACTTATTGTTATTCAATAGAATATGCATGTTGGCCCTTAGTATCTCCTTCTATCGCCTAATAATCGATACATATACACACATACATACACAAACTGCTAATTAATATCATTGATTTGCACGCCTTCTTTATCCTTTAAATATTTGATGGCAAGCTCTAGTGCAAGATTGGTTAAAAGGTAAACGATATGTATTACTTTAAGAATGGCGAATAAGATATAATTCCGATTTCCGATTGAGGGTCTTTCCACTTTTCAGCGGTTGCCCTTTTACCAGCCGGCTGCTGGCCCTTCACATCCACATGTGTCAATCACAGAGGTAGATGATCAACAGCCAGTGTAGGGGTGACATGTGGTTAGCATGTCGAGTCCCCCAGCCGTTATAGCTGGTTCCTCAACCAGGAGCCGCTACTTATTGTAGCTACCCAATTGCCTCACGATGCTGGGTGGGCACCGGTCCCATACTGGCCGAAATACCATGAGAAAATTTCTTCCCCCATGGAGACTCGAACCAGCGCAAGTCCCGTAGCTCTGCGCCAAGGCTTCCTACCTTAACCGCTCGGCTACGGCGCGGGACGAATAAGATATAATTAAGAATTTTATTATTTGTATAAATCAGTAAACGTTGTTGCATATATTTAAATAGCTGATTGAGATGGGTAGGACATAACCACAGAATGGATAATAGGGAAACAGTTAATGAAATAATGATGGACCATCCAGATGGAAGAAGAAATGTTGAAAGAACTAAATCTAGGTGGATGCATGGAGTTTTGGAAGGTATACAAAGATTTAAAATTCGAAATTGGTGGACAGTCGCCATTAATAGAGATACCTAGATGAGCATTCTTAGAGATGCTGAGACTCGACCCGTGTTGTTAAGCCAAATAAGACGATGATGTATTTCCATAATCGGTAAAGTGGTTATAATGTCAGATTACCATTGAAAATAAATACCGTTTCTTCTTCTCTTCTTCTTACTCATAATTTGTAAGATTTTCATCCTGTTTATTCCCAAATCACTCCTCGGAGAAAACGTATTGGCTGTGCATCCGCTGTCTATCCATCTCTTGGCTGGTCTTCCTCTTGTTCTTCTCCCGTCCATTGGTCTACCTTCTTCAGCTCTCTTTGCAAGTCGGTTGTCTTCCATTCTTTCTATACGACCTTTCCAATATTTTCGTCTACCTATAATAAATTTGATTAAGTCTTGAATATGACATTTGTCCCTAATTTCTGTGTTGGTGTATTTTATCAAATAATGTTTTTTTCCTGAATAGTTCTTAAGATCTACATTTCTTATGTGATTATTTGTTTAGTTTTTGTTGTATGAGCCCTAGTTTCTGCCTCATTCAATAACTGCACGAACTATCGTTTTGTATATTGCTTTCTATTGACATGTTTGCTGCGCCAAATTAAATATTTCATATATCTTGATATTTGTGCTGCTTTATCAGCTTGTTTCTTTACTTATTTTATTACATTTTTAGTGTTTGTTATTAGTACACCCAAATAATTAAATTCTGATACTACCTCTAAAATGTTTCTTTCACTTCTAATTTGCATTTTACTGGTTCTTTTAATATTGTTAAGCATTTAGTTTTATTCGTATTAATTTCCATGTTGTATTTTCTGGCATTTATATTAAATTGATGTGAAGATGTTTGTAAATAATCTTCAGAAGTACTGTTTGTGTAGTGCATTTTGGATAGTCCTGAATGCAGACACCTAGTCTGGCAGCTAAATTTGTCAGATTATTTTATTTTTGGTTGAATGTCTTTGAAATGAGCCAGGTGGCTGTAATACTAGTGTGTTATTAAGACTTCCGGCCATACAAATGTTGATGGTTTATCACGGACTCTTCTAGGAATCCGCCATTACATCATCACAACACTATAAAGGCCATTAGCATGTTACTCAATCACTGGGAATTAAGGTGTGTCCCGGCGGGAACCTCATCACTAGATCAAAAAACTAACTCCTTATCTCACAAATAAATTACCTGTTAAAAAATATTGCATCACCATAATTCAAAACAAGTTTGATGCTTTCAAAAATGGTTGGATTTAATTTTTATCTTTTGTGATATCATTAATATTAGTCTTTGACTTTGATTTCCTTATGTGAGTAGACAGGCGGTTCTTATTTTTTTTTGGCACGACAGGTCTGCCAACCGCATATACATGTCGCAGTTATATAGTTGAATAATCTTGTTACTTTATGCTGATGATGTGGTATTATTAGAATAAAATATATTTATTTTACCTGCTGGAGTTGGGTCATGTGGTCTTCTCTCCACTCACCAGGACAAACATATGTCACATTAGTAGTAAAGTATTCCCACTACAGGCCTCAGGAGGCCCTTGGGGTAGTGGGAGGCTAAGACTCCCACTTTTCTGGACAATCGGCACTTGATGTCAGCCCTGCGTGACGGCCGCCTTTACCCCCAGAACAAGTGCCTGGTACTCATTTCCATTAGAGGCTTGGTCGACCCCAGGGCCATGGTGCCGCCAGAATGTTTAGGTCAGTTTAAAAATCCTGACCCCACCGGGACTTGAACCCTCGACCTTCCGGCTTGTAGCGCAGTGCCTTAACCACTACGCTACGGCGTGCCCCAGTGTCACATTTAATAAAAAGCATACAATAATAGTAAATTGTGGAATGCAGGCTTTCACGGCCGGTAATCATAACATTAAAAGATTCCGGGCTATGTGGCCGTGGTTTACAACTGGCGTTTCTTCCAGACGTTTCTCTCTCAGCTGCGGAGGGCATCTTCAGTAACGAATGCTTCTAGGTAGTGTTCCCTTGTCGTAGTCTCACAGTCGAATCTACGACAAGGGAACACCACCAAGAAGCATTCGTTACTGAAGATGCCCTCCGCAGTTGAGGCAGAAACGTCTGGAAGAAACGTCAGACCACGGCCACATAGCCCGGAATCTTTTAATATTAATAACAGTACATAGCCTACTATACAATCAATCATCTGTCAAACTGAACAATAATGAAAATAAAGTCTCATATAATATATAAAAATGAATGTTTGTTTGTTTTTTTGTGTGTTCGTACTTTATGCGCGGCCATACCGTTGATCCGATTGTGATGGGGCGTTTTGCAAAATGTTCAAGAGATTCCCGGGATGAACATAGGATATAAGAGAATTGTGATACTCAACTCCTACACCTAAAAATCTCCCTTTGTAGTGGAAAACGTGAAAAAAGTAGCTCTTTGGACACTTAAATGGCTTACGCTGCCTAAACAATAACAAATATACAAAATTATGCACACAGAATTGAATATCTCAAAAAGCTCTACAAAAAATTCCGCGACAGCATGTGTTTATCTTTTACGGATAACTCAAAATAATCATTTTTGTCTTTCATTGATGCCAAGAAGTTCGAGACAAATATGTAGATTCTTGTACAAGCGTAGCAGCACATGGCGGATATTCTTTTACAGATAACTCACAATAACAAATTTTCTCTTTTAGGTCATTTATGCCAAGAAGATCGAGATAAGTAGATTCCCCGGCAACACCGGGTAATCAGCAAACGGGAATCTTAAATATACATCTATAGGCCTAATTATTTTTCCCCTTACTTATTCAACTAAACATAAAAGCACATTAATTTTTATTTATTTAGGCATAGCAGCGCACGCCGGATAATAATAGTAATAGAATAAAATTAAAATTAAACTATGAAAGAATGTAAACACAAAGGAATAACAGCTCGAATCTGCTGTACATAAAAAGAGAAAAAAAAATACAAAGCAAGTAATTAACTGTAATGAAGTAATGTATCGCTTATATATATTATAAGGCATTAGGAAATTTTGAAAAATCTTAATACTGTTTTTATTAAATAATGAAAATACATATTATTAATTGTTAAAAAAGTAATTTTAGTGAGAGTTTTTGTTAATTTTATTTTCTATTTGTAAAGTTTGGCAGTCTGTGACATAGGTGGAATAGAATTCCATGTCCTAGCAAGAGAAACTATAAAATATTTCGAGTAATAGGTAGTGTGATGATTGATGAGGTTGGATATAAAGGACAAGGCGGTAGCGAGGAGGTACTACAGACCTACACTCACGCTTTATTGGGTAACTCTAAGAAATTGAGACTAGAAGTAAACACTAACAATATAAATGTATGATCACATACATTATGTTATATAATGGAAATGGACAGTAAACGACAAACGAGGGAATTTTGAAGAAGTGGCTGAATTCAAATACCTAGGGACAACAATTACAAATGTGATTGATATGCACAAAGAAATTAAATATGAGCACTACTCTGGAAATGCGTGCGCTGCAGGGACTCTTGACGTCCCACTTCTCACAAAAAAACGTTAAACTGAAAATACATAAAACTGTTATTCTCCCAGTTATATTATATGGATATGAAACTTCTTTCATCGCAACTAACTTGCTGGCTCTCTCGAACCCATAGGTTCATGACCTCTCGCGGACATAAGCTCTCCATACATCCCTATTCTGAGTTAATGTTTTCCAATCATCCCCTAATATAATCTACTTCCCTCAAATCATGGATACTATTATTTTCCTACCTCATTTTTGTACTACCAACTGGGCATGTTCCCTCTAGTTTTCCTACAGAAGCTTCCATGCACCTCTTTTATTCCCCATTCGTGCCACATGTCCTGCCCATTGTAGTTTACGAGACTTAACTGTTCTTATTATATCCGGCTTCCTATACATATCATGTAGCTCACTATTAATTAGATTTCTCCATTCCAACACATCTATAAAAATAACTTTAAACTAAGAATATATAAAACGGTTATCCTTTTTTCAGTTTTATTATATGAATGCGAAACATGGTTTCTTGCTTTAAAGGAGGAGAATTTAATTAATAATAGAGTATGTAATCCTAGTATACCAATTATATTTTATAGTTTCATCATAAAATCAAATAACCACGAGAGATCAAATGGATAATATAAATTGAATAATTATTCATTTAGGCAAGAATCCTAGAAAGGGAGGTGATCCTCCAATGGTTTCATTATTTTAATTATCCTTATCTCAGTTCTTGTAGGTGTTATTGGAGGATATAATCAAATTTCCTTACGAAAAATTGTTTTTAACTAGTTCATATGATATATATATATTTTTTTGTATTTATTAAATGTATATTGATGTATATTATGTCCACCGCTGTTGGTCTCGAGGTAGCGTGCTGCCTTGTCACGCAGCGGGCCTTGGTTAATTTTGTATATTTGTTATGGTTTAGGCAGAGTAAGCAATTTAAGTGTCCAAAAAGCTACGTTTTTCACTATAAAGAGTAATATTTAAGGGTTGTAGGAGTTGAGTATCGCAACTCTCTTATAGTTTATGTTCATCCCGGGAATCTCCTGAACATTTTACAATCGAATGAACGGTGTGGCAGCGCATAAAATACGAACAAACAAACAAACAAACAAACATTCATTTTTAATCAATTGAATTGGCGTTTACTTGATGAAAATCCATAACTTATTTAATTAAATAAAAATGAACTCAAAGTTTTATGTGATTTTCATGTTTATTAAAATATAAATTAGTTACAGCTGTTTCGGTACTTTGTACCTTCTTCAGACATGATAACAAATTAATTAATTTTATTATTATAGTACATAACAACTGTAACTATGCAACAATTTTTTATCTCTATTATAAATTTAAAAGAGGCGATTCATTCAAATCTAATTAGGAATTTAACAGTTTATTACCAATTTATTTATCTCTACAACTTCTAAAAGGTCCAACTTCTTTCCTTTGTTGGATCTTTTAGAAGTTGTAGAGATAAATAAATTGAAAAATGGTAATAAGCTGTTAAATTCCCAACTAGATTTGAATGAATCGCCTCTTTTAAATTTATAATAGAATTTGTAAAAAAAACAAAAAGAAACTGTTGCATGGTTATCATGCCTGAAGAAGGTACAAAGTACCGAAACAGCTGCAACTAATTTATATTTTAATGAATATGAAAATCACATAAAAATTTAAGTTTTATTTTAATTAAATTAAACAATTCATTTTTATATATTAAATATAGATGAATGTCCACCGCTGTGGTCTCGGGGTAGCGTGCTGCCCTGTCACGCAGCGGGCCCGGGTTCGATCCCCGGTCGGGACAGTTTTTCTGGGTGAGGTTTTTATCGGGGTTATTCCTCATCTGTAAGACAAATGTCAGGAAAACTTTTAAGGCCCAAACGGTCCCCGAAATCATATAGCCATCGCAATCATCATCATACATATTCATCTTAGGTTAAGCTTAGGATTAGGGACTCTCCTGGCGCACCATTATCATCAACATCACCCATCATATCATCGGGGCAACGTAACCCCGCCTTCCAGGCGCCCCAACCTCAGAAGTGGGTTGCAAGTACGCCATGCCAGGAGAGAAACCATGAATGTCAAAAGACAACCTGGGGCATTTGGAAAAAAGATATAGATGAATTAACTAATAAATTAATCTCACATAAAATGACACGTTTACTAGAAAAACATGCTATATAAGAGCAATACTATTTTCTAGATATGAAAACCTCTATGGTCAAATGCATGCGTCTCTCTGCGTAGATGGGAAGTGTGTCGAAGTGGTACAGTAATTCCAAACATATATTCCACGTGCAAAATTAAGCTGTAACTGGAAACAGAGAAGAGAAATGGATTCTTGTTTGAACTTGGGATGCCCCGCGACTTTCATTTGTAGTGAGTAGAGAAAGTGAACTCTTAAGTAGATGCTTACTGTATTAACATTACAAGCTGCAGATGTAATTACATCTGTAACAAAGTCGATCTAGGCTAATCTTGTTTGTTTGGAACACATTCTTCGATCCTATTTACAATCTAACGAACTCACTGTCTCTATTAAACCCGGAGGTTCATGGCAGTGCGGACATAATCTCTTAATTGATCTACCTTCCCCATCCAATATTAGAAGATGGTGAAATTTTGGATCTTTATTAGGATTATGTTTAGTAATTCAACTTATAAAGCTCTAAACTACATTGCCTTTGCTTCTTATACAACACTTTGTGTACCTCATCACCCTTTATATTTCTAATCGCTTCCATTCGTTATCTTCCCACCATAACTTAAACACACAATCGAGAGAAAATTTAACTATAGCTGTTACTCTATATCGAACATCTCACTATTTCTCATCCTTCTTTGTTTCAGCCACCCGACTCTGGAATTCCCTCCCCTCATATATCAAGGATTGCCCGACTCAAAAACAGCAAAAAATATATATACTACGTTTTTGCTTAGACAACATAATATATAACCCGTGTTCCATGTATACTTATATTATTCCTTTATATTTTAAACTTTCTGTTCCAAGCCAATTACTTAATCAAATTATAGGTTTTTATTTTTATTATTATTATTATTATTATTATCATTATTATTATCATTATTATTATTATCATTATTATTATTATTATTATTATTATTATTATTATTATTATTATCCAACGAGCTGTTAGCAGTAGAAATGGATTTTTGGAGGCGATCGACAAGAATTAAAGAAGGGATAAAGTCAGAGACAGCACAAGAAGGGGAATTATGCAAGTTGAAAAAAAAATATTAGAAAAAATAGAAGAAAAACGTTTGAAACGGTATGGACACCTCATAAGAATGGAAGAAGGTAGAATACCAAAGAAGATCCTTGATTGGAAAGCAAATGGAAGAAGTGGAAGAGGCAGACCTAGAGAACGTTGGATAGATGGAGTGAGGGGAAGTACGGAAGCTAGAGAATTGAGGGAAGAAGATGCTTTAGACGGGACCCTCTGGAGACAGATCACTTTGGATTGAAGGATAAACGCTGGATTGTGGAATATTCATAATAAAAATATTATTATTTTTCTTTCTTTCCCTTGTCAACTCTATATTGTGTAGCCTATACTTATTATGTTTCATACATGGACTCTTACTTTAAGGGAGGAAAGGAGATTACGAGTATTTGAGAATAAGGTTGTTAGGAACATTTTTGGACCAAAGAGAGATAAACAGACAGGTGAATGGAGAAGACTACATAACAGTGAATTACATTGTCTTTATAGGAAGCCAAATATAATAAGAACAATTAAGTGTCGTAGACTGCGATAGGCAGGACATGTGGCACATATGGGGAATGTAAGGCGTGCATGAAAGCTTGTAAGAAAACCAAAAGGAAAACGCCCAGTTGGTAGACCAAGAATGAGGTGGGAGAATAACATTAACTATGATTGGAGGGAAGTAGGTTATACAGGGAATGACTGGAAAACGTTAGCTAAGGGTAGGGATATATGGATAGCTTATGTTCGCGCGGCCATGTACCTATTGGTTCGATAGTACCAATGGGTTAGTTATTTTCTTTTTTTCCCTATATTAGTGTAGCCTATACGTATTATGTTTGATTAATCAACATGTAGATAATTATTGTTATTATATGATTGGAAAACTTTGGCTCAGGATAGGGACATATGGAGACCTTATGTCCGTGCGGCCATGAACCTACGGGTTCAATAGTGCTAGTGAGTGAGTTAGTTATTATATGTATCATTATTTAACCCTTGTGAAGTGGAAAAGAAGACCTTATGGTCTTAACTCCGCAGGTAAAATAAATAAGATAGCCTGAGCGAGTTTTTTCTAATCATCGGCTGCCTAGTTATTGGCATTTCAACCCTTTTGAGTCTAGCCAAAGTCTTTCTTTGTCAAGAGTTTATGAACCAAGCTAATTTAGTTACGCTTATTTTCCTAGATATATCGTGAATAGCATGTTGTCAACATGTTGACCCAAGGAGATATATAATAGGTAACTAAGTTATTATTTGGATGTTGGAGGTCAGTAAATTTTGCTTAGATGTTTTTTCAGGCTTAAGGTTCTTCTACGAGCCTGAAAATTTTCAGACTCAGGACTCACGGCTAAATGTCCCTCCCGGGAGTCGTTTTCCTTGAGTTTTATAACCTAAAGTGCATCGAGATTTGAACTTGAGAACTCTAACTTTATATGTTAGCGTGATACCATTTTCGCCACATAACCTCCATATACATATGTGTGTGTGTGTTCGTTAATGCTCTAACGGCCGCAATGTTTGTCCATCAGAACCAAACTTAGCATATTCAAATTAATTGAAAACAGTAATTTCGAGATTGTTAGTTAGCGAAATCGGACAATTAGGTTTACGAATTAACCTGAAACAAAAATTTAAAAATCGTTCTAGCGGTCACAGTTTTCAATGTTTCGCAACGAAACTGAGTGTATGCTATTAAAATAGAAGTGAGAAGGTATTATCCAAAATCAGCACAATCGGACCATTAGAAGTGGGGGTTAACCAGAAACCCGACATTAAAAAATCGTTATACCAGCCACCAATCGTCCCAATGAATCGGTATAAAATAAAATTTAACTAATCTTTAAATTGAATATTTAACTCATGCCCTAAATAGGAGTCAATTACCAATCACGTTTCAATGAATTTTGTTGTACCACCAATGATTGTCGTGTTTCACCCATTCTTTATCAAACTATCTTTACTGCCTTCGGCTTTTGTGATAAATAAAGCTCCTCCTTTTTACATGCTTTATATTAGCTTGACCTGTATCTATCTATGTAACTGAATCTTTTAACGCGATTTTCACCTACTTAAAATCATTGGATCGACTTGAAACTTTGTGTACTTGTAAAGGACCCGTGACAATACAATAATGTCATATTTTGTTTCTAAAATCCTGGCCAGAATCATCAGAAAATCAAAAAAATGAAAACTGGTATAATAGGTTGCGGACTTGTCGACTTTTTAGGCAATCGTTGTAAGAGCTCAGTTGGTAGAGCGGTGAACTTTAATGGTATATAATTTCAGTAATCTATAGGTCGCTGGTTCAAATCCGGCTGGGAGGTTTTTTTTTAGAAGAGTATTACTTTTAGCTCATACTAAAATAGTATCGATTTTAAAGATGTTTGCATTTCTATCTTATTCTGTAAAATATTAAAACTAAATATAAAATATAAATAATAGTTTTAAAAAACTAAAACAACACGCTTTATTAATATTCTGCACAGACCAGAGCATTACTTTGCAGTGACTGACTCTCCAACAAATACATTGAATATAGTAAATAATGAACAGATTCCATCGAACTGCACATTTGATAATTGTGTGTTCAATAATTGTGTTTTAAATAATAATTTTACGAGTTCTTTACTAAAAAATAAATTATTAACCTATAAAGTTGGTTATAATATACAGTTTGATGTGTTTAATTTTTCTCCATTATAATGCATTCTTACAATATTGCTATCCTTTTTGACAATAAATAATATAGTCAAGTGGTAGTGGATAAACAAATGAAACATAACCACATATTACTGATTTGTTTCCAAACATCGCAGTTGACATTAAATATATAAATATTTTAAAATAACCATTTTTAAATAATGAGTTTTGAGTAAACAGCTTAATTTTATTTGTTAAATAGTCCTAACAAATGCCACTCTTGATTTCCAAATTCTCTAGATAAATTCACTCCTCACTTCACTCGTGCCATTACTTATGAAAATGTTTCTTATAAGATACATTAGTTTAATGTATTTAATAAGTTAATAAAGTAATAGATAACTTAACCAATAGAAAGTATTTAAACCTGTGTTAAATTATTTATACAAGATCATTCCAAAATAATAATTTAGGTTATGGTAGTTTTTTTCTGCAGTCCGGCACCTTTAAATAAGTTACCTTAAGAAATAAAGTTCCTCCAACATAACAAAAGAAATATATATTCCGTAAATCAGCGAAATCGGACCATAAATTCGACTTACTGAGGATGTTACGTGACGGAGTTTTGTAATGCTAATGAGAATGCGCCAGGTCTCAAGATAAAATATGGAATTCACAATAGGCTCTACAGCACAATGTAAAATTTTATTATAGATTCCATTTTTGATTGTAATTTGTTTGTTGTTATCCCGACTCCTCTCAAAGATCGTTAAAGTAATATAACTTATATACAGAACGGAAAAAAATTGTTTAAGCTCTGTTTCAAAGCATTTTATTGTATGGGTCCGATACCTGGACAATAAGTAGGCAACAAGCTGATAGCAGTACAGATGGATTTTTGGAGGTGGTGGACAAGCATTTCAAAAGGGATAAAGTCAGAAACAGCATAATAAGGCAAATTATGCAATTTAAAAAAAATACTAGAAAAAAATTGAAGAAAAATGTTTAAAATGGTATGGACACCTTATGAGAATGGAATAAGTTAGAATACTAAAGAATCATCGACTGGAAAGCTAATGAAAGAAGTGCAAGAGGCAGACCTAGAGGAGAAGTGTAGAAGCTAGAGATTTGAGGGAAGGAGATGCTTCAGACAGGAACCTCAGGCGACAGATCACTTTGGGTTGAAGGGGAAACTCTGTTTTGTAGATTTTTCCTAATAAATGAAAGAATGAATGAATATATATAGTCCACCGCTGTGGTCTCGAGGTAGCGTGCTGCTGCCTTGTCACGCAGCGGGCCGGGGTTCGAATCCCGGTCGGGACAGGCTCATGGGTAAGGTTTTTTCGGGTTTTTTCCTCACCTGTAAGACAAATTTCAGGAAGCTTAGGGCCCATCGGTCCCCGAAAATCATCCGGCCATCATCATCATCATCTTCATCGTTATCATCATCATCCTTCACCGGTGTGGAAAGCAACGGGAAGCTACCACACCTATAATTCCCTAGTAAAGCTGCAAAACGTAGCATGAAAATGCTATGATTGCAGTGAAAGACCTGCTCTCGGGCAGAATTACTATGGATGGATGGATATATATATATATATAGTCCACCGCTGTGGTCTCGAGGTGCCTTGTCACGCAGCGGGCCGGGGTTAGATTCCCGGTTGGGACAGGCTCATGGGTGAGGATAAATATATCCATCCATCCATAGTATATAGGCCTACTACATTCTAGTTACATGGATGCGAAACATGACCTCTTACTTCAAGAGAGGAGCAAGGATTACGAGTATTTGAGAATAAAGTGCTTAGAATTTTTTTAACCAAAGAAAAACTGGCAGGTGGATGGATAAACTACATATAAATGAGTTATATGATCTTTATGAGAAACCAGATATAGTAAGAACAGTTAAGACTCGTAGACCGTGATGGAAATAACATGTAGCAGGAATGAGGAATTAAATGGCGGCATGGAAACTTATCATAGGAGAACGAGAAGTAAACGCCCTTTAGTTAGGCCGATAGTGATCTGATTCAATTTCTGGTCCCCGAGACACTCTTCTATCTAATACCATATCTGAGAGTTTCTGGTTACAAAGAGTATAATCTATAATTGATCGAAAATTTCTGGCTTCCCAGGTGTACTTATGTTCGTACCATGGAATTCATAATTTTTATTTGATTGTAAACTGTAAAATCAATAAGTGTTTGGCCATTTATATTTAATGTACCTTTTCCATGTCTTGCTGGATGGAAAATTTCTATTTCAAACCGTAACATGTCACATGGCCTAATACTTGCATGGATGATGATGATGATGATGATGATGATGATGATATGAGATAGGCCGATAATGAGATGGGAGAATAATATCTATTTATTTTTATTGAATCTCCAATAATATGAATCCTATTTCACCATCCGGTATGTTAGGGTTTTAGTTACAATAAAATTAATTATTTACAGTAATTTAGAGTATGGTTAATTTCTAGCGTTACATAATAATGTAATATGAACAAATAAATAAATAAATTAATTAACAAACTCAAGAAAAAACTAACTCAGAGTTTCTTAAAAATAAGATGGATAAAGTCACACAGCTTTCTATAGCAACACTTGCTTACATAAAATGTTTGACAAAGGCAGTTGAAATCTATTATGGCAATAACCTATTTTTTTTATAAATTCATGTCTTTTGGAATCAAATGCGGGACACTCAAATAACAGATGTGAGATAGTCTGGTTGGAGGTTTTGCAAATACAGGTATCTATCTGTACCTATTTTAAATCGTTCCAAATAATGTCAAAATTAACCGTGTCCAGTCATAAATTGTGTTAGAACAAAATTTGGTTCTACGTATTTGCACTTTATTCGATCAAAAACTGTTGGGAAAAATAATGTTCTTGTCAAAGCACCGTTAATAATGTTTAACCACGTAGTATTCCAATTTTGTAAGAGATAATTTTTTAATACTTCTTTAATATATGATAGAGGACAGGAGGAGTAAAAATAATCCGTATTTGAATTAGCAGCTGATTTGGCAAAAAAATCTGCTCGTTGGGAGAATAATATTAACCATGATTTGAAGAGGTATATTTTACAGGGAATGATTTGATACTAATGATTGAACCTCCAGAAGCGTACGTGTAGAGATCTTTTGAACTTCGTAATTGATTCAAGTTGTATATGAAATTTCGATTTGTTTAGCTGTTTTCAATCAACGTACATACTTTGATTGACGATCAGAATTTGGTTAGAGAATTGTGTGTTTTGACAACCCTAGGAAGAAATCACCTTATAATTGAGGTCATGTGAGCGCATTATATAAGACCTCTAAAGGTCACAGAATACATTTGAAGTGTTGTATACATGTGATCAAGGAATTCCTTCTCTCTTCCATTGCTTTATTATTAAAATGCAAGGCGTGAAAATATCAATGAAACATGAAAATCGAATTCACCTGAGTTGGTATTCAGTCTGGTTACATACTGACCCTCATAGTTACTTCCAGAGTCACTTCCTATCCAACGAAACACTTCTATGAATCTTCAACAAAACCAATTTCATATATGATTTTTTACTCAATAATTGAATTCAATTATATTAAAAAAATACTATTTATTTTCATGAATATAATTTACAATAAATCATGTATCAAAAAAATTAAATTTTATGAAACTTTATTTAATGTTTCTTCTTCTTCTTCTACGCATGAAAGCTGGCACCTTGTTACGTGTTCATTCTCTACAGGTCTGGGGTATGGTGACATCCTTCTATCGTAATTGTGGTCTTCCTAATGTCCTTTTCTGCTGAGGTGTCCAGTCACGTACTTTCTTCACTAATCTACTGTTATCCATTCTATCTATGTGATCGTTCCAATTTAGTCTTCTATCATTTATCCAAAGGTTTATAGGTTCAATTTCACATTCTTCTCTAATAACAGAGCTGCGATTTTTCTCTCTCAGCGATTTTCCTACGATTTTCCTTAAAACTTTCATTTCGGTTGTTTCATTGATTTGTTTTATTTTTTGAGTTTCTGTTCGGCATTCACAATCATATGTTAGAACTGGTCTTATGGCTGATTTGTATATTCTTACTTTTGTATCTATTCTTAAATTTTTATTTTTCCAAACGGAAATATTAATAAAGAATGGTTTAGAATTGAATTTGTTAGTTTACTAGTTATTTTAGGGGCACGGCGTACCGTAGTGGTAAAGGCTATGCGGTACAAAGCGGAAGGTCGAGGGTTCTAGTCCCTGTGGGTTCAGGATTTTAAACTCACCGAAAACCTTCTGGTGGCAACATAGCTTTGAGTTCGACTCAGCCTCTAACGGAAATGAGTACCGGGCGCTTGTTCTAGGGGTAAACCGACCATCATGCAGGGCTGATAACGTGGCTGACATAAAGTGCTGATTGTCTGGAAAAAGTGGGGGCCTTAACCTCCTACTGGCCCAAGTGTCTCCTATGGCATGTGGTGGGATCACTGTACCTTTACTTTCACTAGTTATCTTAGCCGCAATAACAAAGAGAGCTCATTTTACTTTGTACTTCTCCTTATTTTACCCCATAAAATATAGTGTAGAGACCTTGTTCTTCTTCTTCTTCTTCTCCCTTTCATGTGACAGATCTAGGGGTCTGTTACGGTCTCAATCCAACGATTGAAGGGTCTGCACAAGGACTCTTGCCTCGTGGCTGGTAATTTAAGATTTGACGTGGCATTCTTGTTCTGCTAATTCTTCTTATGTGAAATTTCCAGTTGTTTCTATATTTTTGTACATATTCCATTGTTGATTCTGTTTGTAATTCTTTGAGAATCTCAGGATTCCTTTCATGGTCTGTTCTTGAGTAGCCTGCAGTACGTCTCATAAATGTTTTAAAAGTATAAATATACATATATAGGGTGTTCGGAAATATAATTACAAACTTCTTTGGCTTGTAGAAGGGACTGAGTACATAACTTTTTGAATGAAACCTCTTTTATCGGAAACGTACCATTTTCCAGCTGCAGGTACAATAGGGCCGCAAAGCGTTTAATTATCCAGTGTCTGCCATGGATAAATTGATAGTAATTTAATGATTTATGACTCAAATAATTACATTTACCTAACTCAACATTCACTGATTTCGCGACAATGTACAATATTGAGGTATCCATCCATAGTAATTCTGCCCGAAGGCAGGCCCTTCACTGCAATCATAGCATTTTCATGCTATATTTGCAGCTTTACTAGGGAGTTTTAGGTGTGGTAGCTTCCCGTTGCTTTCCACACCGGTGAAGGATGATGATGATAATGGTATGGATGATGATAGCCATATGGTTTCGGGGACCATTTGGGCCTTAAAGTTTTCCTGACATTTGTCTTACAGGTGAGGAAAAAACCCGTTAAAAAACTCACCCAGAAAAACTTCCCCGACCGGGGATCGAACCCGGACCCGCTGCGTGACACGGCAGCACGCTACCTTGAGACCACAGCGGTGGACTATTAAGGTATAAGTAAAATTCAAATTCAGTTTAATGTTTCATGAGTGGAGTTTGATCAAGAGTCCCTTAAACGCATAATAGCATGCATTTCCATGATTTGAAGACACAGGCGCAAAAAGGGGATAGCTCCACTTTTTTCCCAAAATGCAGGTTAAGTTCGTATATAATAAATATATGGAGTCTGCTTCAGCTGGTGCAGAAAGGAAGTAGCTCCATGCCTTCCGTAATGAAGAGAATGAAGAAAATTATTAACTCCAATTTTCATTATTTATTTATTTTACCTGATGGAGTTAAGACCGTAAGGTCTTCTCTTCACTTCACCAGGGTTAAATTATACATACAATAAGAATTATGACAAATGATACATAATTTGCAATTATAGACTACACAATATAAAATTAACAAGGGAAAGAAAGAAAAATAGTAGGCTAATAGTAGTAGTAGTAGTAGTAATAATAATAATAATAATAAATATAATAATAATAATAATAACAAAAATTGTTAAAGCATTATTACTTATGGAGCTAAACTCTGGCCATTAACAACAAAAACAAATAAGTATCTTATGACAACGGAAATGGATTTTATACGAAGGGCAGCAAGAATTTCAAGAAGAGAAAAAAAATAGGAACTCAGTTATATGGGAGAAAATTAAGATTGAAGACACTATTTTAGATTACATTAAAAATCAGCAATTAAAATAGTACGGACATGTCCAGCGAATGGAAGAGGATCGGCTACCAAAATGTGTTTTTGAATGGAAACCTGAGGGAAGATGAGGCAGAGGGAGACCTAAAACCTCCTATAGTCAGGAAATATATTTATACATGAAGGAGAAACATCTACAACCAGGAGATTGGGTGGACCGACAAAATTGGCTATTAGGAATCGGACGATGTCAAAGACATTAATCAACCGATGATCTATCTATTAACAAAAATAATAACCTATAAATAGATTAAGTAAATGACTTGGTAAAGAAAGTTTAAAATATAAAGGAATAATAAAAGTATTATATTGTCTAAGGAAATATGAAGTGATTTTCTTTTTAAATTGTTTTTGAGTCGGACAGACCTTGGTATACGAGGAAATGGATTTCCAGATTCGGGTAGCTGAAACTAGATTGGATGAGGAATAGTGAGATGTTCGATGTAGAGGAACAGCAAGAGTTAAATTTTGTCTCCATCGTGTGTTCAAGTTATGATGGGAGGATAGCGAATGAAAGCGAGTAGAAATATTCTGAGCAAGAAATAGGTAGCTCCGGAGCTATTCCCTTTTTGCACAGAATGAAGTCACACGCTTCTACCAGATGAAGCAGCACTTGCCACTTCTCAAAAAGCTATATCGGTGCTTCCAATTTAACGACTTTTTTGTGGATCTCATTTCTGTTCGTAATCATAGTTCCTAGGTATTTTAATTCAGTCATTCCAACAAAATTTCACTCATTTGTCATCAACCCTGAATTTATATTATATAACCCCACGCTGTGGTCTCGAAGTGGTGTGCTGCCTTGCCACGCAGCGGGCTCGAGTTCGATTCCCGGTCGAGACTGGCTCCTGGGTGAGGTTTTATTTCGGGGCCTTTCCTCATTTGTAAGACAAATGTCAGAAAGCTGAGAGCCTAACGGTCCTCGAAAATTATCCGACCATAATCACCATCATCATCCTTATCATTATATCATCATCATCCTTCACCGGTGTGGAAAGCAATGGGAAGCTACCACACCTATAATTCCCTAGTAAAGCTGCAAAGCATAGCATGAAAATGCTGTGATTGCAGCGAAAGACGTGCCCTCGGGCAGAATTATTATGGATGGATATTTCTATGTGTGAACACACACATACACACACACACACACACACACACACACACACACACACACACACACACACACACACACACACACATATATATATATATATATATATATATATATATAGCGCTGTAACCATCTGAGCTACTCAGGAATTCAAACACAAATATTTATTTTTCTTTTATATAAATATATATATATATATAATATATATATATATATAAACCATAGTCGGCCGCGGTGGACTAGTGGTTATGCTCCTTGCCTCTGGTCCCGAGGGTCGCGGGTTCAAACCCTGTCGGGTCGATGGATCTTTTTAGGACGGAAAAATCCAAGGAGCAAGTCCTCCGGGAGGGACTTTAAGCCGTGGGTCCCGAGTCTGAAGATTTTTAGACTCGTAAAAGATCCTTAAGCCTGAATGAAAGGCCTGTAAGCAAAATTTATCGAATTTCCCCGTCCTAGTACTACCTTGGTTTCGTAGATGTCAGTATAAGGCGGAATGCTGACCACGGTCCACTCAAAGGACATCTATACGAAAACATGTGTAACTAAATTAGTATGGTTCAATTATTTCCCTGTAGGGGGAGAGCGCCTAAAATCTCTGTTAAGGGAAAACATGGGCTTACAAGACAAGATATAAACCATCTGAGCTACTCAGAATCCAAACACAAATATTTATTTTTCTTTTATATATATATATATATATATATATATATGTGTGTGTGTGTGTGTAAAAAAAGAAATATAAATATTTGTGTTTGGATTCCTGAGTAGCTCAGATGTTTAGAGCGCTAAACGTACTGAGTTTAGAAACTCGGGTTCAAATATTTATTTTTCTTTTCGTGTCATATATATATAAACACACCCATACACAATAATCCTATCGTAAATTCATCTTACGGAATTCTCTTAACTATATATTTGGAAAATAGTACAGTAGATCTCTACATAATACAAGATGCAGCATAAGTCAGTTAACCGAAAATGCTAACAAAATTGAATCATTCTAAACTTATGTTTGTCCTTTTTTGTCTAGCGTAAGTTGTTATATTGGATTTCAGTCAATTAGGTTTTAAGATACCTTGTTCTTGGGAATGACCACCATTATATCGAGTTTCTGACCATGCCTCAACCACGTGCAGTGTTTGACTGACTTGTGCCGCAATCTGTATTGTAATTTTCCATTATCTGACTGTTTCTATAAAATAATAATGTTCTGAAATGAGACAGAATACAGGACATGTTTATACTCTGAATCTTACACATTATCTATGACTAGAGCATGGAACTCACTTCCCAGTCATATCTACACTGTCATTATTTGAATCCAAATTAACTGATATCTTAAATTGAAGGAGTTCCGGGAAGAAAGGGCGAAGCCACATTTTTCTGATTCTGAGATAAAGCAATTTGAATATTTATTCAAATTCTCAAATAAGAGGCAATATTAAATATTGATGCTAGAGATGAAATATGCTTTTATAATATGTTTTTAAAGAAATGGTAATATATATTATAAATATTTTATTTGTTTATATCCAAAAGTTAAATTAAAAAAAATATATGTTGTGTGGTTTGACACTATCTTGACCAAAAAAATTCACAAAATATATTAAACAAATATTTATCAACGTACGAAATATTTACAATTAACTATATTTGCTCTATTTAATAAATCGAAGTAATATGCATTTCACAAAAAGATAAACAATGCTCTAAAAAACCTTCCTCATCATGTATTCCACCATTTTAAAAAAAGTTGAATAAATATTTATTAACATAAGACATGGTTACAGTTAACTATTATTTTCTCTAACTAACTAACTCACTGGCACTATCGTACCCATAGGTTCATGGCCGCATGGACATACGTTTTCCATAAATCCCTGTCCTGAGCTAATATTTTCCAATCATTCCCTGTATAATCTACTTCCCTGAAGTCATGGTTAATGCTATTCTCCCCCTCATTCTTGGCCTACGATTTTTCCCTCTGATTTTCCTACAAGAAACTTCCATGCACATCTTCATTTCCCATTCTTGCCATATGTCCTGCTCATCGGAGCCTATGAAACTTATTTGCCCTATTTAATCAAATCAAATAATATCCATCCATAGTAATTCTGCCCGAAGGCAGGTCTTTCACTGCAATCATAGCATTTTCATGCTATGCTTTGCAGCTTTACTAGGGAATTTTAGGTGTGGTAGCTTCCCGTTGCTTTCCACACCGATGAAGGATGATGATGATAAGATTAATATGAATGATGATGATTGCGATGGCCATATGATTTCGGGGACCGTTTGGGCCTTAAAGTTTTCCTGACATTTGTCTTATTACAGGTGAGGAAAAACCCCGATAAAAACCTCACCAAGAAAAACTGTCCCGAGCGGGGATCGAACCCGGGCCCGCTGCGTGACAAGGCAGTACGCTACCTCAAGACCACAGCGGTGGACAAATCATCAAATAATATGTTTCACAAAAAATAAAGAATGCCCTACAATAAGTCTTCCAAGTAATATTCGATCATTATCAATATTATTTGGTATCAAGTTCAGGTAAAAGCCATGATAGATTGGAGGGACATAATCAAATTTGTAAGTTTGCTTTTTTTTACCTTAAGTGGTCTTACATTTTTCTTCATTGGAGTCATGGTACTTAGGTTTCCTTTATTTCTTATTGAAACCTCTTTAAACTCCATATTCATCCTGTTTTTTAATTCATTGACCCAATGGTTTAGTATTTTCAAATCTGAAGTATATAGCTTCTGAGAATCTGAGCTCCACACCACTAATACACACTTTCTTATTAGTATTAATTAGCCCAATTGTAAAGCTGTTTTATCGAAAAAAAAACATCAGTGCTTTCCATTTCGACTACATCAAACTAGTGCTTACGACTACATGATTATTATTTCTCTCCAATGTGACGGAGAGTATACATTGGGTTGTCCCCTCTGATATTTTCCAATTCTACTAAAATGTCTATCAGAGTGTAAGTATGTGTGTCTAGAAAAAAACAATAAGAGAAAAAATTGCATTTAGATTGGAGTTTCTCAGATACCTCACTTGGTAGAGCATCCGCTTAGGTTCAAACCCCTGTCTGAACGTATAATTTCTCTCTTCAAATATAACTTAGAAAACAATGTTCAATTTCTTCAAACTGCTTTGTGTGGAAAGATAATTGCAAAATACCATTATATTCCAATTCTTATTCTGACTCTTACAGTTGTCAGAAAATATAACCAGTTTCTTTGCACAAATGCATATTTCAGGATGCAGCTTCCAAACTCATCACTGTCGTGTTTGCAATACCCTCATTCCACACAAGCATATGTCCATATATATATTAGTCTATTATATTTGTATAACACTGCACAACATCCGAAAAGTTACGGATGTAAAAGTGGCCGTTTTATATTAAGATGAAACTCCTAATTAAGAATCTGACAATTAAAATGATGGCAGTGGTCTGGTTTTTAAATTGTCAGCATGCCTAGTGTTACTGCGTATGCTGTGAATATTGTAGTCAGTGTAAAGGTCAAGGAAACACCCTTAGAGGAGGGGAGACAGTGACAGAAGTATAATATAGATAAGATTTATCTTAAAGGGTCTTTGTTTATCCCAACAGGTTGTGAAATCAATTTAAGTGTAATTTCGTGAGTGAACAATTGTTCATGCCTTGGTGTATAAGATACTTGGATGTGCAGTTTTGTCGTGTAGAACACATGTATGACATGTCTATATTTTCTCAGATACATTTTTTTAAATTAGGCGTAGAGATATGATTACAGTGAAATAAAAGAAATCCCCATGATTTGGAGAGAACAAACTAATAATGTTAGTGATTGTTATTTCTGCATGGCCCCACCAGTTAAGTTTATTTCAAAGAAGAAAAGGCTAGCCGTGAATTATCCCAACATACTTTCAGCTATTCGTCGATGTTACACTCTAAAGAGCTTCCTATTCTAGTACTACCAGATCCTATAATATTGATTCAGACGATAAAACGAAACCCAGCACTTCGGAAGAAATACCCAGACCATCCACATCCCATGATCCTGAGTTCAATCCTGAAATTCCAACCCAGTCATACAGAATGACTCAAGAGGAATTAAATGATCTTGTCCGAGACTCAGAACTCTCAAAGGCCAAAGCAGAGCTCCTGGCTTCGCGACTTAGTTTAAGTATCTTGGCGAGAATATAAAGGTCTCTGCATATAGAACACGCCAGAAGCCACTTGAGCAATTAAAAAAACATTGTATTCTGCAACAAAATTCAAGGTCTAATATCTGCTATAACATCCAACACAGACCAGAAGAGTGGAGATTATTTTTAAATTAATCAAAGTTCAGTATTAAGGCAATGCTACTGGTGTGAGTGCATTTAGGAACTTACAAAATTCCCGAGACTAAATACAATTAGAATTAAGGAAGGTATTATTATTGGTTCCTTGGTCAGAGAACTCTTCAAGGATAAACACTTTTCGGAACATTTGAAAAGAAAAGAAAAAAAACAATGCATATGAATCATTCAGAGTAGTTACCTTAAATTTCTTGAGGAACCACGAGGCACCAAACTACAGACAATGTGTGGACAATATGTTACTAGCTTATCGTGAAATGGGGTGCAATATTTCATTAAACATCCATTTTCTCCACTCCTCATTTGGACTTTTTCCTGGAAAACTGTGGTGCAGTTTCTGATGAACATGGAGAACATTTTCACCAGACGATCTCATCATTTTAAAGATGATACCAAGGCAAATAGAATACATCTACGCTAGCTGACTATTGTTGGTTAGTGGTAAGAGATGTCCCCGAAGTACATTACAGCAAACAAGATAAAAGGAAACGCCCTTAACTGAGGTAAGCTAGTCTTAATATTACGAGATTTAAGGAGGGATTTTATTTTGCTTAAAGATATTTGTCAAAATTACGAAACAATTGGACCACTGCTGACAATTTCATTCTCATTTTCGTGTTCAGCTTGAAAAAAATACATCGAAAACTGGCTATTTCAATTCCGTAACTAACAAAAAGTTAAAATTTGTTGTCCAGTGTAAACGGAAAAAAAAACTTTAAATTCCAGTAATATAATATCATAGTAACAGTCCATTATGTTTATACTATCAGAGAGTTACTTATTGATGGTAATTTCAATTATCTGCTAATATACACATATGCATATTGAACTTTTAGGGCAATAAAATGCCAAGCAACAATTATTAATTAAGTAATAATTTAGATTATATAATGTAGTAAAGAAACATTACATTAGACATCATGACTTATAATGAAAAATGAAAAAGTGACCAGAAACATGTTTTATAAAAATAAATTAATAATTTCTCTAACCAACAAATCTACATGAAATCTTACGAGGACAATATAATGCCAAGCAACTCTAGCTTGTATTTAAATGTCTGAAGTTAATTCTTCCTCAGAGCGTGGCAAATACTCAGAATCAGAGATATTATCACTATCTTCATCATTTAATTCACCAGAAAACTTGAATTTATTTCTGCAAACAATTTTACACAAATTCCCTTTGTTTCTTGACACTGTCTTGCAGTTATGGAAGATGCATGAAAGATTAGGGCAACAAAAAAAACTTAATTTAATACCATGTGTAGAGTTTTCTGTATACACATTTGATACTAGACTGTTCAAAATAATATTATCTACAAGGTAGCATAACTAGTTCAATTTGACCAAAAATGTGGATTGGCACTTTTTTGCCGGGACCCCCTCAATTCAACACAATGAAAATACTGCCTGCATAACAATTATATTCAGCATTTTGTATATAGCCTACCTGTAAATATTCATCTAGGAAGCTTTTCTTATTTAATTTTGTTTTATTCCATATTTTGTTAGTGATACGTACATCTGGGTTGTGCTTTGTTTAGTCTGTATTTTAATATGTTACGATTATAATATATATTTGTCTACCGCTGTGGTCTCGAGGTAGCGTGCTGCCTTGTAATGCAGCGGTCCCGGGTTCGATTCCGGACTGGCTTCCTGGGTGAGATTTTTTCGGGGTTTTACCTCACCTGTAAGACAAATGTCAGGTAGTTTACGGTCCAACGGTCCCCAAAACTCATCCGGCCACCATCATTATCATCATTATTTCACCGGTGTGGAAAGCAACGGGAAGCTACCACACGTAAGATTCCCTAGTAAAGCTGCAAAGCACATCATCGATATGATTGCACTGAAAGACTTGCCCTTAGGCAGAGCTATAGAATACAGTAAGTATCTATTTTTTTATGATTTTGTTCCCTGATTGAGTGGAAGATCGCCTTAACTTTGCCAGCTTAAATAAAGCATTATCATTATTATTATTGGCGGCTTCGTGGCCTAAGCGGTTAGACGCTCGCCTCTCACCGCTGCGATCCCGAGATCGAGTGTCGGTCACTCCATGTAGATTTCATGATGAACGAAACGGAGCTTATGCGGAGTTTTCTCCCGTTTTCTCAGGCCACAATTTCATTCCAGCTTTTCTCCATACTCATCTCATCTATTTCATTTCATTTCGTTCATCTGTCCCCGTGATGGTGCGTCAGGTCTGGTCGGCCGGCACCCTTGTCATTCACAGACTCAGGGCTCTCATCTCATCTCGTCCCTCGACCCGACCCTGAATTGGACAAGAGTTGAGGATATTTATTATTATTATTATTATTATTATTATTATTATTATTATTATTATTATTATTATTATTATTATAACATGAAATTAAAAACGTTTTTATGACCTCACTTTGAAATTATAATTCTGTTAATGAAGTGAAAGATTTCAAGTTGATGTGAGCCTTGAGGATAGTTTCAACGCATTGTAATTCTCAAAATGAACACTGAATGACATTATAAATTAATAATTCGGTCTTTATTGTCGAACTCAATGACGGCAATAAAAACGTGAGGACTCTAACATTTAAATGGCAGTAAGGTGTTAACACTTTTTATCGTGTAGAAGAATCTTATTTGAAGGTCTCTAGAATTCCATTATGTAAATATCATAATACTTAATTTTATTGAATGCTCTTCTACTTAATTTGTACTAGAGCATGCCATTACATTTTGATATGATAAATAAGATGTACAAGTTAATTCAATTAGTAAATTGTTAGTAGTAGTAGGACTTTATTAGACAAAAAGTAAGATATTTACAATATTATTTACAAATATGGGTCGCACGGGCAGTAAGCCGTAAGTGCTGTTGACAGTCCGTTACAATAAAGTAATAATTGGTACTAGTGTAAAGAAAAATAAACAACAAAAAAAATCAATAACATTACAATTACATGAAGAAAACAATAATATTACAATTAAATAATATTACAATTAAATAATAACAGCCCTCAGGGGTCCTCATCTAGGGGATATGTGGATGGCGACCACAAGGTGCCCAAGCTGTGCAAAACATTTCTTCCACTTACTTGTGTTTTGCACTCTTTTAACTTTACTATCTAACCTCTCTTGGTTAACTCTTGTTTTTTCGACCCCGACGCTATTAGGGCATCCGAGGGTCTAGGGAGTCCTTCCTTTTTTCCATTTCTTCTTTCCTTTATTTTCTTTTCTTCTCCAGAAAAGCCTGACCAGAGGCTATAAGATTGCAGCCCCATCACTGGTCTTGCCTTCCTTTGGCCAGCAACCAATCGAAGGGCTATTATTATGCTTTCAAGTCTTATACGAGAATTTCCCATAAGGGAAAATTTTCTATAGGATCGTAACAGGTCTCGGCCTAATACTTGGAAGGAAGAAGAAGAATAATAATAACACAATAGCATTATAGGCCTACACTAAAAAAACATTAACATTACAATTACATAAAGAAAACAATAATATTACAATTAAATAATAACACAATAGCATTATACACTAATTAATTTATATATAATTGTTAAGAATTAATGGTATTGCATTTTGATAACATAGTATTTGTATAGCATATAGTGATCCAACGTGAACACTTAGTTATGTATATATCTAAGGAATAGATGTTGGAAGTAAACATCAGTAAAACTAAATATATGGTCAAACGTAGAAACATAGTACATATTGGAAATGGACGGTTAGTGACAAATGAGGGAAATATTTGGAATAGTGGCTGAATTCAAATACCTAGTAACAATATTTATAAACAAGAATGAGGTGCACAAACAAATTAAACATAAGCTCAATTCTGGAAATGCTTATTATTACGTATTTCAGATCCTTTTTGTATCCCAATTTCTCTCAATAAACATTATACTGAAACCATATAAATATACATAACACTGAAAAAATATAAATAAATATTTTTTCAAATGCCCCAGGTTGTCTTTCGACATTACTGGTTTCTCTCCTGGCATGACGTACTTGTAACCCACTTCTGAGGTTGGGACGCCTGGAAGGCGGGTTACGTTGCTCCGATGATATGATGGGTGATGATGATGATGATGATGATGATAATGATGCGCCAGGAGAGTCCCTAATCGTAAGCTTAATCTAAGATGAATATGAATGATGATGATTTCGGGGACCGTTTGGGCCTTAACGTTTTCCTGACATTTGTCTTACAGATGAGGAAAAACCCCTATAAAAACCTCACCCAGAAAAACTGTCCCGACCGGGGATCGAACCCGGGCCCGCTGCGTGACAAGGCAGCACGCTACCTCGAGACCACAGCGGTGGACAAAAAAAAATATAAATATAAATAAATCTATTACTCTCCCAGTTATATGGATACGAAACACGGTCTCTTACTTTGAAGAATAACAAAATATTACAAGTATTTGAGAATAAAGTTCTTAGGAAAATTAGTTGACCGAAGAGAGAGGGACAGGATAATTGAGATTACATATATTTTTATTTTTTTTTATTTAGAGCCCCACCACCGCCTCTCGGCTATCTCGGGCATAATGCCCATATCCTCGGGTCTGCTCTATGTCTCTATCTACTATCTAGTCTTTATTGATCATCTTAATTAGTATACATTTCAGGTATTAGGTGTAGTATTTAATGTTACATAAATAAATGTGTGTTTTCTGTTTGTTTGTATATGTGTCTGTGTGTTTTTTGTTTGTCTATGTGTGTTTATATGTTTGTGACTTCGACGACGGGTGTATTATAGGCGTTTTATTCTTCTCCCATCTTCGTCACTTCTTAGTCGAAGAACTCTTCCAATGTAGTGCGTAACTGATTTGTATGGTTATTTCCTGGTCCAGAAGTCTGGAGGCGGTGGCCAGTCCACCGAGAAGAATTACATAAAAGTTCGGTACAAGATCTGTGTGGGAAATCAGATATAATAAGAAGAGTTCATTCTCGTACACAGCGATGAACAGGTCATCGAGCGCCGATTTTTCCGGAACCTTCTCGATGCTGAAAAATGTTCCTGAAGAGCAGTTGGGAGTCAGTTGTGATTTGTAACTCGAGTCAGTAGTAGTCTGGAAGTCCACTCGCTTGTGTATGAAACTAGGGTGTTAAACAAAACCTCATTGCAATAGCAGTTCTGAAGTGTAGAAATATTAACGAAACGTTCAACTTAAGCACTTTAACAATAAATAATGATAAATATGTGATTGTAAAAAGATTATAAAAATGACCATAGTCATATTTATATATGAAAAATCAACCTGCGTATGTTTGTGCTTGCAAAACGAAAAATACATGGTCGATTGACTTGAAATTTTGACACGTTTGCATTGGAATTACGCCGCGTCTTTTCCTTTATACACGGGCGTGACACAGTTACTCTCGTTTGTGTTTGCGCGGAAAAAAACCATACTACGAGTTTTAACGAGTTGAGTAGGAATAGAAAAGTTGGTACAGGTTTTCACGTACGGCGAGTGTTTGTCCGCTTATCCGCTCTAAGCTGTCGCATTTTTTTTATCTTTCTTCACAACTAAACTCAATATATGCTATTAAAAAACCAAGTAGATATATGTTTTTTCGAAATTAGTTTAAATTCGACATTAGATAGGTGTTTACCTGTCCCCGAAATAAATCGCCATGTTTGGATCTTCGCAAGTATACATACAATTTATGTAACCGTAATTTTTGTTCTAACGATTGAACTTTTCAATAACAACACATTCATTTACTTAGGATAGCAGAGTACGCCGTGTATTCGCTAGTGTGTGTGTTTTTAATAAATAAATAAATATATATATATATATATATATATGGCTATTCAAAAAAGAATGAAGTCTTCTAACATTTATTTCTTCCAAACTACAAAAGATAGAAACACAATTCTAACGTTCCTGGAAAGAGAAAAGTTCAAATTTAACTATTTTATGCATTCGATATGAGCACCATGTGTTACACAATACATTACAAAACAGTGGCTCATTTCTTGCCACACACGGATAGCTGGCCTCTAGTTATCGAATTCACAGCTTCAACAATTCTATGTCGCTGATTTTCAAGAGTGTCAGACATACGGGGACAAAACCACGGTCTTTTACGTAACCCCACAGATAAAAATCACACGGGGTTAGGTCTGGTGACCTGGGAGGCTACCGGCGATGGAGTGGATCTTCAGCTCCTCCTCTTCTAATCCAACAGCACCATTGCTACCGTGATCGCAACTTCAAGCAACAGCGCCAATGCGGCCAAGATCGGAACTTCAATTTTTTCTCTTTCTAGGAACGTTGGAATTGTTTTTCTATTATTTTTTTTTGTAGTCTGGAACAAATGAAAGTTTGAAGTCTGTTCCTTATTTCCGAATAATCCTCTATGTGATTAAGAAAGTTTTCTTGGGTTTTCCGCGTCAAGGGTTCAAAGTTGTTCTATGGTCACTGATTCCGAAGTCTTGACATGATTCCACACGCCATGTCAAAGAATTATCATGTCTAAACCCTTTGAGTCATAACGCAGAAAACCCAAGAAAATTTTCTTAATACTTATAACTGCGAAAATCTACAATATGACATATATATCAGATGAAGACTGACGAATGGAGAAGACTACATAACAATGAGCTACATGATCTTTATAAGAAAACAGTTATAATCAGAACAGTTACGTCTCATAGACTGCGATGGGCAAGACATGTGGCACGAATAGTGACTGGAAGAGGGGCATCGAAGCTTCTTGTAGAAAAACCAGAGAGAAAACGCCCAGTTGGTAGACCAATAATGAGGTAGGAGAATAACATTAACTATGATTTGAGGGAATTAGATTATACAGGGATGATGGAAAACATTAACTCAGGATTGGGATGTGTGGAAACCTGATGTCCTCGCGGCGATGACTGGAAAACATGAGCTCGGGATAGGGGTGTGTGGAGAGCTTATGTCCATGCCGCGATAAAACTACGGATTCTATAGTGCCAGTGAATCATATATATATATATGTGTGTGTGTGTGTGTGTGTGTGTGTGTGCGCGTGCGTGCGTGCGTGCGTGCGCGCCTGTGCCTGTTACGCTCTATCGACCACAATTTTTATTTACCATAATCAAATTTGGGGCGGCTCCATGGTGCAAGCGGTTAGACACTCGCCTCTCACCATTGGGGTCCCGAGATCGTGTCTCGGTCACTCCACGTGGGTTTCGTGGTGGACGAAGGGTTTTCTCCCGTTTTCCTCTGCCACAATTCCTTTCCACCATTTCTCCATATTCATCTGATCCATTTCATTTCGTTCATCTGTCTGCGTCATGGTGTGTCAGGCGTGGTCGGGGTACCCTTGCCATTCACAAACCTCTACCTATACAAGGGGTTCGTCTCATCTCATCCCTCGACCCGACCCTGAGTTGGACACGAGTTGAGGATATTTATAATCAAATTTGGCATATATATCAATCAATTAAAAAAGAAAAGGAAGGTTGAGTTCTTAACCAGCAAAATCGGACCATTAGGTGTAAGAGCTCATCTGAAACGATACATTAAAAATCGCTCAGCAGTTCAGCTTTGTAAGTTTCGCAGCGAAATTAATGAATTATACGCTATAAAAATAAAACATAATTAAAATATGACCAACCATTAGAAATGAGAGCTTGCCTGAAACCCGTTATAAAAAAGTTGCCCTTTGTTTTCACTGTGGAACTACAGTTTTAAATAAATTGGTAATATAATTTTTTTCAATTGAACTAATGTATTCCGTAAAAGTAATTTATGATAAACAATAAGCGTTCCAAAAATAGCTGAGTTCAAAACAAAAGAAGGATAATGAGGAATATAAGGATAAAAAGAGAATAGCATGCAAGGTAATAAAAGAGGCCAAAATTGAAATATGGGAAGAAATTGTTCAAATATTAATTGTCAGTTGGGATTTAAAAGATCAAGGGAAGCTTGGTCAATATTGAGAAGTACCTATTAGACAAAATAATGAATGTAGAAAAGGATATTGTACAAGAGATTGAAGAAATCCAATTGAGATAGTATGGACATATAATGAGAAGAAGGGACACAGAAACAAACAAAGTAGTATTGAAATGGACGCCTCCTGGAAAAAGGAAACGTGATACACCAAAGCCAACGTGGATAATGACAACACGAAGAAAATATATATAACAGAAGCAGACACACAATAGCGGGAAGTGTGGAAGAAAAAAATTGTATATTTTGGTTGAGGATACCTGTGTAAATAACAGGAACAATTCTGAATTAAAAACTCCCTAAGCCAGCAAAATTGGATCATAATTTCGACTTTCTCAGGTATTCGCTTAGTATACGCAGTTCCTGGGCGAGGGATTATTTATTTGTGATTTAAGAGACACGTCTAACTAACTAACTAACTCACTGGCACTATCGAACCCGTAGGTTCATGGCCGCGCGGACATAAGCTCTCCATATATCCCTATCCTGAACCAATTTTTTCCAATCATTCCCTGTATAATCTACTTCCCTCAAATCATACTTAATGTTTTTCTCCCACCTCATTCTTGGTCTACCAACTGGGCATTTTCCCTTTGGTTTTCCTACAAGAAGCTTCCATGCACGTCTTTCATTCCCCATTCATGCCACATGTCCTGCTCATCGCAGTCTACGAGACTTAACTGTTCTCATTATATCTGGCTTCCTATAAAGACCATTTAATTCATTGTTATTCAGCCTTCTCCATTCACCTATCTGTTCATCTCTCTTTGGTTCAACAATTTTCCTAAGAACTTTATTCTCAAATACCCGTAATCTCCTTTCCTCCTTTAAAGTAAGAGTCCATGTTTCGCATTCATATAATATAACTCGTAGAATAATAGTTTTCGTCTATAAATAATAATTATTTTTCTTCAGGAAGTTAACTGATTTTGATGGATGGTTACGAAATGCGAAGTTGCCTATTAAAAATGAAGGAACGTTATGTTTTTTGCTGAAGGATGCGGGTTTGAATGCCACGACAGCTTGATTTGATTGACAATGTATCAGGTTGCAGAGTCAAGGCACTATAATGGTCACGGCCACCTGGATCAGTTTTGTTGTGACAACAATATTACATCTCTGTATTCATAGAATCCCCTTAGCCGCAATTCATGTACCGATATCTTGTATTTCGGAGATTTCTCATAATCAGAATATATGTTCGTGTGTTCCTGACCTAATTCTACTTTCCTCATATTTTTTATTGTATAATAACGATAAATATCTTACAAAATACAACATTGCTATCGTAAGTTCATAACATAGTGTTAGTAGGTATTTATATATCCTCTTCCGAGCCAAATTCCAGTTGCAATGTAAACAAACCAGATATATGACTGCATTTTTATTGATCGAATAATGGTTTTACTTTGAGTGTCTAAGAAAATATAGTCCCCTCTCTCATACTCGAAATAAAGGAAATAATAATAATAATTAATAATAATAATAATATATATATATATATATATATAGCACATTACTGTATAACTTATATTGAGAATATTAAAATATATAATTGGGGGCACGCCGTAGCGTAGTGGTTAAGGCACTGAGCTACAAGCCGGAGGGTCGAGGGTTCAAGTCCCGTTGGGGTCAGGATTTTTAAACTGAACCAAACCCTCTGGCGGCACTATGGTCCTGGGGTCGACTCAGCCTCTAACGGAAATGAGTACCAGGAGCTTGTTCTGGGGGTAAAGGCGGCCGTCACGCAGGGCTGACAACCCGGCTGACATAAAATGCCGATTGTCTAGATAAAGAGGGAGCCTTAATTTCCTACTACCCCATGAGCCTCCGGGCCTGTTGTGGGATCACTTTACTAAAATAGGCCTATATAATTATAATTTTTTGCACGATAGTGCGCTCTGTCGTACTTACATGAATGACGACATGATTGAAAGTTCAATTTCCTAAATTTCAGGGTTTTCAACCTATAAATAGCTATACTGCAGTATTACAAATTACCTACGTAGTGCGGGAAGTAAAACCACTACCCTTTGTGTATACTACGTACAATGTATATACAAAAATATATCCAAAAGGTAGTGTTAATATACATAATATGAAACAAATCACTGCATCTTAAATGAACTGAACTTTATTTGAAACAATATAAAATAATAAATTCGTACTTGCCGACAATTTATTCCTGATTGGTGTCACGACCTACTGTAGTCTCAACTAAAATATTGTCGGCATTTACCGTATGAATATTGGCTACACTATTGACATTAGTCAGTTGTTTGTAATGAATATAAACATTTCCAACAAATATATTATTTTATTATTATTTATTATTTTGAAAATACCATCGTGCAAAAAATAATATAAGACCCTCGTTTGTAAATTTTTTACAGAATTTCCACACTATTGAAGTTGGTCAATTGTTTGTAATGAATATAAATATTTCCAACAAATATATTATTTTACTATTATTTATTATTTTGAAAATACTATCGTGCAAAAAATAATGTACGACCCTCGTTTCTGAGATGTTTTACAGAATTTCGGAAATTAAAAACTTCGATATCGTTCGGTTTTTAATCATTTCCTCGCTTGTGTAAAAACCGCTTACCAACCTCGCGTTGTAATATACTATTAATATATTAAATTAATAAGAATTTCACTGATTAATTCTACGCATTCTCAATGCATTGGAATTTCAATTGTTTCTAATGACTGCTTCTCCTATACAATTTTATAGCATCGAAAAGGAAAACCTGGGATATATAAAAAATGTCATCATCATCTGCATTCATGGATTAGGTCTGTTGACCCGATCCGACTTCAGCCCATCTCTTTCTACGTCTGCCCACATCTCGGGCGCCTTTACGTTTGTATTTTATTTGTTTTGGATATCTATCTTCATTCATTCTGTCTATGTGTTGCTTCCATTTTTGTCTATATGTATCTATTTTATCAGTTATTGCAAATATTTCAAGTTCCTGTCTTATTTCTGTGTTCTTGATTCTGTCTTCCTTAGTGCACCCTTTAACAGATCTCAAAAATTTCATTTCTGCCGCCGTTATCCTACTTAGATCTTGTTTTTTATGTATCCAGGCTTCTGAACCGTAGAGCAGTACCGGTACTGCCAATGTTTTATAAAATTTCAATTGGGTCTCTCTTGTTGTTTTATTATTTAGTGATCGTTTTATCGTACCACATATTCCCTGGAATTCTGCTATTTTATTAGTTATATCATTATCATAATTAAATGAAATGTCACATCATAGATAATTGAGATGGTTCACCTGTTCTATAATTTTGTTTCCTATTAGTATTTTGGATCTGATTTGATTTTTCCCTTGGAAAGCCATTACCTTAGTTTTTTCTATGGATATTTTGAAATTATATTGTTCACATATATTATGTAATTTAAAAATATTCCTTTGAAGCTCGTCTTCCGTGTTTGCTATTATTACCTGGTCATCAGCATATAATAATGTTTTCTAGTAGTGTGTTTTATCTAACTTTATTCCTTTATTCGTTTCTTCGTTCCATTTTTTTTATTATATCATTGATGTATAGGTTAAACAAAACTGGAGAGATACTGCATCCTTGTTTAACTCCTTGATTAGTATGAATTTTATTTTTACTTCATTTCTAGTTTTTATAACAAAATTTGTGTTCCAGTACAAACTCCTTATAGCTGCTATTAAGTGTTTCGGAATTCCTTTTTCATCAAAAGATGTGAAGAATGTAATTACCTGGGTATCAAAATTAACTAAATGTGTACCCAAGAAAATGACATAAAATATATAATTCAAAAAGGCAGATCGGTAATAACAATGTTCGGATATATTGACTTTGACTTTCATGGCCGGAGTTGCTGTGATGATCTTGAAGATTTCCGGGCTGCAGGCCGTGGTCTCGAGGCTTGAAGTTCCCCGATGTTTCGCCAGAAGATGCCAGACGCAGACTCTGTCGAAACGTCAGGGAACTTCAAGCCTCGAGACCGCGGCCTACAGCCCGGAAATCTTCTTCAAGATCATCATAATGTTAAACGGAGTTTTGTGGGATAAGAACATACAAATAGATACCAAATTACAAATGTATAAATCCATAATTCGAAGCACGCTAACATAAGGTGCAGAAACTTGGCAGTTGAATAAACATTTGAGTTTAAAACTTATGTCTACTGAAATTGATTGTTTTAGACATTCTAAATTGGAAAAATCAGAAATACAAATTATCAAACAACAAATGAAAGTCCAAAATTCAATATTAAATTTTGTGAGATACAGACAGCTATAATGGTATGGTCATATACGTAGAATGCCAGAGACAAGATTACCCAGAAAAACTTTGGAATGGATTCCGTCTAGGAAAGGAAAGAGATGCCGACCTAGATTTAAATGGCTGGATGATATAACAAGAGGTGTGAGGGAGATAGGTCTGGAAGAACTGGAATGAGAAGATGGAGAATAATGGAGAAAGGAGATAAAAATTTAAAACGCTTTGGGCACAGGAAGATGTTTTATTACATTGTAAACCTGTTTATAAATAAAAAAAGGGAAACCTTTTAAAAGCGAAGAGAAACAAATTATTTATTTACTTATTAAAGAGTTTAGTGAAAAAAAATCCTAAATTAGCCAGCCATTGAAAATAACGCAGAATATACAGGTGAGTGAGCATGGAGCATAAAAAAAAATAATGTAGCATATTCTGTGAGTGCTTTGTAATTTTGTTCATATATGGGATAAGAATGCGGGTGCTGGGTTGGATTTGTTTTCTTTTGTCAGGACATGGAGCGATACTTAAGGAACAATAATAGAACAAAAATGCTGTGAAGAATATTCCGTCTTGTTGATTTTTCAATGAGTTGCACATGTCATTCAGAATGTCATTTGATATGCTCTGAGAGTATACATTCTGGTGGATGTCACTTGACAGCGAGGTCATGAGCTAGGCCTCTCAGACGGTTTGTCTCCACCGGAGCGAGCACGTAACATCAGACGTGAGAGATACAGTCGCGTGTGACCTTTACGCTTCTTTCATGTCATCTACCATCATAATCTTTAAACATGTGCGCGCTAGTGTGTCTACTGTAGACATGCGCTAGTATGTCTACTGTAGACAAGCGTTTAAATTTTATTAACTAGTATCTAATTAATTAATCCTTCCATTGTATCTTCACCTTGTCGTGCTTAAATTACCGAGAGGTATGTCCGCGGTAGCATTGTTATCCATGCTGGACAGGTCGAAGGCGATAAGCCAGACGAAAAAAGTACCTTGGTGGTAAGAGTGACGATCTTTCACCGTAAAAATATAACTGTCATGAAACGCAGACATGGGTTCCCCTGGGGTAAAATTCTCCTGAGGTTAAATAGTCCGCCATTCGGTTCTCTGGGCGGAGACTACTTCAGGGAATCAATGCCAAAGGCTGAAACACAGGGACTTGTTCTTAGGAACATGGAATGTTAGGACTTTATATAATAGCGAAGCCCAGAAAATTGGATAAACTTGGGTAAATTTCTGGACAAAACGCGGAAAATAAGAACAATACTCATTCATGAATAAATAAATATGTTAAATTGCAATACCATTAATTCTTAATAATTCTACATAACCAAGTTAATGTATAATGTAATTGTATTGTTATGTAATTGTAATATTATTGTGTTTTATTTTTTTGTTTTAAGTTATATTATTACCAAAAATTAACTTATTGTAACGGACTGTCAGAAGCACGTACAGCTTACTGCCCATGCGACCCATATTTGTAAATAACATTTTATGCATCTTACTTTTAGTCTAATAAAGTCCTTGTGTATCTATATAATAGCGGGGCGCTAGAAACAGATGAATGAAGAAAAGTACATAATTGAGAGCTACACGATATGTAGGCTATAGGAAGCCAGATATAATAAGAACATTTAAGTCTCGTAGTCTGCGATGGACAGGATATGTGGCACGTATGAGGGATGAAACAGGTGCATGGAAGCTTCTGGTAGGAAAACCAGAGGGAAAACGCCCAGTTGGTAGACCAGGAATGAGGTAGGAGAATAACATTGACTATGATTTGAGGGAAGTAGATTATACAGGGAATGATTGGAAAACATTAGCTCAGAATAGGGATGTATGGAGAGCTTATGTCCGCGCGGCCATGAATCTATGGGTTCCGTAGTGCCAGTGAGTTAGTTAGTTAGTCAGTAATTAATTGGCAACAATAAACCGAAGATTTATGCCCGCGCGGTTATAAGCTCTCCATACATCCCTATCCTGAGCTAATGTTTTCCCCTATATAATTCATCTCCCTCAAATACGCTGCTAAAATTTTAAAAAGTAAAGACTGTGTTGTAAAGGAAACGAAACTTGGACCTTGACTATAAAAGATGGCCTACGAATACAGGCTGCTGAAATGAGACAAGTTATAAATTCTTTCTTCTCTACTACTTATTCTTGTTAACTTGGTTGATAACTTATCATCATACACAAGATGATGAATTAGAAGATGACTTAGTCTTTTTTTTTTTTTACTTGGTTTCTTGGTCTGCCGACATCTCTTTTGATTTTTTGGATATGAATTTCGAAATGTTCTAATAAGTCTGTTATTATTGGTTATATGAGCTTTCCACTCTCTTTTTCTAGTTTTTATAATTGTTTTGGTGTCACATGTTGTTACATTTTTGTTGTATCGCATATTCGATTTTAATTGTGTTTAATCTGGTTTTACCTATTATTGCTCGTAGTGGGTTAATAACACTGGTCAACAGTGATTTTGTTGCCCTTGATATAAGATTAATTTAGGATATATTTATGCGTCGGCCGCGGTGGACTAGTGGTTATGCTCCTTGCCTCTGGCCTCAAGGGTCGCGGGTTCAAACCCGGCCGGGGTTGATGGATTTTTTAGGACGGAAAAATCCAAGGGCAAGTCCTCCGGGAGGGACTTTAAGCCGTGGGTCCCGAGTCTGAAGATTTTCAGGCTCGTAAAAAACCCTTAAGCCTGAATGAAAAGGCCTCTAAGCAAAATTTACTGAATTTTCCCGTCCTAGTACTACCTTGGTTTCCTAGATGTCAGTATGAGGCGGAACGCTGACCACGTACCACTCAAAATTACATCTATACGAAAACAAGTGTAACTAAATTAGTATGGTTCAAATCCTTCCCTGTAGGGGGAGAGCGCCCAAATCTCTGTAAAGGGAAAACATAGGCTTACAATACAATACAATACAATATATTTATGCTCACAATTCATGAAACTATCAATGATTTTGGAAGATTTGCTCTGGTTTTTTTAAATCTTTATTTTCATTTTACACTACAGAAATCGGAAAATATGAAAAAAGAAAACAGATATATTTATAATGTCAATTCTTTTTCTTTAATTAGTATACACCGATGTAAATAGAAAGAAAAAATGTCGAAAATCCATGTTATACTTCAGTGCAACGCCTTTTATAAGATTTTCTCTATAATTTTTTAAAGAACAGTATTTTTAAAGACCAGCAGTAATCTGCCATTATTTGACGATCCCATCTATCTTGATACCTTTTCTCCATTACTTTTAGATCCCGGTGAAAGCGCTCTCCCTGTTCGTCACTATAATTTCCTAAATTATCTGGAAATCTATCCAGGTGACTATGGAGAAAGTGCAACTTTATACTCATGTTTGCTCCTAGAATCTTGAAGTTTGTCAACATGTTTTAAAATTTCTTTATAATTTGGTGCTGCGAAATTTTCTACTACCAATACAAAACCCTTCCAAGCTTCACTTTTCGGAACAGTCATAACTTTGATAAAATTTGCATCTTTCTTCAATTGCCCAATTTGAGGACCATCAAATATTCCCCTTTTAACTTTTCCATACTGAGCTTAGGAAATTTTCTACAAATGTATATAAAACTTTATCCTTCCTTGTCCAACGCTTTGACGAATTATTTTATCATATCCAGATGCACGTCGTGAGTACTTTAATTCTGTCAAATAACTCTGATCAAGGGCGTTGCGCGGAGTGAAGGGTGTGAGAGTGGGGATCACGTGATGTTTGTATGCGTGAAAAAAAATGCGCAGAAATCAAATCACGACTAGAAAAACACATTTTACTAGTAACAAGCCGTCTACTTTTAAAATATGATATGCAAAAATCAATTAAAAATAGAGCACATTCAGCACTTTCATGAATATATTCGTAAACTGTGCACTTGAAAACATAGAAATTCGCTAAGATATCCAGGGCAACAATTTTTTTTGTAGAGCTGTGTAATTTGTTAGCTACGTCTTTTTTGTCTTTGTCCGAGTTTAAACTAGTGGAAGTTCGGGTAATGGGGACCCTTCGGTTTGAACACAAAATATTTTAACTTCTTCGCCTCATCAACTTTAACGTGATCAAGACTAGTTTGTTTTATTCTTTGTGTGACGAAGGGTTTATTTGTGATATTTATGTAAACGACAATTTTAAATATTTTTCATGCTAAGAATTAATTCATAATTTCTGTTATTGAATATTATAAATATTGAAACATCTTACTTACTTACTTACTGGCACTATCGAACCCGTAGGTTCATGGCCGCGCGGACATAAGCTCTCCATACATCCCTATCCTGAGCTAATGTTTTCCAATCATTCCATGTATAATCTACTTCCCTCAAATCATAGTTTGTTATTCTCCCATCTCATTCTTGGTCTACCAACTGGGCGCCTTCCATCTGGCTTTCCTACAAGAAGCTTCCATGCAAGTCTTTCATTCCCCATACGTGCAACATGTCCTGCCCATCGCAGTCTACGAGACTTAACTGTTCTTATTATATCTGACTTCCTATAAAGACTATGTAGTTCATGGTTGTGTAGTCTTCTCCATTCACCTGTCTGTTCATCTCTCTTTGGTCCAAAAATTTCCCTAAGTACTTTATTCTCAAATACTTGTAATCTCCTTTCCTCCCTTAAACTAAGAGTCCATGTTTCACACCCATATAATACAACTGGTAGAATAATAGTTTTATATATTTTCAGTTTAACGTTTTTTGAAAGGAGTTGGGACATCAAAAGTCTCTGCAACGCATAATATCATGAATTTCCAGAATTGAGCCTATGTTTAATTTCTTTGTGCATCTCATTCCTGTTTGTGATTATTGTTCCTAGGTATTTGAATTCAGCCACTTCCTCAAAATTTCCCTCATTTGTCATTAGCTGTCCATTTCCATTATATAATGAATTTCTACATGTGACCATATACAGTATTTAGTTTTATTGAAAAATCTCCTAAATATATTATGTAGATTCTGTTTTAATGTACTGACGGCCTTGGTTTGATATGTGACATGGCGGCTGTGTAAAATAAACATAACAAAGTAATTCGGTTAGTGTAGACCCTCCGCGAGGTGGTTAAAATGGATCTGGGTCCACTTTACACGAATACGTATATTTTATCAATAAGGGTGCTATCTGTAAAAACCATGCACTTCATTAATTTTATTTAGTATTCTTGTAATTTTACTAAACCCAAAGGCCGTTGATTTCTGCATATGAATGACGTGTGAATGTTATAATCAATAATAATTTTTCAAACCATTAAATAAATATCAACGCTTTTTTAATTACGATCGCCATAAATACGTTCAGATTGATTGGTGCCTGTCTGTACAAAATAATAGAATAAATAAACTCAAAAATAAACTAAATGCTAGGTTGAACTCTGGGGTCCACTTTACCCGAATATGAGGTTAAAAACGAATATTTTTTGTAATGTATAAGAGTTTATAAATTATGAAGATGTTTTTGATATTTGAATAAAATAACAATGCTATTTCATAGTTATAACACTAATGATAATCACAGTAATTAAACAAAATTCAAATCCAATTATTAAAAGAAGAAAAACAACAAATACAGAATAGGGGTCCACATTATCCGAAGTTCCTCTATATGCCATAACTTTTGTTACTGATGTTTTATAATTTTTATTTTACTTTGGGTATTAATATATTTATTCTGCCATGTGATACATTTTAAGCAATCCAATATTGGCTTTAGATGCCTTGTGTCTTACTTAATTTATTACAACATATCTCGATGATTAGTTATGTTCATCCCTAAGTATTTAAAACAATTCTGTCATTGATTTCCAATTTACATAAAAATAATAGATAAGAAATAATAAAATAAAGCAAGAATTGAATGTATTTAACTTAAAAAGCAGATTTGAATATAGAACAAAATAAATAGACAATTTAAACTGGCTACCAAAATATATCAGACATATAGCAATACAGGCACTGTATACAAAGCCAAAGGACGGAGGAGTCAAGGACAACATTTACAAGATGGATGTCTATTTATCTTCGGGTTTCTATAGCTGCTGCCGTCTTCCCGTGCCAAACCTCCAAAGCCTAAGATCTTGGGCATCTTCAATACTTAGTCCTCTTGCTAGCATTATTATCTTCATGCTTTCCTTCAATGTTAAATTTGGTCTCCCTCTTTTCTTCTTTCTGCTCGGTTGTCATTGATATAGTAGTTTCGGCCATCGCTCATCTTCCATTCTTAAAATATGTCCTAATCATTTTAATTCCTTCACCTCAATTCTTTCAATTATGCTTTCTTCAGAAGATGGATGTATCAGCATAGCATTTTTTGAACTAGGACTGACGGAAATGCCTAACCTTGTAGTAGTAGTAGAAGAATATTGATATTATATTATTATTATTTATTATTATTATTATTATTATTATTATTATTATTATTATTATTATTATTATTATTATTATTTCTGATACTACTATCTTTATCATCTTGGTTTCACCATCCTAATATTTCCACGTTTTATGTCTCGTGACTGATGAGCAGGGCATAGGGACGAATGGATAACGAAATACTGACATAGAAACTTCTTGTACGGAAATGTTTGAAAGCTCCATTAGGAAAGCTAAAAATGAGATGAGAGATTAATATTAACTTAATTTGGGAGGTAAATTGTACAGGGGATGATTTTATAATATGTCGGCCGCGATGAACCAGTGATAATGTTCCTTGCCTCTGGTTCCGAGGGTCGCGGGTTCAAACACGTTCAGGGTCGATGGATTTTTTTAGGATGAAAAATCCAAGAAGCAAGTTTTCCTGGAGGGACTTTAAGCCGTGGGTTCCGAGTCTGACGATTTTCAGGTTTGTAAAATATCCTTAAGCCTGAATAAAGAGGCCTCTAAGCAAAATTTACCGACCTTCTTCATCCTAGTAATACATTAGTTGCCTACTAGATGTCGCATTGGGTTGGGATGTTGGCCGCACACCATTCATGACATTTTAGGGAAGTAAACGTAACTAGATTAACTTGGCCTAATAACGCCTAACAAAGGAGAGGCTAAGGTACAATATTTGAGCTGTCATGCCATTGTAGATGTAGATTTTATAATTATTATTTCAGGATAGAGATGTGTGGAGAGCTTATATCCGTACGGCTCCTCCGGGTTCGAAAGAGCTAGGAGTTGATTAGTTAATAATTGCGGATTTTTCAAACCCCTATGGTTGTTGAATTTCCTTCGGCATAGGAGCACTACATCACTTGTCGATATATGAGATAATAAAGGAAGAAGTGTGTCCTTTGCAATCAAAGCCAAAATTTTATTTATTGGTTAAGAATAAACTGATATTTGGAGGCTTTCAGCTGGAATTTCTAGAAGAGATAAAACAAACAGCGTAATTAAACAAAATATGAATGTTCAAACTTCAGTTGTGGATTTTATAAAAAACAAACAAATGGTAAGGTCATGTAAACATAATGGCAGAAGACACATTCCCAAGAATGGGTGCCACGTTGTAGAAAAAGAAGAATATGTCCAAAAATAACCTGGATTAGTTGTGTTTTGAGCAGCATGAGGTAAAAAGGAATGGGCGATGGATATTGGAATGATAGACAGATGTGGAGGAGAATGGCAGTAGATTAATTGGACGCAGGAAGATGTTGTGAAACCTACTAAATAAATAAATAAAATAAAAATTACGGAATATTATTTAAAACATATTGAAAAATGTTCTCTAAAAGAGGACTAATTGTCAATATTGAAAGGGGAATTGGGAACTAGGTCTGCCTTGAAGGTTGAAGGTAGATCGCAGGGCCGTGTAGCTGAAGCAGGAACATCACTCATCCTTAGTATCAAAATTGCGCTTCGAGTCCTTCCTAACTGATAGTTTAACCTTCACATCCCATGTCCCACGTTTCCAATTCATGCGTTTTAAAATATTATTAAAAATTAGTAAATGCAATTATGTTGAAGGTTACAAATAAAACACATCAATGAGGTATTTAATATATCGTTTGAGTGAGAACAAGAGCATCGTCTTTAGTCCATCAAGGATTCTAATTAAAAATATAGATTACAAACACTTATAACTTTCCTTTTATAATAATAATAATAATAATAATAATAATAATAATAATAATAATAACAATAATAATAATAATAATAATAATAATAATTTTTATTTAGGAATATTCCACAATACAGTGTGTCTCCTTCTACCCAAAGTGATTTGTCGCCAGAGGTTCCTGTCTAAAGCATCTTCTTCCCTCAAATCTCTACCTTCCATACTTCTCTTCACTCCATCCACCCATCGTTCTCAGGCCTGTCTCTTCCACTTCTTCCATTAGATTTACAGTTAGGGATCTTCTTTGGTATTCTGTCATCTTCCATTCTTATGAGGTGTCCATACCATAATAATGATAATAATAATAATGATGATAATAATAATAATAATCAATCCGTAGTAATTCTGCCCGAGGACAGGTCTTTCAGTTCAATCATACCATTTTCATGCTATGCTTTGCAGCTTTACTAGGGAATTATAGGTGTGGTAGCTTCCCGTTGCTTTCCACACCGGTGAAGGATGGTGATAATGATAAGGATGATTTTCGGGGACCGTTGGGCCCTAAGCTTCCTGACATTTGTCTTACAGGTGAGGAAAACCCCCGAAAAAAACTATATTGTGATTATAATATGATCCATTATTGGAACTGTGCTAAAATAACAGTATTGGAAAATGTTAAATAAATTATAATATGATCCATTATTGGAACTGTGTTAAAATAACAGTATTGGAAAATGTTAAATAAATTATAATATGATCCATTATTGGAACTGTGCTAAAATAACAGTATTGGAAAATGTTAAATAAATTATAATATGATCCATTATTGGAACTGTGTTAAAATAACAGTATTGGAAAATGTTAAATAAATTATAATATGATCCATTATTGGAACTGTGTTAAAATAACAGTATTGGAAAATGTTAAATAAATTATAATATGATCCATTATTGGAACTGTGTTAAAATAACAGTATTGGAAAATGTTAAATAACCCGAAAAAACCCTCACCCAGGAGCCTGTCCCGACCGGGAATCGAACCCGGGCCCGCTGCGTGACAAGGCAGCACGCTACCTCGAGACCACAGTGGTGGAAATAATAATAACAATAATAGTAATAATAATAATAATAATATAATAATAATAATAATAATAATATAATAATAATTATAACCCCGACCGGAGTTCGAACCTGGGTGCGCTGCGTTGAGACATCAACGCCTAATTATTTTTTTTCCTTTCATTACTTTACGGAGTAGTAATTGAACTGTGCTCGTTGATTATAATTTTGGTAGAAGAATTTCTTTTATTTTCAATTTGCGCCCCTCCACCTGATTGGAAAACAGATTTCTGGCCCCCAGGTATTGGGCACCACGATCTGTATCTGTGTATACGAGTATATAATTATTCTGTACGTGTGCATGTCACTGAACTCCTCCTAAACGAATGGACCGATTTTGATGAAATTTTGTGTCTGCGTTTGAGTGAGTCGCTTGATGATTTAGATTCGCAATAGGACCCTCTAAAACTATTAAGTGTAGGAGTTCACCTCAAGTGAAAATTTAAAAACCGGTCTGGCGGTTTTCGATATTTTACAAAGAAACTCAGTATATCTTATTAAAATAAACAGAGACATGTGTTATCTAAAAATGAGCGAAATCCGACAATTAGAAGTGGAGGTTTACCTGAAATCCTAAATTAAAAACTGCCTATACGACTGGACCGATTTTAATGAAAATTGTTGTGTGTTTAAGTGAATCCCTGGATGGTTTATATTCACAATTGGACCCCCTAGAAGCATTAGGTGTAGGAGTTTACCTGAGTGAAAATTTAAAAATCGATCTAGCTGTCACAATTTTCGATGTTTCACAACGAAACTGAGTGTATCATATTAAAATAAATCGAAGTAGGTATTATCCAAAAATGAGCGAAATCCGAGAATTAGAAGTGGAGGTTTACCAGAAATTCGAAATTAAAAACTGACTAGCAACCGCCATGTTTGGTTTGTCTCAGCATATACCATACAATTTAATTAAGCTTTAATATTTAATTTATTTAGGCGTAGTAACGCACGCTGGATATTGGCTAGTGTATTGTAAATTTCAATGATTAAAGGAAAGAAATAAATATCCTACTATCACAAGGAAGGTGATTAGATGCAGCTTTTTTATTGCGGCAAAGTTGGAAAGTTGTATAATGAATAAGATGAGCATGGGAAAAGTTGAAGCTTGGTGTGAACTGGTGACTAGCCCCAGACAAACAACCAACCAGACCGTTTCATAAGAAAGTGTGAGATATGGTGCGATGGACTCGAACTTGGCATGTCATAAATATGAAACTTTATTCACTAACTCTACCGAACCAGAAGGTTCATGGCCATGCGAATTTATTCTCCATACGTACTACATATGTTGTGCTAATACTAGGTCGTTCAGTAAGTTCTATTCTATAGTGTTCTGCCCTAGGGCAGGTCCTTCACTGCAATCACTCGCAATAGGACCCTCTAAAACCATTAGGTGTAGGAGTTTACCTGAAGTGAACATTTAAAAATCGATCTAGCGGTTACAATTTTCGATGTTTCACAACGAAACTGAGTGTATCATATTAAAATAAACCGAGGTAAGTATTATCCAAAAAATGAGCGAAATCCGAGAATTAGAGGTGGAGGTTTACCTGAAATGTTCATGCTATGTTTTGCAGTTTTTCTAGGGAATTATAGGTGTGGTAGCTTCCCGTTGCTTTCCACATCGGGAATGATAATAATGATGTTGATGATAATGGCGATGATGATAGCCAGATGATATTCGGAGATCTTTTGGAAATCAAAGCTATCTGATATTTGTCCTACAGGTGAGGAAAAACCCCGGAAAAAACCTCATCCAAGAAGCTTGTACGGATCAGGAATGGAACCCGGGCCCGCTGCGTGACAAGGCAGCGTCCTACCTCGATCACAGAGGTGTACTGTTCAATAAATAATACACATATTTTAGTTCTCGATTACCTTTCATTGGAAATGAACGAAACTTTACAGAACGTATCTTGAATCCTTCCATTATAACCTCACGAAGTTTCTTTCTTTTCCGACAGATGGCTGTGATGTACTTTAGTTTTAAAATGCCAGCTGCTCGTGTAAAACTCACATATCAGAGATCTGTAATTGAATTACTTTCTGCGGTGCAGGAGACCATTTCAAACATTCACAGACGCTTACGAAATGTCTATGGGGATCAAGCAGTGATAGGAGTATTGTCAGTCATTGGGTTAGCAGAATGTTAATAGCAGAACGAGGTAAAGCATGACTGTCAGATCCCTCCGATCTTCAATCACAGCCCTCTCCTTTCTACGTGTCTCTCGAGCAGCCGTCATTTTAAAACTAAAATACATCACAGACATCTGTCGGAAAGCAGTGAAAGTTAGCATAGTTATAAAGGTGGGATTGAAGATAAGTTCTGTAAAATGTCGTTGATTTCTGTATAAAGGTAGCCGATAAGTAAAATCATGTGCATTATTTATTGAACGTCCCACGTATATCCTAACTGTTGCATATACAATTCGCTTCCATATTATTCTCCACATGATTCTTCACCTGATTACACTTTTACAGTTTCCAGGCGTCCATTTGATTCTTCAATCGTGGCGTTCACAATTGCTCTGAAGTTATTTTTATAGTTAAAAAAATGAAAACAGTTGTGTCAACGTTACCCAGGGCGTGGGGTTACTTTGACACCGTAGAAAAATTCCCCCTAAAAGGCATCATAAGCGCTCCAGGGTCAAAATAGCCTCGCATTAGGCGCAGAAACAACAATAGGTAGAGATTCGTAAGTTCATCATCATAGTACATTCACGAATTTAGGCCATTTGTTGACCTGTTTCGGCCTCAAGAGAAACACCATCCAGAAGTCTTTTGAGTGGACGTCCTGGTCTTCTTCTTCCTGCAGGTTGATATCTTAACATTTGTTTGGATATCCTCTGATCTACCATTCGATGAACATGGTGCATCCATCTTGACTTATAATCAGAAAATTTGTTTTCTAAAGGTTCCATGTGTAATTCTTCTAAGGTGTCTTCATTTTTTTTTTTTTTGTGATCTAGTAGTGTGTATCCTGCAGTCCTCCGAAGGTATCTCATTTCAACAGATCTAAGTCTCTGTATATCCTTCTCTTTCAACGTCCGTACTTCGCTGCCATACAAAAGAGTTGGAAGAGCCAGTGCTTTATACACTTTTAGTTTTGAAAGTTTTTGGACTGTGTCTTGAAGATAGAATTTATTAACCAATAAAATTCTTAAAAATTTAGATATTTTTGCATTACATCCTTTTCTTCTTCATATCATATATTGCATCCTAGATATGTAAAATTATTCACCTGCTCCAAATAGTTATTGTCAAGTATAATTTTACTTCTGGCAGGATCTACACCTTGAAATGCCATAATTTTAGTTTTCTCTGTAGATATCTTCAATCCATATTCTTCTGTAATTTTGTTAAGTTCATACAGAGCTTTCTGCAGATTATCTTGTGAATTTGCAATTATTATTTGATCATCTGCAAACAATAGGGTGTTTAATTTTGTATTTTCTGATATTCTTATTCCAAATTTATACTTCTTGTTCCAGCAACATATTACTTCGTTGATATAGATCGCAAAGAGTGTTGGCGATAGGGGGCAGTCTTGTCTCACACCACGATTCGTAAGTTAAAACGTAAGAAAAAAAGTTACAAATCTTTTATTACAGAAATTCTGCTTTGGAACATTATGCAAAATCGGGTCTGGATAATTATCATAAGTAATGTCACGAGTGACTCGTGAATTTATCTAATGAATTGGAAATCAAGAGTGGCATTTGTTAGCACTATTTAACGAATAAAATTAAGCTCTTTACTCAAAAATAATTATTTAAATATAGTTACCGGTATTTTAAAATATTTATATATTTAATGTAAATGGCGATGTTTGAAAACAAATCAGAAATATGAGGTTATGTTCATTCACTGCAACTTGATCATATTATTTATTGCCAAATAGGATCGCAATATTGTAAGAATGCACCCTAGTGGAGAAATAATGAAACACGTCAAACTGTATGTTATATTCAAGAATATAGGTTATCCATTGATTTTTTTACTAAACAACTCGGTAAAATCAAGGAATCTGTTCATTATTTGCTATGTTCAATGTATTTGTTTGGAGAAAACTAATGCTTTCACCTGTTCAGAATATTAAAAAGGAGGCGCTTTCTTTATTACAAAAGCAGGAGTTGATAAAGAGAAATCGATAAAGACCGAGATGAAACACTACTGTCATTGGTTGTGAAACAAAATTCACGTGATTGGGTATTGACTACCATTTGAGACATGAGTTAATAAATATACTTTCGAAATTATCACTGTTTGTTTCTTGCTCTTCCAAGAACTTTGTGACTATCGCACGAATATTACACTTCAATCAATGAGAATTCCCGTCATTCCTCATGGGACATAGGGCTCTCAGAAAACTTCTGCATCTCACTCTATTCTTGGTCATTTCCTCAATCTCATTCCAAGTATTCTGCCCCATCTTTTTTAGTATTTGTGAGAACAGTTCATTTCCATGTTATCTTGGGCCTGCCAGTTCCCCTACTGCCATGTGGGTTCCAATACATTGTCATCGTGGCTGGGTCATCTGGAGTTCGGTGAAGTGAATGTCCCAGCCATCCCCACTTCCTATCCCGAATTTCTAGTTCAACTGGTTTTTGTTTGATTTTTAACCATAAGTTTTCTTTAAACATCTGCACGGGCCAGAATAGTTTGTGATACATCTCGTAAACAATTATTAATGAAAACTTGTAGTTGATTGATAATCTATCTATCTATCTTCAGGTTTTTACAGCTGCTGCCGTCTTCCCTTGCCAAACCTCCAAAGCCTACGATCTTGGGCATCTTCAGTGTTTAGCTCTCTTGCTTGCATTGTTATCCTCATGTTTTCTTTTCATGTTTACTTCTGTCTCCTTCTTTTCTTCTTTCTGGTCGGTTGCCATTGATACAGTAGTTTCGGCCATCGCTCATCTTACATTCTTAAAATATGTCCTAACCGTTTTAATTCCTTCTCCTCAATTCTTTCAATTATGCTTTCTTCTGCTTTCATTATGTTTCTAATTTCCTTATTTGTGACGTGTTCTAATTTTGACTTTTTGGCACTTCTGCGTAGATAATCCATTTCTAGAGCTATTAGTATATGCTTGTAGTACTTATTGATTGTCCATACCTCACTTACATACATTGCAACTAATTCCACCAATGTTTTACCAATATTTTTTATGTCTTTCCAAATATGCTTATCCCACCACATGGAATTTAACGACGATATTATTTTGCCCATTGATAATCGTCTTAGTTATTTTTCAGGTTTCAAAGCCATATAAATGCACTGATTTGACATTTGTGTTAATTCACACATCTTTGATGCAAATCCTCATTTCGCCACTTTACCTAATGTCTCTGCTATCAGTCTTTGTTCATCGGTCAAAATGACACGTGGATGACCTACTGACTTGCTGTGTCTCTCAACACACTTCTTTATAAACGTTGCCCGTGGAATTTTATAAATAAAAACATCGGCCTTTATTTTTGACATGCCCTTTTGAAAAGCATAAAGCGCTTCTCTTAATTGTTCTTCGAAATAGTTTCTGGATTTCCGACTTGCAGGTATTTTCTTGTAATTTTGCACCATAGCTAGTTATTCAACAACTAAAACCATAAAACTGACGCGCAAAAATCGAAATAAAACCAAAATACACTCGAACCACGTACGTAATAAATTGGTAAGTAACTAATTATATAACAGTTTTTATATTTGTGAGTAGGATATTATGGATTGAATGGAGATAAAATTGAATTGCAATCCATGAACCTATCACCTTATGAAATATCTTGTAAAAACGTTAGACCTTTCACCGCGAGATGGTTCAATTATTCATTCGAAACCCATACTTATATGTGTGTGTTTTAGTAAAAGTATTAATTGATATGAGATGCGGCCTACTTTTCCAAACAGTTTAGCCTCTGCTATGAAGGACAGACTGGTATCACAGCCGGGTCTCCTTCACCCACCTCATAAATACATATTCACGTTTAACATCTAATTGGCGCGAAAATCGTGTCATCTTCAATAGAGGACACTGTTAAGAAATGGAGGCCTTCGGCTTCTGTCATTCTTATTGAGATAATGCCATTATTATTTTATTATTACTGTTATTACAAGTTGCAACTGTTACTATTATGAAGTACTATGCTCTGTTTTATTATTATTATTATTATTATTTATTTATTTATTTATTTATTTATTTATTTATTTATTTTTATTGCGGATGAGCCCATGTAGGACTACACAAAGTACTTAGAGGCGTTTCCTTTGAGCCCAAATTTCTTTCATTCTTTTGCTATGAGCTTGTTTTCTATCATCTGTCCAAGTTGTTCCAGTTTTTTCTTCGGTTTGTCCTCTTGGTCAACTTGCCACTTATTCACCTTAATTCTAAATATATCTCTGTTTGGGATATCTTTTTTAGTAATTCCTGCCAATTTTAAGTCCTTTTTGACTTCATCAATCCACTTCATAGTATCCACTGGAGCTTTACTTCTGTTTTCGTAGAATTCCATTATCTGTTTTGTCAGCCTATTTGAGTTCATTCGTTTAATATAGCCATAAAATTTTAACCTTCGTTTTCTAATACGACTATGAATGTCTGTATTTAATTTTATTTCCTTTTTACTTTCGAGTCTAAATGCTTCACCTATGACTTGTGGACCTAAAACTTTTCTTATCATTTTACATTCTTTTTTCACTATATTTTCGATATATTTTTTTCTGTTCAAAATTAATGTTTCTGCGCCATAGAGGCACTCTGGTTTAATTACAGTGTTATAGAGTCGTAATTTTGTATGTAAAGATGTGCATTTTTTATTATAAGTGTTGTGAGTAAGCCGAAAATGCTGTTTCCATTTTTTGGCATTATTATGATTATTATTATTATTATGATTATGATTATTATTTATTATTATTATTATTATTATTATTATTATTATTATTATTTCCGTCCTGCTTTAAATCTTTAGTCTTTTTAGCATTACTATTTTTTTATGGCGAACATTTCTTGTTGGAACAAAATTAGGAAATATAAGAAATACTGACATACGAGAAAAAATGAATGTTAGATATTCATTAGTAAATTATATAAATTAAAAACAATTAAATTAGTATGGGCATGTACGAAGAATGCAAGAAGAAAGGTTATCCAGAAAAACATTGGAATGGTGTCCACCTGGAAGAAGAAGGAATGGAAAACCTGGAAACTCGTGGATGCAAGAAATAAGAACTGGAATGAGAACAAGAGGAAATTGAGTGGATGGATAGAGACGAGTGGAGAAGGAAAATAAAACATTAGGCACAGAAAGATGTGTAAACATTGAAAATCTGTATATAAAAAAAATTAACTAACTAGCTCACTGTCACTATCGAACCTGTAGGTTCATGGCCACGTGAACTTAAATTCTCCATGCATCCCTATCCTGAGCTAATGCTTTCCAATCATCCCCTGTATAATCTACTTCCCTCAAATCTGATTAATATTATGCTCCCACCTCATTCTTGGCCAGCCTACTGGAGAATTTCCCTCTGGTTTTCCTACAAGGAGTTAACATGCCCCTCTTTTATTCCCCATTCATGCCACATGTCATGCTCATCGCAATTTGCGAGACCTAACTGTTCTTATTATATCTGGTTTCTCATAGAGATCATGTAACTCACTATTATGTAGCCTTCTCCATTCGCCTGTCTGTTCATCTCTCTTTGATCAAAAAAATCATAAGAATTTTATTCTCAAATTCTCGTAATATTTTCTCCTCCCTTTCAGGTTCGAGTCCATACTTCGCACCCATATAATACAATATAATGCCACATGTCATGCTCATCGCAATTTGCGAGACCTAACTGTTCTTATTATATCTGGTTTCTCATAGAGATCATGTAACTCACTATTATGTAGCCTTCTCCATTCGCCTGTCTGTTCATCTCTCTTTGATCAAAAAAATCATAAGAATTTTATTCTCAAATTCTCGTAATATTTTCTCCTCCCTTTCAGGTAAGAGTCCATACTTCGCACCCATATAATACAACTGGAACAGTAACAGTTTTATATATTTTCAGTTTAAACTTTGTTTATTATTATTATTTTTATAGGCTATTAAATTCCTCAGGTTTTCATTTCAACATTTCTGGTGTTCTCTCCTGGCATTGGCATAGTTGTAACCCACTCTGAGGTTGGGACGCCGGGAAGGTGGGGTTACACTGTCCCGATGAATTATGGATGATGGTGATGTTGATGATGGTGATGTTGATGATAGTGATGTTGATGATAGTGATGTTGATGATAGTGGTGCAAAAGGAAAGCCCTTATTCCTAAACTAATATAAGGCGAGTATAAATGATGATTACGATGGTCATACGATGTTCGGGGACCGTTTGAGCGTTAAAAGTTTCCTAACATTTGTCTTTTAAGTGAAGAAAAACCCCGAAAAAACTCAATATTACGAGTATTATTAACCGAATCAAAACACTAGATTAAAATAACTGTCAATGGAAATCCACTATATTTAAGAAAATCAGCTATTGGATAAACATTAGGAACGCTCTAATCAAGGTACTAAGGAGTAACATGCAAATTCTATCGAGTAACACTACGCAATTTGGGGGTGAAAGTAATCAGCAATAAAAGTAAGTGTGAAGGATACAGAAAAAAAAAGACAAGTCCTTTAAACCGAGAAAAAACACTTTTAATATTATGCAACGTACCTACTTTTTTTACTTGCATACCAAACTTTAAAGGTATATAATTCCGTGCCGAAACTGCTTTTTACTGTTCACACTTCAAGATAATCCTGTCCATGGAGAATCTAATTGTATCTCAAACTTGATTTCGACTAAAAAGAAACTCAGCCTCAAAAAGGAAATGAGTAACCAGAAGCTTATTTTGGGAGTAAAGACGGTCATCACGCAGGACTGACATCTGGTGCAAATTGTTTAAAAATTGGGAGCCTAAACCTCCTATTACCCAAGGGCCTCCTGAGGCCTATAGTGGGATCACTTTTATTTTTTTACTTTGTTTTATTTATTAATTAAAACTTGTAAATATTGTTACAGGAGAAGCTGTGACTTGGAAATTGGCTAGCCTCACGTCACGAACGGGAATACCACCAGAGTTGGTAAGTGGAAGATAACCATGTCAATATGACAGAATATTTCATAAGTTGTTGGTAATTGTAGTTTAGTTGGACAGTTGTGCGGATGTTCCTAATCAACTTGTTACTTCATGTTGACTAATAGACTTGTTTTTCTGTTCCAAACACAAATTACACACTTTTCAACTTCTGCGTAGTATCCATCCGCCGCATTTGTAAGAAAATTATGACGCTTCGTCGTATTATTTCATCACGAGTCAAACTTAAGTGCGGAATTTCTATTAGAAAATGAATATTATTATTGTTTTGCTGGAGAGGGATATAAAATGTTCCTATAATATAGGTGTAATTATTGTAATATCTATAAAGGTTCCGGTTGGCTTCAAATTTCTTGAAAAGTTTTATCTTATTTATAGGTTATGGAACTCATACATTAAAATAGACTATTTTAAGTCTAGTATAGGGGAAATTTTGATGCACTCGAAAATCCGGAAAAATGCACGAATTTTTCGAAAAATGGCTTAAAAAATCGAACATTTTGCCTCTTAAAACACATTAACTAACTAATTCACTGGCACTCTCGAACCCATTGGTTCATGGCCGCGCGGACATAAGCTCTCCATATATCCCTATCCTGAACTAATGGTTTCCAATCATTCCCTGTATAATCTACTTCCCTGAAATCATAGTTAATGTTATTCTCCCACCTCATTCTTGGTATACCAACTGGGCGTTTTCCTTCTGGTTTTCCTACAAGAAGCTTCCAAGCACGTCTTTCATTTCCCATTCGTGCCACATGTCCTGCCCATCGCAGTCTACGAGACTTAACTGTTCTTATTATATCTGGCTTCCTATAAAGACCATGTAGTTCACCGTTATGTAGTCCATTCACCTATATGTTCAGCTCTCTTTGGTCCAAAAATTTTCCTAAGTATTTTATTCTCAAATACTCGTAATCTCCTTTCCTCCCTTAAAGTTAGAGCCCATGTTTCGCATCCATATAATATAATTGTGAGAATAACAGTTTTGTATTTTTTTCAGTTTTAACGTTTTTTGAAAGGAGTTGGGACATCAAGAGTCCCTGTAATGCATAATAGCACGCATTTCCAGAATTTAGCATATGTTTAATTTCTTTGTGCATCTCATTCCTATTTATTTCAATTTAATATAAAATTAATAATTGTTCCACCGCTGCGGTCTCGGGGTAGCGTCGATTCCCGGATTTGATCCCCGATCAGTACTAGATTCCAGGGTAATTTGTTTTCGGGATTTGCTTGGAGAAAGTCCTAACATTGAGATGATCTCTTCTTCGGGGAGACCCTCCATGTCCTTGTGTGGTCAAAGAAGTACGTATATGATCTATAGTTAAAATGCCTCTATAAGTACCATATATATGAGTCGTCTTCAACTAAAATTGATTTCCGTTTTGAGTACCAAATAATATGCCGAAGATGGAAGATGTTCTGAAAGGCCTACATGGTTTTAACTAATTGTACGAAGTGTTTTTAAAACAGAAATTAATTTTAGTTGTGGACACAACTGATTTATCAGGTATTCATTTTCATATTTAAAACATTTTACTGCTCGTGTCGGTACTGGTATCAGTTTTCCTCCCTTCCTTCGTCCTGTCGAAATTTATGAATATTCACCGGTAATCTGTCTTCCATCATCCCCAAACCACTCTAATTGTGTTATTTTGATATTTAACTCATGCTCCAAGTGGTAGTCAATGATCAATCACGTTTCAATGAATTTTGTTTTACAACCAATCACAGTCCTTTTTCACCTCGTTAATTATCGATTTCTGTTTATCATATTAAAGAAAGCTTTTAATATTCTGAACAGGTCAGAGCATTATTTTGCAGTGACTGACTCTCCAACAAATACGTTGAATATGGCTAACAATGAACAGATTCCTTCGAACTACACACTTGGTAATTGTGTGTTCAATAATTGTGTTTTTAGATAATGATTTTATTGAGTTGTTTCCTAAAAAATAATTATCATCATCATCATCATGAACAAATTCGTTTTAGGCCATGTGGTATGTACGGTAAACCTAGCGAAGATGGTCTTGATCTTTCCACCGATGTTTTGGTCTTCCTTGGTCCCTATGTCCAGTTGGGGTATATTGGAATGCCAATTTTGGAAGTCTATTTCTTAAAAAAAATAATTAATAACCTATAATGTTGGTTATAATATACAGTTTAATGTGTTTCAATACTTCTCCACTAGGGTTCATTCTTGCAATATTGCGATCCTATTTGACAATAAATAATACGATCAAATTGCAGTGAATATAGATAATCTCACATTTCTGCTTTGTATTCAAACTTAGCTGTTTAACATTAATTACATAAATATTTTTGGAACCACATTTAAATAATGACTTCTGAGTAAACAGATTAATTTTATTCGTTAAATAGTTCTAACAAATGCCACTCGTGATTTCCAAATCCTCTAGATAAATTTGGAAATCACTCATGGCATCGTGATAATTTCTACTAGGGAGCCTTGCTTGCTTACTTACTCACTGGCACTATCGAACCCGTAGGTTCATGGCCGCGCGGACATAAGCTCTCCATACATCCCTATCCTGAGCTAATGCTTTCCAATTATTCCCTGTATAATCTACTTCCCTCAAATCACAGTTAATGTTATTCTCCCATCTCATGCTTGGTCTACCAACTGGGCGTTTTCCCTCTGGCTTCCCTACAAGAAGCTTCCATGCAAGTCTTTCATTCCCCATATGTGCAACATGTCCTGCCCATCGCAGTCTACGAGACTTAACTGTTCTTATTATATCTGGCTTCCTATAAAGACCATGTAGTTCATTGTTAAGTAATCTTCTCCATTCATCTGTCTGTTCATCTCTCTTTGGTCCAAAAATTTTCCTAAGTACTTTATATTAGGGAGCCTTGCACATTCATATTTTCTCTTATAGCATTATGTATAATACACAGTAGGCTATGTATTTCAAACTTTAGTGCATAGGAAATTAACGTTGCCATAAGAAATGCACGTATAAGAATTGAATATCGAATGCCATTTTTTTGGTGATGTGTATTACATTAGATTAGGCTTTGTAAAAAAAAAGACTGTCTTCTGATTTCTGCCAACAAACATTATTACACATGATCAACCTATTGAAATTCGATTTACAATTTTTAATATGTGTTTTTTATGATATAGTTAATTCCCCATCAACTATAGTTTGGCTGCGAAACAGGGACTCTTACTTTAAGGGAGGAAAGAAGATTACGAGTATTTGAAAACATCGTTCTTAGGAACATTTTTGGGCCAAAAAGAGATGAACAGACAGGTGAATGTAGAAAACTACATAATAGTGAGCTACGTGGTATTGGTAGCCAGATATAATAAGAACGGTTATGTCTCGTAGACTGCAAAATATCAAAAATACTGTCAATCATTATAAATAACTTGGCCCATTGAAAGGGTCGTTGAAAGTTCTGTGACTTTCATTATTCCAAAAAGTAATGCAAAGAAAGATGGCATTTTCTCAGGTATGAAAAGTTATATGGTATATATATTTTTTTATTCAGACTATCTACGAGATCATATTAGGCCAGTTCCTTGCCTCTGGTCCAAGGATTCTCGGATTCAAACCCGGTCGGGGTTGATTTATATTTAGGATGGAAAAATCCAAGGCACAAGTCCTCTAGAAGGGGCTGTAGTCCAAGGGTTCCAACTTCCAAGTCTGATAATTTTCTGTCGCGTAAAAAAAAAACCGCAAGCCTGGATAAAGAGGTCTCTGTCGGTCAAAATTTTACCGATCTTCATCCATCCAATTAATACCTTAGTTGCCTACTAGATGTGTCATTGAGGTGATGTGGTAACCATATGCCTCTCGTCGACATCTGTAGGGAAATAAACGTTACTAAATTAGACTTGTTAAGAAAATCCCACTAGGGAGCATCCGTGTCCCCACGACGGAGGTATGCATATATATTATGTATGTGCATTTATCTAATATATAAAAATGAATGTTTGTTTGTTTGTCCGGATTTATGCCCGGCCATATCGTTGATCAGATTGTGATCGGCTTTTTTGCAAAATGTTCAGGAGATTCCCGGGATGAACATAGGCTATAAGAGAGTTGAGATACTCAACTCATACACCTTTATAAAACACCCATTATAGTGAAAAAGTCCCTTTTACCCTTAAATGGCTTACGCTGCCTAAACCATAACAAATATACAAAAGTACACAGAATTGAATATCTGAAATAAGCTCTACAAAAAAGTCCGCGACATCATATGTTTATCTTTTACAGATAACACACAATAGTCATTTTTGTCTTTCATTGATGCCAAGAAGATCGGGATAAGTAGATTCCTGGGCAAGCATGTGCTGCCATACCATTCATCCGATTGTCATCTGGATTTTTGCAAAATATTCAGGATTTTCCGGGAAGGTTATATGTTATAAGAGAGTTTTATTGCTCAAGGCCTTCACCCCTAAAAGTCACCTTCCGTAGCGAAAAAACGTGAAAAAAGTAAATTTTTGTAACCTTAAATGGCTTACGCTGCCTAAGTCAATACAAATACGCAAAATTATTGTACATAGAATCGAATATCTCAAAAAAACTTTACAGAAAAGTCCGCGACAGCATAAGTTTATCTTTCAAGCTTAACTCACAATAACTATTTTCGTCTTCCATTGATGCCAAGAAAATCGGGATAAGTAGATTCCCGGGCAAGCAAGCAGCGCACGACGGGTATTCGTTTAAGGATAATTCAAAATAACGAAATTTACCTTTCAGCTCATTTATGCCAAGGACATCGGGATGCGTAGATTCCCAGGCAACGCCGGGTAATCATCACGGGGTATCAAAAAATAATAACGATATATATTTATTTTTCTTTCTACTTATTCAACTAAATGCAAAACACACAATTTATTTAGGTGTAGCAGCGCACGCCGTGTATTAACATAAAGACTTTTGTCAGAGTTGAAAGAAAACTGTTATTATGGGAAATATTATATGGTTAAGGGTCTGAAAATATATAAAACAGTTATTCTGCCAGTTATATTATATGGCGGCGAAACAGATACTCTTACTTTAAGGGAGGAAAGAAGATTACGAGTATTTGAAAATATCGTTCTCAGGAACATTTTTGGGCGAAAAAGAGATGAAGAGACAGGTGAATGGAGAAAACTACATAATAGTGAGTAGCCCCCCCCCCCCCCCCCCCCCCACCCCCCCCCCCCCCCCCCCCCCCCCCTGGTAGTGGAAGCCAGATATAATAAGAACGGTTATGTCTCGTAGACTGCTATGGGTAGGACATGTGGCACGTATGAAAGAAGTGCAGGAAAACCAGAGGGAAAACGCCCAGCTGGTAGGAAAACGCCCAGCTGGTAGACCAGGAATGAGGTGGAAGAATAACATTATCCATGATTTGAGGGAAGTAGATTATACAGGGTATGATTGGAAAACATTAGTTCAGAATAGGGATGTATGGAGAGCTTATGTACACACGGTTATGAACCTAGAGGTTCGATAGAGCCAGTGAGTTAATTAGTTTATTAAGGGGTATCAGTTCACTTAAAGAGAACCATTGATGGTTTACTGTATAAATAATAAATAAATCTAATCTAATCTAATCTAAAATAAGAATAGGGAATTCTATCAATGGAAATCTTACAGCTGATATTAACCAGGGAGTAAGACAAGGGTGTCCATTTTCTCCCACACTTTTTAATGTTTATATTGACAATATAATTAAAATTTTATTAATGATTTAAACAGTATTTTAACTTTTAAAATTAAAATTACAGTGGAAGGAAACGCTATGAGGTATTCAGATTAATGAACCAGTTGGAGAAAGTGCTTTAACCTCTCACCCCATAAAGTTTCGTGTCTTCACGATACCGGTTTCAAAAGTATAGTATTACTTCCATCTTCCGTCAAATTCCAACTCAGTTGAAATACCGGTTTCAAAATATAGTATTACTTCCATCTTCAATCAAATTCCAACTCAGTAATACCATACTTTTAAAACCGGTATCGTGAAGTTGGAATTTGAATGATTGAGGAAGTAGTAATACTATACTTTTAAAACCGGTATCGTGAAGTTGGGAATTGAATGAAGATGGAAGTAATACGATAGACTTTTGAAACGGTTATCGTTGAAGTTGGAATTTGACTGATGATGGAAGTAATACTATACTTTTGAAACCGGTATCGTGAAGTTGGAATTTGACTGATGATGGAAGTAATACTATACTTTTGAGAGCGGTATCGTGAAGTTGGAATTTGACTGAAGATGGAAGTAATACTATACTTTTGAAACCGGTATCGTGAAGTTGGAATTTGACTGATGATGGAAGTAATACTATACTTTTGAAAGCGGTATCGTGAAGTTGGAATTTGACTGATGATGGAAGTAATACTATACTTTTGAAAGCGGTATCGTGAAGTTGGAATTTGACTGAAGATGGAAGTAATACTATACTTCTGAAACCGGTATCGTGAAGACACGCAACTATGTGAAGTGAGATGTTAAAGCATTTTCTCCAACTCATTCATTAATATTTTAACTATTAACAATGTAAATTTTTACAACTTTACTATTTCACTCATGGGCTGCAATAGTGGCACAACTTAAAAAGCAAGTTTTGAGATAAATAAGATAAAAGTTTTTCTTAACACTGAAGGCAGATATCATATGACTAATACATCTGCCATTTGTTGGTGAAATATTGAACTAATCGGTGTGCAACTGTTGCTGAAGGGAAGAAGACTATTTTAAGGTGATGAAAAGTGCACTAACTCAAAAATAGCAATTTTTTAATTGTGTCGCTATTGCAGCCCATGAGCGATTTTTTTATCAAATTATTGTAAAGGCTGGTTTACACGCTACATCTTACTGTGCGTTTTATAGGACAGGACAAATCCTATCCGATAAAGTGAGACATGTAAACAGCAAAACGTACGTCTTGTCGAGTGGAAATGAAATCCAAGGTTAGATTGAAGAACTGACAGAAAAAGCATCATTTTGCGACAAAACGTACGTTTTGTATTCCGTTTCGTATGTTCCGTTTAAATGGCTTTTCTTATGTAAGTGTCTTGTTTCTGTATGTATGTTGTTACCAGCTCCAGCAATTGACTGTGCATAGGCAAATAATTGCGCCAGTCAATAGGTTCGCATATCAGTTCTTTCAGTAACAGGACATGGGAATACTGACATCTTTTGAGAAGCCACTCTCTTGACCATCTTGTCTTTTTCCTCTTCATCACTGCCCCCCCCCAGGCGTTGAATTCTTACGAGAGAAAAAATAAAATAAAGCAACTGGGCTTCCTCCATAATCAAATTAATGATATCTTTCTCACTTTTAATAAGAACAAAATCATTGACAAGACACTACGGGTCGTATGTTAGAACATTACTCTCTACTCAAATTACTTCCAATCACTAGTGAGCTGATTCACCGTGAGCAATTGCTGAGAACGAATTAACGGCCGACTTATCGGTCATGCACGAGCGTCGACGTTTTCGTAATATTGGCAACGAATTACCCAGAATTCTCAGCGATAAAACCACTTCCGTTATTTTCGTCTGCTATAGAGGAATGCATTTATGCTTGCATCCCGCAAATAATACCGTATACAAAACACGTCTGCGACACGCAATATTACGCCGATTCTCCTGTTCTTCCAGTTGAATTCTTTGGTAGACTCTATCAAATTCCTCTTCTCCGTGTATACCGAAAACATGATCGAAGTCTTCAAGGTCCGACATCTTGGATAAATGTTGGATAAAGCAGCAAAGTACATCGATTACCATCGGTTCCCGTTCGGTTCCCTTCGGGATTTTAATTTGAGTTGCTCATGTAAGGTACCTCCGCAGGTAGCTTACAAATTTAACCAATTATTATCGCATGAACAGATTTCTGAGTAAGCAAAATCGTATTAGCATACAACTTGCTCAGCAGAGAAGGCATTTTACTGTCTAATGCGTCCAAACAACTCGAGTCTGAATTTGTAGCAGGGGTACTTCCTAGAATTAAAATTTATTTGGGACCACACAATAAGCTGTTGTTATACAGTGGTTAACGGTAACTCAAGGGTTTGGCAGGTACATGTACCTAGCGAAGCGAAACTAATGTTTATTATAAAAGTAGAAATTTGATTGACGTGTTGAATATGGTCAGATTTGCAAAACAATACATTTTGTTAAAAGGAATACTTGAGCCAATTTTAAAACTTCATTGGGAAATAAATATAAAAGACCAAGACATTTTATTGTTAAGAGAGTGTGGCCAGTAGCTCCTATACGAGTACATACAGAGAGGAGCCAGTAGCTCCCTTACGAAAACAGCGTGGGCTAATTTATCATATTACGAGTATTCAGAGGAGCCTGTTGCTCCCATATTATTACCTAAAAGTGTGAATCAATCTTATCGTACGTAAAATATACTAGGGAAGTCTAGATTTGCTCAAGTAGTCTACAAGATATTACTAATTTGTTGTGTATTGTGTTGTTCATAAGAGGTTAACAAAATAAACCCTTTTTAATTAATTACACAACTCATCGTTACTGATTATCGAATTCCTTGTCCTTCACACCGGTAGAACCCAGAAATAAGCTTAATCTAAAACTCGCCCTGAAGAGACCCTCGTGCCACCTAAAGCCTGCTGCAAATTGAAACTGGGGTATAAAATGGAGGGGAAAATATTATTGACAAAACGTACGTTTTGTATTCCATTTTGTATGATTGACAAAACGTACAATAAGACATAGTGTGTAAACCGGCCTTAAGGAGAACAGAAAATGAAGTGCAAGAAGCAGTCTTTAAGCTAATCCAGTTTGCTCTTAAATAGAACATGATTGTTTTAACAAATACAACCAAAGTGGTGGCATTCCAAGGACTACCACCCAGAAGAGTTAAAATTGTAATACAAGGAAAAACCATTAAAAAACAAATTAATTCAAATATCTAGTATATAATGTAGGGCTTAGAAAATCTGAAGCTGTCGAAGTAAAACTAAACAAGATTTAGAAAGTTTTGTGAAACTACGCAAAGAGCATTAAAGCACAATGGTCACAAACAAACTTTATTAAAATTTTGTAAAATAATTGCATTGCCATTTCTATTATATGACAATTAATGTTGTTCTTTAACATCAGACCAGTTAAGACAAATTGAATAATCCGAAATGAGATTTCTCTGATTTGTATCAGGTTAGAAATTACTAGACCACAAAAGAAACATAAATATTAGAGAAGAATTAAATATATTCAGATTCCGAAGAAGAATACTAGAATGGGTGCCACTTGGTAGATGAAGAAGTGTACGGCCGAAAATAACGTAGAGTGATGGTGTTTTGAGCAGCATAAGAGAAAATAAGGATTGGACGATGGAGATTGGATTGACAGTGATGTGGAGGAGAATAACAGTAGATTAATTGGCGCAAGAAGGTGTTGTGAAACCTACTAAATACATAAACAAATAAATAAATAATATATATTATCATTACATCTATAGTTGAAAAAATACAGAACAAAGTAGAGAGATCAAATTCAACGAATGCCATATCGACGATATCAAAAGCTGCTCTACACTATAATCCAAAAGGAAAAGTAAATATAGGCCACCATTGAAGATATGGCGTGAAAAACTACTTTGAGATTCACTGGCACTATCGAACCCGTAGGTTCATGGCCGAGCGGACAGAAGCTCTCCATACATTCCTATCCTGAGCTAATGTTTTCCAATCATTCCCTGTTTAATCTACTTCCCTCAAATCAGACGGTATGAGCCAGAAAACCTAATCCTCGATGGTGATAATTTATTTTTGTTTCGGATGTTATTTGCTGTATACAATGTATTGTATATGATATGTTCTCTATGTGGAAAGACACGAGTATATTTTGTGTTATAAACTAAAGTTTATATGTATTAAATTTAGTGAGTTAATAATAATAATAAAAAAATAAATAATATTAATAATAATAATAAATATTAATAATAATAAAAATAATAATAATGAAGGCTTACAACTGAATGGTATTAATAAGCTGTTAGTTTATGCTGACTATTTAACTCATGCCCCAAATGGGAGTCAATGACCAATCACGTTTCAATGATTTCTGTATTACAACCAATCAGAGACGTGTTTCACGAAATAATTATCAACGTTAGGATTATCATATATTAAGCAAAGCTCCTCCTTTTTAATATTCTGAACAGGTCTGACCGTTATTTGCAGTGACTGAGCCTATAACAAATACGGCTACCAGATTGTATATAATAGTGCTTACATGTCAACATTTGTAGCAATTGATTATACCACCAAAAAAGAAACCACTGTTTGCACTTTCTTAAATGTATACGACATCAAAAATGAATTAATATACAGATTGATGTGTTTCATTTTTCTCCACTAGAGAGCATTCTTACAATTTGCGTTCCTTTGGCAATAAATAGTATGATCTGGTTGCAGTGATAAACAAAAGAAGCAGTAGAAGCGTAGGCTACCTATCGTTTCTCATTAGTTTTCAAAAATCACCGTTTACTTTAAATATAAAATATTTTTAAATAACTGTAGTTTAAATAATGATTTGTGAGTAAACAGCTTTATTTTATTCGTTAAATAGTCCTAACAAATGCCACTCTTGATTTCCAAATTCTCTAGATAAATTCACTCCTCACTTCGTGAGTCGTGAATTTATCGATAATTTGGAAATCACTCGTGGCATTACTTATGATGATGTAGTACTACTGGCCGATAGCGAGGAGATACTAAAGGCCAACACGCACACACTATTGAGTAACATTAAGAAATTAGGACTAGAAGTAAATATCAGTAAAACTAAATATATGGTCACACGTAGAAATTCAGTATATAATGGAAATGGACAGCTAATGACAAATGAGGGGAATTTTGAGGAAGTGGCTGAATTCAAATACCTAGGAACAATAATCACAAATAGGAATGAGATGCATAAGAAATTAAACATAGGCTCAATTCTGGAAATGCGTGCTATTATGCATTGCAGAGACTTTTGATGTCCCAACTCCTTTCAAAAAACGTTAAGCTGAAAATATATAAAACTATTATTCTACCAGTTATATTATATGGGTGCGAAACATGGACTCTTACTTTAAGGGAGGAAAGGAGATTACGAGTATTTGAGAATAAAGTTCTTAGGAAAATTTTTGGACCAAAGAGAGATGAACAGACAGGTGAATGGAGAAGACTACATAACAATGAACTACATGGTCTTTATAGGAAGCCAGGTATAATAAGAACAGTTAAGTCTCGTAGACTGCGATGGGCAGGACATGTTGCGCGTATGGGGAATGAAAGACGTGCATGGAAGCTTCTTGTAGGAAAGCCAGAGGGAAAACGCCCAGTTGGTAGACCAAGATGAGGTGGGAGAACATTAACTATGATTTGAGGGAAGTAGATTATACAGGGAATGATTGGAAAGCATTAGCTCAGGATAGGGATGTATGGAGAGCTTATGTCCGCGCGGCCATGAACCTTCGGGTTCGATAGTGCCAGTGAGTAAGTAAGTATAAAAATAAATAATAATATTAATAATAATAATAATAAAATAAATAATATTAATAATAATAATAATATTATTATTATTATTATTATTATTATTATTATTATTATTATTTTCACATGGCAGAGTTAAGTCCTTATGTTTTTGTCTACCGCTCAACCAGGTCAGAAAAAATACAAAAATCACTGTTACATCTAAATTACAATTAGCTAAATTATTACATGGCATATCTGCAATACAATCATTACTTACAATGTATTTTAATTTACTCTAGATTTAACGAATTAAATATAAAATGAACATGATAGAAAAATGAGACAAAAAATAATGATATAGAATAAATTTAATTTTAGAGAAAAATTAATTATTTAACAAGTATTTGTATAAGCGTGACTTAAAAGTGTCAAGTATGCGCCAACCCCTGATATATTGAGTGAGGGGGATTCCAGAAGCGGGCAGAAGCTACTGTGAAAGAAGTAGAATAAGAGGAAGTGCTGAGAGAGGAATTGTTAGCAGACTGTTATCTTGTGACCTACTGTCTATAATGTGTACTTCCAAGTATGGACGCCACTTAACTATAGGCTACTGATATATACTATGTGTTTCTGTATATATTAATTGCCAGAATATATGGAATATAATTACTGTACGTTATCCAAAGAATGAAAATTGCTCGTCTAGTCCTGGCTGTTACGTAAAAGACTAGCATGACAGCTCATCACAGACAATATAATTATAAGTGTAAAGTATTGCAAAACTTAAATGCAGTTCTCAAAAGCTAGTATTTCCTTTGTAACATCATTCATATTTCCAATAGCCGCAATGTTTTCCATCAAAGAACGCAATTGAGGTTCGTTTACTTGTATTTCTCCTTGGTAAAGGTCATTTCAAGTTTTCTGGGTGGTAATTTCATAAAATAAAGTCTCACGAAAATCTTAGAAATCTTCGTCACTTTGTGAGTAAGATAAATGAACGTTTTATTACTTTATGGTTTTTACGACTGAATTTACACTTTTACTTTCTTTTTTTCTGGAACTATTAAATGGTCTTAGAATATTAAATTATCCTTCCATGACTTGTGTTTCTAAGTACAGTTGCGTTAATACTCCGTGTGATATTCATCTAACTATACCAAGCTAACTAATCTTCTCGCTTCCACAGGCACATTTCCCACCATTCAACTCTATACAGTAGAGCATGCCATCAAATCTTTTGAGGACTATTTAACTCATGCCCCAAATGGGAGTCAATGACCAATCACATTTCAATGATTTTGTATTTACAACCAATCACAATCGTGCTTCGCCTAAAATTTACCAAATAAAGTTTATCATAATTAAGAAAGCATCTCCTTTTTAACATTCTGATTAGGTCATAGCATTATTTTGCAGTGACTGACTCTACAAGAAATACGGCTACCAGATTGTATATATAGTGCATGAATATCAACACGTAGCGTATGCGAGAGATAATCTAAAAACATTTGTAGCAATTGATTATACCACAAAAAAAAACACTTTTTGCACTTTCTTAAGCGAATTATTTTCCAGGAAATGACGCAGAAAAATGTAATTGACATATTTACATCATAGTACATCATAAATTAATTAATACCTTTAACGTTGGTTATAAATTTCTCCACTAGGGTGCATTCTTACAACATTGCGATCTTTTGGCAATAAATAATATTATGATCTGGTTGCAGTGATCGAACAAAAGAAGCAAATGAAGCGTACCAATCGTTTCTCATTTGTTTTCAAACATCGCCGTTTACATTAAATATATAACTATTTTAAAATAACTTTAGTTAAATAATGATTTGTGAGTATACAGCTTAATTTTATTCCTTAAATAGTCTTAACAAATGCCACTCTTGATTTCCAAATTCTCTAGATAAATTGGAAATCACTCTTGGCATTACTTATGACAATTCGTCATCATCATTATCATGAACATTTTGGTGGGATATATAGCCTGTAGTTTACTCAAGATGATATTGGCGAATTCATCAACGTCTTGGCCTTCCCAAATCTCTTTCCCTTTGGTTGATATTGTAGAGATAGTTTCCTTTCCATCCTCAAAACATATTGTTTCCAATTTTGTTGATATTTGGTTATGTCATTTAATATATTTTCAATTTTTAATTTTTTTTCATATCAGTATTTCTTTGATGATGTAACCTTGTGAATCCAAGAAGTAGTCTGAAAAATCTCATATGTGCTGCTTCCAATTTCTTTTTATCTCTCTGGTTCAGAACCCAAACTTTACTTCCATATTTAAGTGCTGGTTTTGAAATAATATTTTGTAATCGTAATTTGATTTCTGTTCTCAATGATTTTCCAAAATTTATTTTATTATGTCATTACATTTTTTTTTTCAATTTTATATCTATATTCCGTTTATTTTCTCAAATTATGTTTCCAAGATAGTTGAAATTAGATACTTATTCTATTATATGTCCATTTATTTCTATTTTGACCCTTTGAATATCTTTACCCAAAAATTCCCATTGATTTTGTTTTTGAAGTAGATATCTTCATGTCATATTTTGAACTATTTTATTTAATTCATAAGCCTACGATTTAATGGCATTAATAAGCTATTAGTTTATGCTAATGATGTAGTATTATTAGCAAATAACGAGGAGATACTAAAAGCCAACACGCACACTCTATTGAGTAACGTTAAGAAACTGGGGCTGGAATTAACACCAATAAAACTAAGTATTTATTCACACATATAAATGCATTATGTAATGGGAATGTACAGATAATGACAAATGAGAGGAATTTTAAAGAAATGGCTGAATTAAAATATCTAGGAGCAATCATTACAAATAGGAATGGTGTGCACAATGGAATTAAACATAGCCTCAATTCTGGAAATGCGTGCTATTACAGGGACTTTTGTCTTCCCCACTTGCCTTAAAAAACGTTAAACTGAAAACATATAAAATCGTTATTCTCCCAGTTATATTATCTGGATGTGAAAAAATAGACGCTTACTTTAAGGGAGGAGAAAATATTATGAGTATTTGAGAATAAAGTTCTTAGGAAAATTTGTTATCCAAACAGAAATCAACGGGCAGGTGAATGAGAAGACTACTTAATAATGAGCTACATGGTCTTCGTAGGAAATCAGTTATAATTAGAATAGATTGGTCTCATAGACTACGATGTCAGGACATGTGACACTAATAGGGAATGAAAGAGGGGCATGGAAGCTTTTTGTAGGAAAACTACCGAACCCGTTGGTTCGTGGCCACACGGACTTAAGCTCTCCATACATCTCTTTTGAGCTAATGTTTTCTGATCATCTCCTGTATAATCTATTTTCCTCAAAACATGGTTGATATTACTCTCCCACTTCATTCTTTATCTACCAACTGGGCATTTTTCCCTCTTATTTTCCTGTAAGATGTTCCATGTCCCTCTTTTATTTCCCATTCGTGCCACATGCCCTGCCCATTGCAGTATACAAGACTTAATATATCTGACTTCCTATAAATATCAGTTTGCTCACACTTCTGTAGTATTGTCCATTCATCACTCTTTGGTCCAAATATTTTCCTAACACGAAGAACTTTATTCTCAAATACACGTAATATTTTCTCCTCCCTTGTGGGGGGCACGCCGTAGCGTAGTGGTTAAGGCACTGAGCTACAAGCCGGAGGGTCGAGGGTTCAAGTCCCGTTGGGGTCAGGATTTTTAAACTGACCCAAACCCTCTGGCAGCACTATGACCCTGGGGTCGACTCAGCCTCTAACGTAAATGAGTACCAGACGCTTGTTCTGGGGTAAAGGCGGCCGTCACGCAGGGCTGACAACCCGGCTGACATAAAGTGCTGATGGTCTAGAAAAAGTGGGAGCCTTAACCTCCTACTACCCCAAGGGCCTCCGGGCCTGTTGTGGGATCACTTTACTTTTACTTTACTAAGGTAAGAGTCCCTGTTTCGCATCATATAAGTAGGAGAATAACGGTTTTATATATTTTCAGTTTTGAGTTTTTTGAGAGAATTTGGAACAAGAGTCCCTGTAATACATAATAGCATGCATTTCCATAATTTAGCCTACATTTAACTTCTTTGTGCATCTCATTCCTGTTTGTAATTATTGTTTCTAGATATTTGAATGCAGCCACTTCTTCAAATTTCCCTCATTTGTCATTAACTGTTTTCAATACATGATGTATTTCTGTGTGTCAACATATATTCAGTTTTATTGATGTTTGCTTCCAGCCCCAATTCGTTATTGTTATTCAATAGAATAATCGTAGTTATTTAGTTCTTGCATTTTCTAATTTGTCTATCTTTGAAATTATATACCCGCTTTTGAATTCTTATGGCTTACTTTTTCTACCCTTGTATGTTGATGTTTGGTTACCTTTTTTATTTAAATTGATGTATTTGTCTAAAGTTGTGGGCAATTTTAATGAAAGTAAAGCATATGGTGAGAGAATGTGTCATCGTAAGTCATTTGTAGTTTTGTTTCGCTAAATTTCGGTCATTACCTACACATTCATCACCGACCTTGACACAGTAAAGTTTGACCCCTCAGATACTTGGACAATAAACTTGTTCAAAGTCATCCAAACGTAAATAAAATTTAAATAAAACACCAGCAGTTGAACTTTGGAAGTCAGCAAGGGTCAATGTTAGCAATAAATCAATGTGACCATGACTCTTAAAAAGTTGATATTAAAAATATCTTGATTTGAAAGAACTGCCATTGTAACATTCGATGAATTTTTGCCCTCGACATATTTTACAAAAATGAAATTTATAGGATACATTTTACATTTATTACTAGCTAGTATCCGGCGTGCGCTGCTACGCGAAAATAAATTTAATGTGTTTTTATGTTTAAATGGAATAAATTCCACAATATAATATATTTTTATACGAGTAATTGTTACTGTGTGATAAGATTTATCCTGCATGTAGTTTAAATATTATAATGATATTGCGAAAAGAAAAATTAATGTGTGAAACAGGAATCGAACCGTGTACCTCTAGTTCTCCAGACTAGTGGGCTGCACACTAGTCTGGAGAACTAGAGGTCCACGGTTCGATTCCTGGTTCACACATTAATTTTTCTTTTCACAATATCATTATAATATAATATGATCCATTATTGGAACTGTGTTAAAATAACAGTATTGGAAAATGTCAAATGTAGTTTGAATGTTTCATAATATTATATTAACACAAGTTTTTTTTACAACGTTAGAATATAATATTGTACATGATTATCGAATGCATACGCTTGAACCATCTCACCCCGTAAATGTTTTATGTTTTTTTCTTCTGTGCAAAATGACCTGGAAGTTAGCTCAGACGTCAGCAATAATGACGAATTTACGACGTATTGCGTATAAGAATGATATTGTAAACAAGTTTAGTCTCGTAGACTGCGATTGGCACGTCATGTGGCACGAATGGGGAATGGAAGAGGACCAATAATAATAATAATAATAATAATAATACCTGGCAGAGTTAAGGCCTTAAGTCCTTGTCTACCACTCAACCAGGTCAAAAAGAATACAAAAATGATTTTTACATAGAGTTACAATAAAAATAAATATGACATAATATGTCAATAATACAATTATTATTTACAAAACATTTTGATTTTATAAGATAAAATAAGTTGGGTAAGATCCGTCGTTTTCAACTTATAAAATATGTATTCTTTATGCCTGTAGGCCTTTCAGAACATCCGTTCCATCTTCAGCAAGTTCCTCTTCGCTACAACATCCAGTATGATGGTTGATGCTGATGACTCACGACAACACCACATTAGAACCAGCTTCATCAACCATCTTACTGGATGTTGTAGCGAAGAGGGACCTGCTGAAGATGGAACGGATGTTCTGAAAGGCCTACAGGCATAAAAAATACATATTTTATAAGTTGAGGACAACGGATCTTACCCAAGAAGGTATATTTTAACTTATTTTATCTTATGACTCTCCATCTCAACGGTTTTAACAATGAATTTTATTAGTATTGATTTTGATTTTAATCTAGATTTAACAAATTAAATATAAAATTTACAAGATAGGAAAAAAATGAGAAAATAAATTATTAATGGCATAGAATAAATTTAACTCTAGAGAAAAAATAATTATTTAACAACAGGTGACTGTATAAGCGTGACTTAAAAGTACCAAGTGTGCGGCAACCCCTGATATCTTGAGGAAGGAAATTCCAGGAGCGGGCATGGAAGCTTCTTATAGGAAAACCAGAGGGAAAATTCCCAGTTGGTAGGCCAAGGATGAGGTGGGATAATAACATTAACCATGATTTGAGGGAAGTATAGTATATAGGGGATGATTGGAAAAAATTAGCTCAGGATAGGGATATATGGAAGCTTATGTCCGCGTAGCCATGAACCTTCAGGTTTGATAGTGGCAGTTATATATATATATATATATATATATATATATATATATATATTTTATCAACACCTCCAAGTTGTCTTTTTGACATTTGTGATATTCTCTCTTGGCATTGGCAGAATGTCAGCGAAATATAGTCTATTTAGAAATATAAAATAATACGAAAGGGTTATAAAATAATATTGGAGCATGTAATATTACTTATAGGCCTAATGGGGTATGTTATAATATGTTGATAAAGAAAAATAAATGTATTGTTCAAATTACCCATTCTATGATAACGTTTTACTCTCACTATGGTTTTTACACGCTTTATATTAGCTTGACCTGTATCTATCTATCTATCTATCTTTGTAACGGAGTCTTTCAACGCGATTTTCACCCACTTAAAATCATTGGATCGACTTGAAACTTTGTATACTTGTAGAGGACCCGTGACAATACAATAATTTCATATTTATTTTCTAAAATCCTGGCCATAATCATCAAAAAAAGTGTTTTTGTATCAATGTAACGGAATCTTTCAACGCGATTTTCACCCACTTAGAAACGTTGGATCGACTTGAAAATTTCTATACGTGTAGAGGACCCGTGACAATACAATAATTTCATATTTTGTTTCTAAAATCCTGGCCAGAATCATTCGAAAATCAAAACATTGAAAACTGGTATAATAGGTTGCGGACTTGTCGACTTTTTAATCAATCGTTATAAGAGCTCAGTTGGTAGAGCAGTGAACTCTTAGTGGTATATAATATCAGTAATCAGTACGTCGCTGGTTCAAATCCGGCTGGGACGGTTTTTTTATAGAAGAGTATTACTTTTAGCTCATACTACAATAGTATCGAATTTAAAGGTATTTACATTTTTATCGTATTCTGTAAAATATTAAAACTAAAAAATAAAAAATAAATAAATAATAGTTTTAAAAAACTAAAACAACACGCTTTATTAGAAAACTAAAAAATGAAAAATAATTTTAATTTCCAATACGCTTGGGACAAAATTTAAAGTGGTCAACAAAACAATTTACTACAAACACATATAGTAGATAAAATTAGAGCTTACAACAAAAAGAAAATAATTTTACCATCAAAAAGCGTTGGGGTGTTTTTTTATGATTTTTACATTTTCTTCTTAGAGAGCTTACTTTTACCAATATCTGTTTATTATCAAATATATTAATTGATATAGAGCACCCCACGCTTTTGATGGTAAAATTATTTTATTTTTGTTGATAACTCTAATTTTATTTTATATGTGTTGGAGATAATTTTTTTGTTGACCACTTTAATTTTATCCCAAGCGTATTGGAAATTAAAATTATTTTTCATTTTTTAGTTTTCTAACAAAGCGTGTTGTTTTAGTTTTTTAAAACTATTATTTATTTGACTGAGTTTTTGAAAGTGGCGGCATTATTGAAGTACTAAGTGCGTGACTTTGATGGTACAATTTTGCAACATCTGGGTTTATTTACCTTATCAAAATAGTTGTTGAGTACATGAAGGTTATAATCATGTAGCCATGAAGAGAGGGGAAGAAGAAAACTGGCAAACCAAAACAATGGAAGCTTTGATACGCCCGCACTTCCTTATTGTCGTCACAGCTGATTTTCATTCATAATGCGTCCTTGGATTGAACAATATATTGCTTAACCAATATGGCTAATTGCATTGTGTTTCATCCTCATTCATCAGTTATGCACAATGAGCCTGTAATTACATGACATCTGAATCTAAAATTATCTTCATAAATTCCGGTATAAATGTTTACAAACATAATATTTGTTTACGTTCATCAAACTGCCACCTACAAGAAAATACATAAATAATCTATTCGTGTGTATTAGAAATAAATTACAACACCTATAATGTATTCTGGCAACTCTGATGGAAGCGACGGATAAATAAAATCCGTGACAAATAAAGGCATTGTTTCAAACGACAGAGTATACATTTATGGATACTATTCCAAATTTTCAGTTAAAAATTCTAATTATGCGTGATGATACAACGTTTTTTGAAAGATTTTGCACGAATGTAAGTTTAAACATGCTGAAACTTTGGACTGGCTTACCTCGAAGGCTATTTTTATTACAAAAAACACAATAAATGAAGAACCGTTTGTTGGGTTTCAATAAAATTTTGCACACAAGTCTGTTATGATAGTCTCTAGAAGATGGATCTCAGTCATTAAATTTGAATGAAAAATGAGCAGTTTAAAAAAATAGTAATTGGTTTTTATTCACTCACTTTAGGTGCAATATGTATATATTATGGTGACATGAATTCTTATGAAATATTATTTTCCAGGAACATTTTTATAGTTGTCACATGTTTTCAATGATCATAAGTAATGCCACGAGTGATTTCCAATTTATCTAGAGGATTTGGAAACAAAGAGTGGCATTTGTTAGGACTATTTAAAGATTAAAATTAAGCTGTTTACTCAGAAGTCATTATTTAAATATAGTTCCGGTATTTAGAAATTTTTATATATTTAATGTAAACTGCGAAGTTTCAAACAAAGCAGGAATGTGAGGTTATGTTGATCGTATTATTTATTGCCAAATAGGATCTCAATATTGTAAGAATGCACCGTAGTGGAGAAATATTGAAACACATAAAACTGTATATTATAATCAACATTATAGGTTATTAATTTATTTTTTAGTAAACAACTCGGTAAAATCAAGGAATCTGTTCATTATTTGGTATATTCAATATATTTGTTGGAGAAAAATAATGCTCTGACCTGTTCAGAATATTGAAATGGGGGCGCTTTCTCTATCACAAAAGCAAGAACTGATAAAGATAAATCGATAAAGAGAGAGGTGGAACACGACTGTCATTGGTTGTAAAACAAAATTGATTGAAACGTGATTGGCCATTAACTACCATTTGGGGCATGAATTAAATAGTCAACATAAAGCTAAATTCATGTACTATATATGTATAAAATTTGAAGAAAATCCATTAGGAAACAGAGGAGATGTTTTTTTTTTGTAAGAAATGTATAAGCCCCGTTAAAGCAGACGTAATCAGCACATTGCTCTAGGGAGCGAACTCGAATTGCTCTGCTCTCGTACGCGAGATACACGAGGTAGGGGGAGCAACAACAGAGGACGTACAGACAATGGAAGATACAAGAACTGTGAAGAAATAATGATGTCATATGAATTGATTTGAATTTATTATTATTATTATTATTATTATATTATTATTATTATTATTATTATTATTATTATTAGTTGTAATGGTGATGGTGGTATTCCTAATCTTAGCCTATATAAATATGAAGTGATCCCACTACAGGCTTGGGAGGCCCTTGGGGTTGTACGAAGTTAAAGATCCCATCTTTCTCGACAATCGGCAAGAGATGTCAGTCGGATTGTCAGCACTGCGCGACGGCCGCCTTTATCCCTAGAACAAGCGTCTAGTACACATTTCAGATAGAAGAAAAGTCCGCCCCAGGGTCATGAAGCCGCCAGAAGTTTGAACCTAGTTTAAAAATTCTGACCTCACCGGTACTAGAACCCTCAAAGTTCTGGCTTGTAGCGTATTGTCATAACCAACTACGTTACAATTGTATTTATTTTAAGTTGGTATTCATATTAGTGGTATTTAACAATAGTTTGAGTTTTTATTATTGCATATAAATTTATTTTCTATATCTTACTTTATTAAACTGTTATCTTATATAATTGCGAAACTCTTACTTTAAGGGAGGAAATGAGATTACGAGTATTTCAGAATAAAGTTGATAGGAAAACTTTTGTACCAAGGAGAGATAAACAGACAGGTGAATGGGGAAGACTACATAACAGTGAACTACTTGGTCTTTATAGGAAGCCAGATTTAATAAGAACAGTTAAGTCTCGTAGACAGCGATGGGCGGGACATGTGGCACGAATGGGGAATGAAAGACGTTCATGGAAGCTTTTTGTAGGAAAACCAGAGTGAAAACGTCCGGTTGATAGACCAAGAATGAGGTGTGAGAATAACATTAACCATGATTTGAGGGAAGTAGATTATAGAGGGAATGATTGGAAAACATTAGCTTAGGATAGGGATGTATGGAGAGCTTATGTCCGTGTGGCCTTGAACCTACGGGTTCGATAGTGCTAGTAAGTTAGTTCTCTTACTTTATTAGTTGACTTAAATTTAATGTCATGTGGCCTTAACTCTGTCAGATTAATATTACGCCTATTATTATTATTATTATTATTATTATTATTATTATTATTATTATTATTATTATTATTATTATTATTATTACCAGTGTATCAGATATGTTGCCAATATTAATAAATATGACCACATTTCTTCCTACCTCGGCGAACTACGCTGATCGGAGAAATATACAGTTTTAAAAATCACACATATTTCTCACCTAGCTTATTATCCTCTCGCTTCCATCTCCCGTCCTCCAATCACAATTCAAGTACGCTTCACATCCTTTAACATCCCATTATTCTAATTCCTATACCGTGTCTACTGCTGATCACTGTAACTCCATACCACAAAAACTAAGGGACTGCCGGACATAATTTCGCTCGGTTTCACCAACAGAGATAACTGTATTACGCCAGTTTAAGCTATGCATTATACACGGGGAAAACTGGCGTAATACAGTTACCCCTGTTGGTGAAACCGACCCTAAAAGAAATTTAAATCTCTTTCTTTTGTGATTGGTCTTTCAGTGGATTTAATTGATGGTTTCTGATTTTTGTCTTCTCTAATAATGTTGACTTGATTGATCATAATTTTAGTTTCATTTCTATAACTACGGTATTTATTCATAATTGAATATATGTTATGATTTTATTATCATCTCTAAATATTTTTTTGTATTTAATATTGGCTGGTTGAGTGGACTTGAAAACCTTATCTGTTTAACTCTGCCGGTTTAAATGAATTATTATTATTATTATTAGTATTATTATTGGATTTTAATTTATTTTTTAATATAAACAATTGAACGAAATATAGTTTTTGAAATTTATTATTTTACTAATATTGTTGTGGAGCTTCATTTGTATAGTGGGTAAAGTTTCCTGAAAATTTCATAGCCCAACCTCAAGGAGTTGGGGACATGCCATGTAGCGTAATGGTTAAGGCACTACGCTACAAGCCGAAAGGTAGAAGGTTCGAGTCGCGGTGGGATCAGAATTTTTAAACTGACCCAAACCTTCTGGCGGATCTATGGCCCTGGGGTTGACTCAGCCTCTAACGGAAAAGAGTACCAGACACTTATTATAGGAGTAAAGGCGGCCGACACGCAGGATTGACAGACCTCCGGGCTGAACTAAAGTGCCGATTGTCTAGGAAAAGTGGGAGCCTTAACATCCTACTACCCCAAGGGCCTCGTAAGGCCTGTAGTGGGGTCACGTTACTTCAAGGAATTTCTTAGAAAATTTTACCAGTAGAGAGATTTTTCAGGAATTATTTTTAAATTGAGACGAATGGCTTGAAATATCTAATATATATATATATCCATAGTAATCCTGTCCGAGGAAGGTCTTTCACTGCAATCATAGCATTTTCATGGTATGTTTTGCAGCTTTTCTAGGGAATTATATGTGTGGTAGCTTCCAGTTTCTTTCCATACCGGTGAAGGATGATGATGATGGCCGGATGATTTTCGGGGACCGTTGAGCCTTAAGCTTCCTGACATTAAATAAAAGACAAATTTTGTCTTACAGGTGAGGAAAAAAAACCGGAGAAAACCTCACCCAGGAGCTTGTCCCGACCGGGAATCGAACCCGGGCCCGCTGCGTGAAAGACAACACGCTACCTTGAGACCACAGCGGTGGATTATATATAAACCGAAATGTATCCTTAATAATTAACAAATAAATAATTGAAACATTATTAGGCACCGCCGCTATTTCGAGACAACAAGAGTGGATGGCTGAAATGACATCAGTTTATTTTATCATACAGCAAGAGGGACGTTGCAGGTTATGAATAGTCCAAGTTTGGTCTGTGACTTAGCTGAGACGATAAATTGTAGGAAAGGTCAAGCCACGCATCTCGGGTGCTTCTCAGCGGGTGGTTAGGTCACGACCCTCTCAGACAGTTGAAGGCACTATGTTTGCTCATGCAACACCAGCAGTAGACCTATATATTTATTCCTAGACATTGAATTTTTTTAGGCAATTGCTTATTTAGTTACTTTGAGAGTAAACAAGTCCACCGCTTGTAGTCATGGGATAAGGTCGTTGCTTTGTACGCAGGGGGTCTGGGTTTGAACCATAGTTGGGATATGTTCCTTAGTGAAGTTTTCTTCGAAGTTTTTCCTCGCCGTAAGACAAATGTCGGAAAAACGATAAGGCCTTATAGTATCCTAAATCATATGACAATCATTAATAACATTATCATCAATACTAATAAAATTCGTTGTTAAAACTATTGAGGTGGAGAGTCATAAAATAAAATAAGTTAAAATATACCTTCTTAGGTAAAATCCGTCGTCCTCAACTTTTAAAATATGTGATCTTTATGCCTGTAGGCTTTTCAGGACACGTCCCATCTTCAGCAGTTCATTCTTCGCTACAGCATCCAGGTTGATGTTCGATGCTGCTGGTCCTAATGTGGCTTTGTCGTGACGCCTTGTTTGGTTTGAATAGCGTGTGTTATCTTAAATGTTACTGTTGTCTCCGAGGTGGCCTTGGTACTGAGCTGTCGTTTATATGGGGAGGCCTCCTTGTTCTTGTTTGGTCAAAAGTATGTATGGGATGTTCTAGAGTTAAAAATCCTCTTCCAATAGGCCGTATCCCTGTAAAGCCCGTGTGACGTGGGGCATGCAAACGTGCCTAACTATCTCATTGGCACTGTTGAACCCATAGGTTAATGACCGCTTGGGCATAAGGTCTGATCTAATGTTTTCCAGTCATCTCCAGTATAATTTACTTCCCTTACATAATGGTTGATATTATTGTCCCATCGTATTCTTTGCTTAACCACTGGGCGCTTTTTGTCTGGTTTTCCTACAAATTTCCCATGCTGCTTTTTCATTATCCATTCATGCAACATGTCTTGCCCATCGAAATCTACGTTCTTATATCTGATTTCCCATGAAATCGAAAAATTATCGTTTCATGAGGAACCGTCCGAATTATTGAAGATTGCATTTGATTCATGTATAATTCCCCAAAATGGAATAAATTCAAGAAATTTCCGCCTTCTAGATATGCCTATAGATAATCGTGCAGCCGAAATACCGAATACTGTCTACGGAATTTCCGTTGGCTCCTTTGCCACGAAGATCTCTTTACAAATGTTTCAACTAATCGCTTAAAATCCGTAAACATTTTTCAAAAACTATTTTTATCAGAACACATTTAATAGCTTTATTCCTTCAAAATGTTTGGTTTCCATTATTTTATCGATTTTAATCTTTTATATATTGCCTTATTTGTTATTATTAATTTGGTATTTAATATTAGAGTTAATTGTGATTGTATTCTAATGTAGCATATGTTTGTACTGTTGAGTGAAAGAGAATGCCACATGGTCTTAACTCCACTAGGCTAAACAAGTAAATTAATAAAAATGCCGATACGAGTCATTATACGGGGAATGATTGGAAAACATTAGCTCAGGATAGGGATGTATGGAGATAGTCTAAGATCCGGCTGCAAGATTACTACGTTCATCGAGTGTATGAACAAAATCTATTTTTTTCATAAAATTGTGAATGACTGAATACATTTTTGCCGAGTTGCCTATTAAAATTTGGACGCCAGTATGTTTAATTAAAATATTATTTATTTACTTATTTATTCGAAATAATTTGATTTACTTGTTATTAAATTAAATTATAATCCAGTTCGCAGAAATCGATATATAGAGCTTGAAAAGTTTTGGTTGCCATTCGAAACTTGGCCGTAATCTCCTCGCAGCGGGAAGTGAAACCACTGCCCTTTATGTATACTACGTACAATGTATATATCAAAAGTATATCCAAAAGGTAGTGTTAATATACATTATACGAAACAAATCACAGCATTCTAAATTAACTGAACTTTATTTGAAACAATAAATACGTACTTACCGCCATTTTATTACTGATTGGTGTCACAGCCTGCTGTAGCCGCGAGGAGATTTATGACCAAGTTTGCAATGGCAAACAAAACTTTTCAAGCTCTATACATCGATTTCTGCGAACTGGATTATAATATATTTTAATAACAAGTGAATCAAATTATTTCGAATAAATACATAAATTATATTTTAATTAAACATAGTGGCGGCCGAATTTTAATAGGCGACTCGGCAAAAATGTATTGATTCATTCACAATTTTATAAAAAAGAAATAGATTTTGTTCATACACTCGATGAATGTAGTAATCTTGCAGCCGGATCTTGGACTAAGAATTTATATCCGCGCGTCCTTGAGTCTACGGGTTCGATAGTGCCAGTGAGTTAGAGTTAGTTAGATACGAGTCATGAATGCAGTACTTGATGTGTTGGACCAAGAGGGGATTCATAACAAACTACATTAACACCGCAGAGTAAAATTTCATTCCAATCCTTCCATAATGTTAGGAAAGCGCAACAGATGTCTCAGGTTGCTGTGCTAGGGCAGTTTGGCCTCCCAGTCTGAATGGAAGTAGAAATAGTTGTAGAAAAATATATTTCTTCTGAAAATAATTTATAATCAAGGCATCCTGCTTTCTCGAGAAGTAATTTTTTACATAAAAAATACTTTACTGTTTGAAATTAACCATTTAATAAAATATTTACAAGTATTTGAGAATAAAGTACTTAGGAAAATTTTTGGACCAAAGAGAGATGAACAGACAGGTGAATGGAGAAGACTATTTAATAATGAACTACATGGTCTTTATAGGAAGCCAGATATAATAAGAACAGTCAAGTCTCGTAGACTGCGATGGGCAGGACATATTGCACGTATGGGGAATGGAAGACTTGCATGGAAGCTTCTTGTAGGAAAGCCAGAGGGAAAACGCCCAGTTGGTAGACCAAGAATGAGTTGGGAGAATAACATTAACTATGATTTGAGGGAAGTAGATTATACAGGGAATGATTGGAAAGCATTAGCTCAGGATAGGGATGTATGGAGAGCTTATGTCCGCGCGGCCATGAACCTATGGGTTCGATAGTGCCAGTGAGTAAGTAAGTAATAAAATATTTTTTGTTTTCTTACTTGAAAACTCTCGTAATGTCATCATTAGGGCCCGGATTTTGATGAAATGTCATCTTTTTTATGAGTTGTCAGAGACGATACAGAATAATAATTAAGTGCATTGTGCAATAAATATGTTAGATATATGAGGTTTTTATGGGTCATTAAAATGCATTTTTCCCACATTTTTCTGATAAAGTCATTTTATAAATTTTATTTGTAATTTAAGGTAATTTTATTCACTTTTCGTACTTTTATTCATCAATTTTTAAATAATCTATGGTTAAAGGTTCATTTTTTTTTATGATCAGTCAAGTCAGTGAGAAGCCACAGTCCGTTGCCTCAATATAACATGAAACCACTGTGCTCTGCCTCCATGTGGATTAATTCCGGTCTTCCCCTTCAATGCGGGGACCCTTCGTTTTGTAATATTTCCGTTTGTCTCACGAGAGTATGGTTTCTGCATTGTTGTGTTGATTTTCATGCAGTGCATGTCCTGCCCATCGCAGTGTCTATGAAACTTAACTGTTTTTATTATATCTGGCTTCCTATACATACAATGGAGTCACTATTATGTAGTTTTCTCCATTCACCTGTATGTTTTTTATATTACTACTAAGAACAAGAATTGTTTTAGAATAGTTACCCCACAATAATCATTATTAATATTAGTCCATTTGTAATTAATAAATTAATAATTATAAATTAGTTGATTACTATGACATTTATAATTTTCATCAGGTCTTTTTTTATAGTTTTAGATAATTTTAAGGGAATGTTATAAGTCATTTTTTAATCATTTTAAGGTCATAAACGTCCGGGCCCTAGTCGTCATCTTTATCAGCATCAAGAATTAGACCTTATGGTCTGTTGCAATCTCATGTTAGGATTCTTTTGCTGGGTCGTCCTACATTTCTTCGTTATAATAGATTGTAATAAAGAATCTGTTTCGGAATTCTGTTGCTAACCATTCTAATGATATAGTTCATTCTTTCATCTCTGTATTGTGCAATATTCTATCTTATAATTTGAATATATTTAGTTCACTTCGTATATTTTCATTTCGTTTCCGATCTGCTATTGTATAGCCAGTCACACCCCTCATAAATGACATTTCTGACGTTTCTATTTTTGCGTAATGCTTCATACTATATTATCAAAAAATGTAATGACAAATCTATTGACCGTTTTCCTTGTGAAATCAACAATATAATTATAATTCGTATTTCTGTATGGAGGACAAAACTTGAAAAATAGGGCCATGGTCTTCTGGATAACCCCGATAATAGGTGACGGAAGACTGCACAGAAGAGGCCCTACACTATTATTATGGATGTTGTGTTTTATTACAATCTTGCGGTAACATCAGCCAATTTGAACAGATTCTCCTCCAGTCATATTGCAAAACTGTCAGCAAAAAACGGAAATAATGACATGAAGCACGTAATTATATGAAAAACAAATCTTCTGTTTCCACGTGTAATTGAGTGCAAACTTTTATTTTCCTCACGTAGACCAAATACCAAAACACACAGACTATTTACATGTTTTAAGTTTTTATAAGCGTAAGTTTGGTTTTTGCCAAAAACAGATTAACTTATTAACTGGCACTGTCGAACCTGTAGATTCATAGCCGTGCCGATATAATCTCAACATACGTCTCTATTTATATATATATATATATATATATATATATATATATATATATCGTATATTTTTTTATTTGTGGAATGCAGACTTTCACGGCTGACAATCATAATATTAAAATATTCCGGGCTTTGTGACCGTGGTTTATAACTGGTGTTTCTTCCAGGCGTCTGGAAGAAATACCAGTTATAGATCACGGTCGCATAGCCCGGAATCTTTTAATATTTTTTTATATAGGCCTACAAATTTTCAATATTTACACATCTTTCTGTGCCTGAAATTTTATTTTCCTTCTCCACCCGTTTCTCTCCATCCACTCATGTCCTCCTGTTCTCATTCCAGTTCTTATTTCTTGCATCCACGAGTTTCGAGGTCTTCCTTTCTTTCTTCTTCCAGGTGGACACCATTCCAATGCTTTTCTGGCTAATATTTCTTCTTGCATTCGTCGTATATGCCCATACCAATTTAATTGCTTGTATTTTATATAATCTACTATTGAATATCTAATATTTATTTTATCTCGTATGACTGTATTTCTTATTTTTTCTAATTTTGAATATCTTGCTGCTCTCCTCAAGAAATCCATTTCCATCGACAAGTTTTTGTTCTAAGTTTTTGTTGAATTTCCAAACTTCAGCTCCATATAAAATAATAATAATAATAATAATAATAATAATAATAATAATAATAATAATAATAATAATAATAATAATAATAAATCCATCGCTATGGTCTCGAGGTAACGTGTAGACTTGTCACGCCCGGGTTCGATACCCGGTCGGGACAAGTTTCTTGGGTGATGATTTCTTTCGGGATTTTTCCTCACCTGTAAAACAAATGTCAAGAAATTTTAAGGTCCAAACGGTACCCAATCATCATCTGGCCATAATTATCACCATTAACATATGAAGAAGTAATTCTCTTCATGCCCGATGTTGTAGTAACATTTTGAAGAAGGATTTGTGTCCCAAAAAAAAAATTACTGGTTCAGGTTGGGTTTAATTTTCGGTAGAGCCGGACTCTCTTCTTAGGGTCGGAAGTTGGTGCACTTGATAGGAAAACACTTCAAAATCACTAAAAAATGTTTTTTGTAGAAATAATTGCAAATTTATTCACTTCTTAATTTCCCAGCAGATTAAGTAAATGTAGGTGGTATTATTCTTCACCATCAATTAAAAATAAATTATTTTATTTTCTTAAATCAATTATTCTTTTTGTATTAAATATTACATTTTATCAGGAGAGCTCTAATTGCTTCTATCTTTGTTGAAAGTTGTATGCAGAATGACTAGTGTAATTCTTTTATAATTTTTAAGACCATTGTTACATCACATGATGTTATTTTTAAATTCTATTGGTTAATAGTTCTTTAAATATAAAGTTTAATTTGATTTGTTAAATAAGAAAGTTAATTGTTTTAACATCGAATCAGAGTTTAGTTTACTTTCATTTACGAATATGAAGTTATGCAGGTGTTCTTATTACAGTTACAATAGAAGGCTTTATTGACTTAAAACAATTTTTTTAAAAACATTTTTTACAAAAACTGTTATGTAGTACAATTTCTTTAATTGTTATTGAGACATTTTTATTCAATAATAACCAACAGTGAATTATTTAGATGTTTTTATTTATTTAAGTTATATTTAAGTATTAAAATAATTTTAAAATACAAAATTATTAACTTTAACTTTCATATTTATTATAATATTAAAATTCTGCTTTACATATTCATTAAGTTTAGGAATAAGGCCTCTCCTGGCGCATCATTACCATCATCACCTATCATATATATAATTGGGGCAGCGAAACTGCGCCTTCCACTCGCTCCAATCTCAGAAGTTGGTTACAATAATGTCACGCCAGGAGAGTATACCAGAATGTCGAAATGACAACATGGTGGCATTCGATTAAAAAATGATACTAGTAATAATAGCCCTCTTAATAATATTTATTATAATTTTTTCTATTAAAGTAGTTTTTTTCAAATAAACTGAAATAATTTTACTCTTCCAAAAACTTCTATCTCTCGCATCTTCTTCCATCAATTCCATCTTCTTCAAATTCCTCCCGATACCATCCATCCATCGTTCCTGTGGTTTTCATTTTCTCTTTCTGTCTTCAGCATTCCATTCCAAATTCATTTTCGAAAATCTGTCTTCTCCCTTTCTTTTAATGTTTCCAAACTATATATGTTTTCGTTCTTCAATTATTTCTAGAATATTTTTATCAAATTTCATTACCACTCAAATTCTTTGGCTTCTAATTTTATGTTCTTCTTCTTCTTCTTCTTCTTTGCAAGGATTAAACCTTTTTTGTTCCTTCCGGCTCCAAGTATCATAGATGCTGTGTCCATCACTTTCGTGGGGCTACTCGATCTCTCTTTCTTCCTCTTGGTTGATAGTTCAGACTTTTCCTAGGCAAGTTGTTGGTATCCATTCTGCAGACATGTTCATACCATTTTCTCCTATATTCTTCTATTTTATCTGTCAAACTGAATATTTGTACTTCTTGACGAATATCTTCACTCCCTTTTTTTATCCATTAAAGTATATTCTGCCACAAATCGTAAATATTTTTATTTCTTCTGCTTCTATTCTTTTAATTGACTGTTTATTCAGAGTCTATACTTCTGAGTCATACAATATTGCAGGTACAGCCAATACTTTATAAAATTTTAAATGCGTTTCTTTTCTTACATTTTTTCCCAGTGTTTTAATTTTATTAATTCATATTTTCTTGCGACTCTATGCCCAATAGTCCATTTTTGTAGTTAAAATTTCATTTGCATGTGGCCTGTCTAGGGTCCAAGTTTTAGCTCCATGTAACATTAAATTTGAACAAATTAATTATAAATTATTATTTTTTGTATTATTTACAATATTCTTGCTCCAAATAATTGAATTCAATACACCAATTATTTTTCTACCTGTACTTGTTACTTTTTTTCGATTTTGATTGACCTCTTTCCATCAGTTTCTGAAATGGTTCCCAAATAAAATTAAATTTGACTTTGTGACTTTTTTCTTGGTCAATCTCCAGCTTTTGTGTTCCATCTTCAATGACAAATATTTAGTTTTCTTAAAAGTAGCATCCAACCTCTCAATTTTCTTGTCATGTAGGAAACATTTTCTACACCTAGCTTTTTATAATTTGGTTATACACAAAACGTAAATTATATAGAAAACATTGTGAATAACAATTTGTGTAGTTTTCAAAGTTTACACATCTTTCTGTGACTAAAGTTTTATTTTCCTTCTCCATTCGTCTCTACCCATCCACAATCCTCTTGTTCTCATTCCAGTTCTTATTTCTTGCATTCACGTTTCGAAATCTCTTTTTTCTTCGTGAATTAATAATAATAATAATAATAATAATAGTGAGTTATAAACAGGTTTAAAATGCAATAAATCATCTTCCTGTGCCCAAAGCTTTTTAAATGTCTATCTTCTTTCTCCATTCTTCTTTATCTTTCCATTCCAATTCTTCCAGACCTATCTCCCTCATACCTCTTCTTATATCATCCATCCATTTAAATCTAGATCGACCTCTATTTCTTTATCCAGGTGGAATTCATTCCAAAGCTTGTCTGGGTAATCTTTTCTTTGGCATCCTACGTACAGTGCGATCAGTGTAGCACTGGGCAGCAGACGCGAGGGTTACACTATACACTGCTGATGCACACGCGGCGGGGAACTGACAACGTAGGATCGCGGTGATACAACCACACACATTTTCGTAACTATTTTACAAATTGTCGTACTTACAAACTTTATTGAAGCAGGTGCTGGAACTGTTCACCTTCGTTGTCCATACATTTTTGACATATTTTTCTAAAATGTGTTGTACAAATTACGGACTGTTGAACGTGACGGGATTTTTACACCTGGGAATCGTGTTTCAAAAACTCTTCGTACTTGGCTGGCAGACCGAGTTAACAAATATTGATCACAAATAAATATACGTTGTTCAGTAGAAAAATTATTAGTCGTTGATTGCAACATAGTATAGTGATAATATTAATATAATAAGCTCTTTATATCCAATCAACAGATTTTTTACAATATAACTTACAAAAACTTTCTTAATAATTTTTGTGGAATCTAGCGTTATTACATTTATATTACACATTTTACTTTTAAATTAAAAATAACTAGTGTTCTATTTATATTATTTCTTTTTAAATTTAAAAGTAAGTTTTAAAATATAAATGTAATATTGCTAGACCCCGCACAAAAATTATTGAGAAACGATTTTGTAAGTTATACTATAAAAAATCAGTTGATTGGATATAAGGACTTATTAAATTAATTTTATCGCTATACTATGTTGCAATCTTAACTTTTAGAACATAAAAACCCACTCTCTAGTCATTATACAGTTTACACTCATGCACACGTCATTCAGATTACATTACATACACGCCATTCAGTTCACAAGGAAAAGCGACCGAGTACCTTGTCTACTCGGGATACACTATCTGACTGCGACCGCGAATGCGTGGGATCTACTCGTAAACTTCTGAGTCAGCGCACATTTCAAGTCATACTGCTTAGTCAGCGCAAATTTCAAGTCCCGTGTCTGCACGTGTAAGCCTTCGTCATCGCAGAGCACAAACCCCGCGACTGCTGTCCAATACTATACTGATCTCACTGTATATGGCCATACCATACTAGTTGTCTGCATCTCTCAAAATCTAATATTGAATTTTTTACTTTCATTTGTTGTCTGGTGATTGCATTTCTGATTTTTTCCAATTTAGAATGTCTAGTTGAGCGTGTAAAACAATCCATTTCAGTAGACATAAGTTTTAAACTAAAATTTTTATTAAACTGCCAAGTTTTTGCACCGTATGTTAGCAATAATAATAATAATAATAATAATAATAATAATAATAATAAAATAATAATAATAATATTGTAATAATAATAATAATATTGTAATAATAATAATAATATTGTAATAATAATAATAATAATAATAATAATAATATTGTAATAATAATAATAATATTGTAATAATAATAATAATATTGTAATAATAATAATAATATTGTATTAATAATAATAATATTGTAATAATAATAATAATAATATTGTAATAATAATAATATTGTAATAATATAATAATAATAATAATAATAATAATGTAAATGTGCAATTTGATTAAATTATTGACTTATAAAAATAATAAAAATAAATTTTATGAAAAAATAAATATTGTACACAGTAGGCTATTGACACCCGAATGTTCAAGTGCTCGTGCTCGGGTGCAGTTCAGTTACACAAATAATACATATATAATATATACATTACGAAGTTTTAGTTAAAGAGAGAGGATATATATATATATATATATATATATATATATGTATATATATATATGAATTTAAATTTAGGGGCCAGTTACAAGATATAGAATAAATTCTGGCACATAAAAAAAATAATACAAGGAAAATAAAATGAACAAAACAATTTAGAATAGAATAATACCAAATTGAAGAAGGTCATTACAGATGTTAAGAAATAATAAAAAAAAAACAAATTTAGGAGAACATTTAAAAATCTGAAACACACTCTGAACACAAAAAAGATAATGCAAATGATAATGATATAAACAAAACATTGTAATTTGTTTATTTAATGAAAGTACAAAATCCTTTGTAAACATATCCTTGTAAATGTGTGGAAAAGTGAGTGAATGAGAAAGTCTTGTTCTGGAAGTTATATGAAATTAGCAAAAATAATAAAAAAAGATTTATAAACCATGATTAGAATGTAATGAATGTCTTGTTTACATAGCACAGAGTATCGTCTTCTTCGTACACATTCTTCCGCTATTTATGACATTTGCAACTTCGTGATTTTTATGACCTTTGCATTATAAAAATATCCTGGCTTTTTATATAAATGGCTGCCAATATGAACAGCTTCCAACTTTTAACACATTTTTTTCTATTACAAAATTTAATCAACGATAAAAAGTATATATTATGTTACCTTGAAAGTAACTTTACTGTTGTAACAGAAATCGTCTTGTTTCTTCATATTCTTGTAACATACAGCTGACTTTTGTCATGATTGAAAAAAGTATTTTGAAGTTTTATAATATCCACATATAAATTTCGTTGAGGTGAATAGTCATAAGATAAAAAATAAAATATACCTGTTGGCAGGTGCCGTCGTCCTCAACTTTGTTGAAATTATGTATGTAAAATATTATTAACTGGAGGTCTTTCGGAAGTTAACTTCCATCATGAGCAGGACGAGTATGCGCTAATAGTAGGCCTACTGGAGACGCATCAGGACCTGCAACGTCTTGACTATTAGCAGCGCATACACATCCTACTGATGATGGAAGTTAACTTCCGAAAGGCCTCCAGTTAATATTTTAGATACATCATTTTAACAAAGTTGAGGACGACAGCACCTGCCAACAGGTACATTTTAAATCTTATCCACATAAAAAAAGTCCGTCGAATTTTGTTGTTTTGCATGTCCAGGTATGGAGGGGGAGTAGTAAATAGGAATCATAAAGATTTGAAAAGTTTTTGAAAACTTGTTATATGAAAAAGACTTCAATAGCTTCATACCTTTGGACTACGATACATACAGGGTGTTCCGAAGCTATTCGTTCAAATTAATACAGGGGGTAGAGAACATCATCATAAACCTATTTCGATAAGGAACATAATATGGTCCAAGCAGTCAACTTGTAATGTTAGAGAACATTTTGTTAATAGTGCTGACGTAAGCTGTTGTGTCGGCCGAGGTGGCCGTGTGGCCTGGCTACCTAGATCACCTGACGTCACGTGTCTGTATTTCTTCCTCTGGTGGCGTATGAAGCAGCTGGTGTTGAAACCGTTGTAAAATATACGAAAACCTCGTCGCTAGAATTGCCGTCGCAGCTGTGACCATTGCGGACATGCCAGGAATCTTCGAACGAACACGACCATCAATGGTCAGATGGTGTACTGCGTGCTTACAGGCCAATGGTTGTGCATTCGAGCAATTCCTGTGATGCTGCTGCTGCTTCTGTTGTAATTAGCGTGTTAAACTATCTTTTGTGTATATGTTTCCTAACATTACAAGTTGACTTCTGAGACCATATGTTTCTCATCGAAATATATTTGTTTTGGTGTTCTCTATCCCCTGTATAAATTTGAACGAATAGTTTCGGAATACTCTGTATATGACAGTTCGTTCAGCCTGAATCACCTTGACCTTCAGTTAAGTTAGATATATTCAAGACTAGTTTGTTTCGGCGATATCAAAGTGATTTATTGGTGGGGTGATAATCTCCACACATAATTTACATTGACTTGGATTTCTGAATCATGCTGGTGACAATAACTAATGAGAGACTTGCGACCTTCCATTGTTTCATTGACTTGTTCATTTGAGATGCGGGATGATGATGATGATGATAATAATATTAATACTAGATAGATCATCGGTTGATTAATGTCTTTGGCATCGTCCGATTCCTAATAGCCAATTTTGTCGCTCCATCCAATCTCCTGGTTGTTTATGTTTCTCCTTCATGTATAAATATATTCCCTGACTCCTGGAGGTTTTAGGTCTTCCTCTGCCTCGTCTTCCCTCAGGTTTGCATTCCAAAACACATTTTGGTAACCGATCCTCTTCCATTCGCTGGACACGTCCGTACCATCTTAATTTCTGAGTTTTAATATAATCCAAAATAGTGTCTTCAATCGTCATTTTCTCCCTTATAACTGAGTTTCTAATTTTAATAATAATCATCATCATTATCATCATCCGAGCAAGTATTAGGCCGCGTGGCCTGTTATGGTCTCAAAGAGGAATTTTCCATCCAGCGCTTTTTTGGACGTCCCAACGATCTTTTGCCATGGGGGCAGTAGCGAAGTATGGCTTTTGGAATTCTACGAGACGGCAGTCGTTTAACATGGACTTTTCAGTTGTTCTGATAGTTTTGTATATGGCGAAGAATTCTTCACCATATATTTAATAATAGTAATAGTAATATGAATAATTTTATTCATTGAGAATTTTCGTCAACATTGAGGAATTTCTCCAACCAATCCTAACAATTAAAATGAGCTTTAAAAAATACATAAATGACTACGGGCGTATAGATTATCAGTCTGTAATACACATTTATAAATGTCCCTTAATTGAAGTTTTCTATCGTGCTCTGTCCTCTTGTGTCTTGATCCGTTACAGCAAATTTTCTCATTGAATGTTTGGATGTTATTCTTCCAGGTGCTCCTTGGTCTTCCTTTTCTGATCCTTCTTTCAATTTTCCTTGTATGGACGGCCTTTGGTAGTCTTCCATCCAGCATTCTTCTTAAGTGTCCTACCACATTAGCCGTCTGTGTTCAATCTCATCCATTATACTTCTTTCTGCATTAATCAATTTTCTAATTTCTGTATTTCTAATTCTTTCCAGTCGAGATTTTCTGGCAGCTCTTCTCCAAAAATCCATTTCAACTGCAGTTATTATGTTGGCACGCTGTTGTGTCATTGTCCAAACTTCCAATCCATATAGCATTATTACTTTCTAAGATGGACTTGCAAATTAGTTGTTTTGTTCTGTTAATGATGTTTTTAACTTCATAATACAGGGTTTAACATTCCTATGATTTTTCTGCCATTTGCTATTTTTTTTTTCAATTATCCCTTGTATAATCTACTTCCCTCGTGTTAAGCACAATGCTATTCTCCACCTCATTCTTGGACTACAAACTAGGCGTTTTCCCTCTGATTTTCATACAGGGAATTTCCATGCCTCACTTTCATTCTCCATTCGTGCCATATGTCCTGCCCATCACCGTCTACGAGACTTAACTCTTATTATTATATCTGGTTTGCCTTAAAGATTATGTAGCTCACTGTTATGTAGTCTTCTGCATTCGCCTGTCTGTTCATCTATCTTTGGTCTAAACAATTTCCTAAGAATTGTATTCTTAAATACTCGTAATATTTTCTCCCCTCTTAAAATACTTGTCCATGTTTCTCATCCATATAATAGATCTGTGAGATTAACAGTTTTATATATGTATCAGTTTCATTTTTTTAGCGTAGTTGAGACAACAAGAGTCCCTGTAATGCATAATAACACGCATTTCCAGAATTGTCTATAGTTAATTTCTTTCTGCAACCCATCCCTCTTTTGTAATTATTGTTCCTAGATATTTGAATGTAAAACAGGGGCTCTTGCTTTAAGGAAGGAAATGAGATTGCGAGTATTTTTGAATAATTTTCTTAGAAAGCAATTTTGACTACAGGGAGATGAACAATCAGGTGAATGGAGAAAGACTACATAACAGTATGCTGGATGGTCTTTACTGTATAAGGAGCCAGATATATTAATAACAATTAAGTCTCGTAGACTGCGATAGACAGGACATGCCACTAATGAGGAGTGGAGAATGAAAGAGGAAGACCAGAGGGAAAACGCCCAGTTGGTAGGCCAAGAAAGAGGTGGGAGAATAACATTAACCATGATTTGAGGGAAGTAAATTATATAGAGGATGATTGGAAAACATTAGCTCAGGGTAGGGAAATATGGAGTGCTTATGCGAGCGCAGCCATGGACCTACGGTTTGATAGTACCAGTGAGTTAGTTATTTCAGGTATCTGAATTCAACCACATCTTTAAAAGCATCCAATTTAATACAAAGTATTCATTTATTTACTTTTAAATGCACAATGTTGTTTGACAGTGTTGTAATACAAAATACTGTGAGGTATCTAATGCTGGCAGCTATAAAATAGATAAATAGTGGATTTATGTAGGTTTCAATTGTGTATGCAGCTGCATTTCTATACCTGAAGGTAATAAAACGTCTCTCTATTGCATCTTGGGCCCGCATTAAGTCTGCCTCAATAAATCAATCAGTGCAAACCAAATACCTGCAATACCAGCGCACGCCGAGTCGTAAATCACTGTACATTATTCGAAGCTAACATCTCATTGCTCAATACAATGTTAAATCGTCCATCACGCAAGAACTTCATAAGTAAAGCGAATTCCTCAGTAAGTCAAACATTTGTCTTGTTTTCCTGAATTATAGTACAGCTACGAGCTCACAAGAAGGCGAGCAGGGTATGAAAGGAGGGAGGCTGTTATCGCTGTGAATACCTGGTGCACGCGATTCTACGCATTGAACTGTATTAATCTTTCAGAAAACCTTGTGCTGTTTTCTTAATAAGTGATGTTATGAATCCATGTATTGCGGCTACTAATATTGTTTAATTTTCATTACAGTGTTGATTCTTGTTTATTCGTTCAGGAACGCGACTGATATTTTCAGGACTCTTGTCGTCACAACCTCTCTCAAAAAACGGTAAACTGAAAATATATAAAACTGTTATTCTGTCATTTATATTATATGGATGCGAGTAGGTACTAGGGGCCAACGTGCATACTGTTAACTAACAATAAGAAATTGGGACTGAAATCAAACATCGAAAACTAAAAATATGTTCACACATAGAAATTTAACTAACTCACTGGCACTCTCGATCCCGTAGATTCATTGCCGAGCGCACATCATTCATCCCTATCCTGAGTCAATGTTTTCCAATCATTCCCTGTATAATCTACTTCCCTCAAATTATACTTAATGTTATTCTCCCACCTCATTCCTGGTCTACCAACTGATCGTTTTCCTTCTGGTTTTCCTATAAGAAGCTTCCATGCACGTCTTTCATTCCCCATTCGTGCCACATGTCCTGCCCATTGCAGTCTACGAGACTTGACTGTTCTTATTATATCTGGCTTCCTATAAAGACCATGTAATTTCACACATAGAAATACATGATATAATGTAAATTGATAGTTAATGACAAATGAGGTAAATTTTAAAGAAGTGGCTGAATTCAAATACCTGGAACAATAATTACAAATAGGAATGAGATGAACAAAGAAATTAAATATAGGATAAATTCTGGAAATGCTTGCTGCAATGCATTACAGGGACTCTTGTCCCCAACTTTTCTCAAAAAACATTAAACTTAAAATATATGAGGAATAGTGGGGATATATATCGGAAGAAAAGCATGAGAACATAAATACGTTTTATTATTTGTTATTGTAACACAAATATATTAACAATATCTCAGGATTGCGTTAAGCCATAAAGCAGCTTATCTGCGATAAGCGAGATTTATAGCTCTGATAAGCCACGTTACTATTTGTGCTGAACTAAAAGTTAGTGGTATTCCTGTTTTTTGTTGATGTAGACTTATTTGAGCTCCAAATCAAATTTTTGCAGTTTCTTCATTTGATATGGTGAGTTTCTACAAAATGCTTATTTTTATTACGATTACAGAGTGGAATTAATACAAGTGCATAGATTATAAGTATGTATTCCTTTGGCCAAAGTAACATTTTAGTTTGAAATAAATAACTTTCTTTAAAAACAATGTTTTCCCTAAACTTTACCTCGATAAATATTTGCCGTAGAGGCATAATATTTACTTAGACTATTTAACTCATGCCCCAAATGGGAGTCAATGACCAATCACGTTTCAATGAATTTTGTTTCACAACCAATTTCAGTCGTATTTCACCTCGCTCTTTATCAGATACTGCTTTTGTGATAAAGAAAGCTCCTCCTTTTTAATATTCTGAACAGGTCAGAGAATTATTTTGCAGTGATTGACTCTCCAACAAATACATTAAATATAGCAAATAATGAACAGATTCCTTCGAACTAACATTTGATAACTGTGTGTTCAATATTTGTGTTTTTAAATAATGATTTTACTGAGTTGTCTACTAAAAATTAAATTTATAACCTATAATGTCGGTTATAATATACAGTTCGTTGTGTTTCATTTTTTATCTACTAGGGTTCATTCTTAAAATATTGCGATCCTATATGGCAATAAATAATATGATCAAGTTGCAGTGAACAAACAATGAAACATAACCACACATTTCTGATTTGTTTTCAAACATTGCCGTTTACATCAAATATATACATATTTTAAAATACTATATTGAAATAATGATTTTTGAGTAAACAGCTTAATTTTATTCGTTAAATAGTCCTAACAAATGCCACCCTTGATTTGCAAATCCTCTGGATAAATTCACTCCTCACTTCGTGACTTGTGAATTTATCGATGATTTTGAAATCACTCTTCACATTACTTATGATCATTAAAGGTGAAGAACAGGTATGTTTTGTTCCTTTGCAGTTTTGCAATAAAATTGATAGTTAGTTTCAACTTCAAGTCCCAAAGTATTCCCCGAATATCTTTTAACCATCATAACCTCATTATCATATCCGTCATATTTAGTATGAATGTGTGTGAATTGTGTCTTCCGTTTTAATGCTGTGTTGTCTCCGAGGAGGTCCTGAATCAGCTGATCAGTCATTCCGGGAGGCCTCCGTGCCTTTTAGTGGTCAAAAAGTATGTGTATGATCCATAGTTAAAATCCTTTTCCCGTCACTGTAAGACCCGGATGGCATGTAGCATCTAAAAGTACCTATAAGGTGACAGAATGGAATTTTCATAATTTAATAGCCTACATGCTTTGTATTGCACGAATGATGGATTCTGAAATTCCTATCTTAATCATAATTAACATGTGTACGAACTTTAGTTGAATTTTCCGTAGATGCCCTAGAATTCACACACACATTATTTCTGAACCCTTAAATTGGCAAAACATTAATTTCTGGTATCAGTTATTTGTCCCGCGCCGTAGCCGAGCGGTTAAGGTAGGAAGCCTTGGCGCAGAGCTACGGGACTTGCGCTGGTTCGAATCTCCATGGGGGAAGAAATTTTCTCATGGTATTTCGGCCAGTATGGGACCGGTGCCCACCCAGCATCGTGAGGCAATTGGGTAGCTACAATAAGTAGCGGCTCCAGGTTGAGGAACCAGCTATAACGACTGGGGGACTCGACATGCTAACCACATGTCACCCCTACACTGGCTGTTGATCATCTACCTCTGTGATTGACACATGTGGATGTGAAGGGCCAGCAGCCGGCTGGTAAAAGGGCAACCGCTGAAAAGTGGAAAGACCCTCAATCGGAATCAGTTATTTAAATGTGGTGGACCGCACTGAAAACGAAATCGTGCCTAACTATTATTATTATTAGGTACATTGTGTAATTCCACACACATTTCAGTAATTTCTTATCGTTAGTCTTCTGTTTTATTAAAACTATTAGATACATTAGAACAATTGTTGTATCCTATAGGATACATTGTTAATGTAAGAGTTAAATAGATTGTAGAAGATGATTGCACCGCTACAGAAGGTGCGAATTAGTAGTTCCTTCCCTTTACACCTCAAGTCAACGAACTAGACTTAGGTGCTCTGACCGAGACTTTTAAGAATTCACATTCATATCACGATCATTAATGATCGTGTTAAATCTTAGATTTACATAAAATGTGTATAAATATCAAACATACCTACTGACCCAGTTATTAAAAAATGTACGTGCTTAAAATAAAAGAAAAAATGTTTAAAAATGAATCAAATAGACACCTATTTTAATCTTTACATAATAAAAGAGAATGATATAGTGATCCCATTATAAGCATAAAAGGACCATTGTAGTGACCGGAAATTAAATAAGTCACCTTTCAAAACAATTGACACTATATTGTGTCAGGGTTTTCACCAGAACAGCCCGGTACTTATTCATGTTAACATGATTCATAGATAAAATACTCTACCGTCAGTTTGTGTTACTTTACATTGTGGCACATAAACGTTCCTATAAGGTGTGAGAGGGTTTAAATGCTACGAAATCGGATGTTTTGTTTTGTAATTTTATTTACTTATTTATCAGATTTCACAAGGTTTCATATATTTCGACCTTAATTAATCTAATGTCATTCTCTTCTACATTTCTCTGTCATTCCAATCTCCATAATCCTATTATTTTTTTCTTCGTACTTGTTATAAGACCATCAGTTCACTTAATGTTTTTCAAACTTGTCATTCTTCTGCCATTCTAGTATTTATCTTTGGAATCTGTCTTCTATCATTCATTTACATGGCCATACCATTTTTTTTGTGAAGTTCACAATTGAAGTTAGAGCATTCATCTTTATTTTTAATTGCACTGTTTTTTTATTTTGTATCCTTTAAATTATAGCGAAATGTCTCTAATTTTTCAGAATTTAATTTACTTATTGTTCTTTATTTTATTATTAATATTTCGACACTATATGTCATGTATTATTGTATTAATTTTTGTTACCGTTTTATAACTTAAGTTCTGATCCCACAAACACAACTTAATTATATTTTGCAGATTTACCCTTATTTATCATCTCATTACTTTCAGCATCACGTAATTTTTTCTCGAAATATACACATCAGTCACATAGTTTTATTTTTTACTGATCGTCTTTTAAAACTAGATATTTGGATTATCATAAGTAATGCCACGAGTGATTTCCAAATTATCGATAAATTCACGACTCACGAAGTGAGGAGTGAATTTATCTAGAGAATTTGGAAATCAAGAGTGGCATTTGTTAGGACTATTTAACGAATAAAATTAAGCTGTTTACTCACAAATCATTTTTTAACTATAGTTATTTTAAAATATTTATATATTTAATGTAAACAGCGATGTTTGAAAACAAATAAAAAATGTGAGGTCATGTTCATATTTGTTGGAGAAAAATAATGCTTTGACCTGTTCAGTACATTAAAAAGGAGGAGCTTTCTTTACCACAAAAGCAGGATCTGATAAAGAGAAATCGATAAAGAGCGAGGTGAAACACGACTGTGATTGGTTGTAAAACAACATTCATTGAAACGTGATTGGTCATTGACTAGCATTTGTGGCATGAGTTAAATAGTCATTATTAACTCACACCTGTTGACTAAATTCGCGAATAATTTTCATATGTTGCCTTTCTTTTATCTGGGTAAACTGTGTTATTCCTTTTAATGAAATGATGTTTGATTTCCTTTCATCTTATTTGTTTTGTATAAATATAAATAGATAATATATTTATTAGGTGTTTACTTGATGAAAATCCATTGTGTATTTTTAGATATAAATTAAACTATCAAAGTTTTATATAGCTTTATTAATACCCGGCATGTGCTGCTACGCCTAAATAAATTCAATATTAATAGTTGATTAAATTATATGATACATATTGTGACGAACTGAAAATGGCGGTTGCTAGAGACAATTTTTAATTTCGGATTTCAGGTAAACATTCGCTTCTAATGACCGGATTTCGCTGATTTTTGGATATTATCTACCTCGGTTAATGTTAATAGCATATAGGCCTACTGAGTTTCATTGTAAAACATAAAAATTTCCTACCGCTAGAATTCCTATCAGGTGAATTTTCACGTGAGAATAATATATAGCGAGTAAACACTCGTCGTACCTGAAAACCTGTAGGTACAAATTTTCATAAAGATCTGTACCATTGTTCATAAATCTATTTATCATAAACGTACACACATTAGCTTTTGTATAATTATATAGCGTATTATTTCCTTAATTATTACAAGTCGGTGTTAATGCGATAACGTAAGACCATGACCGGATCCCTGACCTGTAGATTGAAGTGACACCAGTTACCTTTTTTTTTTTTTACGGATTGTATCCTTGGAAATAGACACTATTTTCTTTTCTAAATTTCATCACATTTTTTGAGAATAGGTGTTTTCAATATTGTTACTGTTGCCAGATTCTAATCAGGAAACTTGTAGCTCATAGTTATGAAGTCTTCTCCATTTACATCTGTTTGTCTTTCTTTGGTCCAAAAAAATTATAATAACTTCGTTCTCAAATAATATTTTCTCCTCATATATTGCTTCCATATATTTTAAGCTTAACTTTTTTAGAGTAGTTTGGGATGACAGACGTTCCTGTAATAAATAATAACATGAATTTCCTCAATTGAGTATGTTTAATTTCTTTATTCACCTCATTTATGTTTGAGATTATTGTTCCTACGTTTTTAAATGAGCAATTTCTTCAAATTTCCTTCATTTGCCATTAGCTGTCCATTTCCATTACATAATGAATTTATATAATTTTTTTGCCATATATTTAGTTTTAGTAATGTGTAGTTCCCTGCCCCAATTCCTTAATGTTACTCAATAGAATTTCTATACAACAAAAATATTGTAAAGTTAAATTACAAAAAATGTTTAGTTTTGAACAACAATTTCTTTGTAAAATGAATTTTAAAGGTATTGTAAAAAAACTCGTAAAATAAATTACCATCTTATTCTTCTTCGTTTCCTGCCATAGTCCTAAAAGTACGATGAAATGAGGGGTTCAGAGCAAATGTAGACGAAGTCCATATTTTACTCTTTTGAAAAAAACTGACATGGAGTTAAAGTCATACATTTAATTTATTATGAAAAATAAAACATTTTTTGCAGTAAAAATAACAAAACAATATCTGGTTCACCATTTTTCACATTTCTCTGATGAATTACTGATATTTTGAACCCAAATTCACATAAAAGTAGGACTTTTAATTTTTGGTCTTGGTCTGCGTCTAATTTTGCTCTCAGCCCCTTAATTTGTTTACCAAGAAAATATATGTTTTATTTAAACATAAATGCTACAACCAGTGTTTCACCAAACGGTACATCACGGGGTATTTAGAGTTTTTTGTTGTACAATTATTGTTGTATTTGATGGAAGATGTTCATGAGGAATTCAGCAACGTTCACTGTGTTGAAATGAATATTCAGAATATTTGTCTGAGTAGCAATTTGTAGTATAGCTGGTCGATCTCTGGAAAACATGTTAGTCATCAGATGGTGAGCCGTCTGCAGTGATTTTCTAGGAAATTGTATAAAATGAAGCAGTTTTGTTCATTCTGTGTAGGTAAGATTTCAATCGTCTATGATGGTTGGTTAGAAATAGTTTGCTTATTTAGGTAGACCATAGAGAAAGGGACAGTCTGTGAGGTATGTTGGGGATGAACATTTTGGTATGGGATGCATCATTGGGTTCGGTGTAAATTGAATTCCAGATTGTTTCATAATGTTATTTTAATAACTGCTTGCCTCTCGTTAGAGGTATAGAATTGTAGTCGGTAGAAGTTTTGTAGCTGGCGGCTATTTTAACGAGATAGTCAGCTCTTTCATTTCACCGAAGTCCTGCGTGTCCCTTGACCCAATGGAGGTCTATCTTAGTTGTCTTTTAGAGTATGATTAGCTTTTCTCTGATTTGGATCGCCAAAGGGTGCATTAGCCTTACCTCTATGATTGAGATTTATAATCTTCGGATGAATTAAGAACACTCAACATATATTTGCTCACCTAGGTGTTGTTTTTCTCATTACAGAGACATTTGACGTCCCAACTTCTTTAAAAAAACGCGAAACTGAAAATATATAAAACTATTATTCTATTAGTTATATGGTTGCGAAATATGGACTCTTACTTTAAGAGAGGAAAGGTGATTAGGAGTATTTGAGAATAAAGTTCTTAGGGAAATTTTTGGATCAAAGAGAGATGAACTGACATGTGAATGGAGAAGACTACGCAACAGTGAGCTACATGGTCTTTGTAGGAAGCCAGATATAATAAGAACAGTTAGGCCTAAGTATCGTAGACTGCGATGAGCAGGACATGTGGCAAGAATGGGGAACGAAAGACGTGCATGTAAGCTTCTTGTAGGAAAACAAAAGGGAAAACGCCGTGTTGGCAGATCAAGAATGAGGTGGCATAATAATATTAACTATAATTTGACGGAAGTAGATTATACAGGGAATGATTGGAAAATATTAGCTCCTGATAGGGATGTATGGAGAACTTATGTCCGCGCTGCCATGAACCTAAGGGTTCGATAGTTCCAGTGAGTTAGTTAGTTAGTTAATCTTTGGATGAATTAATAACACTCAACATAGATTGACTCATCTAGGGGTTGTTTTCTATTGGCTCTAGCTAGCAGAGCGGCTTGTAGATTTGAATTCGATTCCAGCGGGAGGTGGAGATACACATAAAAGCGCCTGCAGGACATAAATAAGGCTATTAATGAAAACTAATTGCAATATCGTTACTGGGAAGGTATAAAGATTAGGAGGAAAACGATAAACGTGTAGAATATCCGCTGCATGAAAACTTAATAGATTGGAATGGGCTGGACATTTGATAGTCTACGTATGAACAATAACAAAACTGTTAAAAAGATCTATATGATACAACCATTACACACCATAAAATTTGGAACCAAAATTTAGATGGAAGATGATGTCTTGTAGGATATTAGAATTAGTAAAATTAGAAAGTAGGAATGAGATGCACAAAGAAATTAAACGTAGGCTCAATTCTGGAAATGCGTGCTATTATGCATTACAGGGACTTTTGTCTTCCCAACTTACCTTAAAAAACGGTAAACTGAGAATATAGGCCTATTAAAGTATTATTCTGCCAGTTATATTATACGTATGCGAAACATGGACTCTTACTTTAAGGGAGGAAAGGAGATTACGAGTGTTTGAGAAAGTTCCTAGGAACATGTTTGGAGCATAGAGAGATGGACAGACAGGTGAATGGATTAATCTTCATAACAGTGAACTACAAGGTTTTTATAGGAAGTCAGATATAATAACAGTTAAGTTTGGTAGACTGCGATGGCAGGACATGTGGCACGAATGGGGAATGAAAGACGTTCATGGAAGCTCCTTGTAGGAAAACCAGAGGGAAAACGCCCTGTTAGTAGACCAAGAATGAGGTGAGAGAATAACATCATTTGAGGGAAGTAGATTGGAATGATTGGAAAACATTAGCTCAGGATAGGGATGTTTGGAGAGCTTATGTGCGCGCGGCCATGAATCTACGGGTTCGATAGTGCCAGTGAGTTAGTTAGAAAGTGGAAGAATTCAGCAGCAAATAGAGAAGTCTGGAAGGACATTCTGAGGTAGCTAGGACCCAAAATGGGCTGTCATGCCATATATGATGATGAAGATGTGATAATACATTGAAAGCGTCTTCATAATGACGAATCTTCACTTTCTTTATCTAAGCTGTTGGAAAAAAAAAAAAATTTAAAAAAAAAAGGTTTGTTCTGAAACATGATAGTGTAAGTGAATACAAATACCTGTTAATCACTCGAGAGTTCATTCACTCTTGAAATGTGACACCTTTAATAAAATATTTAAACATCTTTTGAAAATACGTGTAATTAATAAATCAATAAGAGGAATGAAAATAAACTGATCAGCACTTGAAGATAGCTACACGGAACATGTTATTCGAGAACGTAAACATAAGAAATTTACGTATTTTTTTTATAATTGAAGAATTGCCAATCCCCTGTGGGGTTCCTGTCACACCTTGGAGACTTTTTGCAACGTCACAAAACAAATTGCGCACATATTTTTAATATCCACCCACGGGTTCATGGCCATCCGGGCAGTGCGGTGTTTAATGAAACGAGCTTTATGTTGTACACTCAATGGTAAAATTTTCAACTCTGTTATGGCGCGAGATAACTCACACAACTAATATTGCATACCAAACTCCATGGCGCGACAGGCCTCGAAAGACCTTGGCCTACCAGTAGGCTGCTGATCTCTCCCTCTTTCATTCCCCATTCGTGTAACTTGTCCTGTTCATCCCAATATATATTACCTCCATCAAATCATGGTTAATGTTATTTTCACACCTCGTTCTTGGTCTACCTACCGGGGACTTTCCTTTTGATTTTTCTACTAGAAGTTACTTAATGAAGTCACCCATCAGGATAATAAAGCAGCGAGAGTGGCTGGGCGCATGAATGATATCATATGAAGGGTCTTAACTGCAAATTCATACTCTCCTCTTTTTAAAATTTTAAGTAAATAGTAAAAGTCTCATATCCAATGAAAACAAACATTAATTTGAACTCATTCTGTAATTTTAATAAAAATGCGTCATAAATAAATGTCTCCCCACATGAAAGAAATCTGTTGGATTGATAGAAAAATAGCATAAAATATTGGATAATGTGAGTTTTGCAATGTAGTAATTTGGAGACTAATATTTTTGATGCCAGGAATATTAAGATTCAACAATTTAGATGAAGTAATACAACTACTAGGCAGGTGTGTCAGTGAAATAATTTTAATACTGTATATTAAACAAAATAACAAGCATCCATAGTAGTATACGTTATCTAATGGAAGCCTGCTATTGGCTGAGTGGAGAATGTGACTTTAGCAGCCAAATGAATGGTGGAGAATGCGAGGTTTGCAATCACACTCAATTTTCTTCCTTCATTTACTTTAGGATAATGTGAGTTTACCTATATATATAATTTGACTTTATTCGCATGGATATCAATATTTAGAGCAGGGATACAACAAAAAATGAATTTTGCCCAAAAGTGGAGAATGTGAGTTTTACAGTTAGACCCTTCATATGGAAAAACAATTAAATAAAGTACCAAAACAAGACTATCATAAAGCTGTTAAACGCCCAATAATGACCTATGCCTCCGAAACAAAAGCATTTACTTTTAAAACAAAACAAACTTTAGAAACAAATGAAATTAATATTCTGAGAAAGGTTGTTCGTAAATCAAGGTAACATCAAATTATAAATGAAGACATATGAAGAGCTAAATTTTAAAGCAATAAGTAAATGGATGAAAAATAAAATATATATTTGAATGAAAATAAACATATATTCCGCATGACCCCAGATATAATAAATTGTACACATAGCAAGAGTTAAGTTACCAGAGGATGGGGAAAGTATACCTGGAAGACCTAAAAAAAAAAGAGATGGAGGGACTGTTAATTCTGTATTGAACAGGTAATGGACCTACAAAGAAGAGGAGAAGAAGAAGAGGTTTCCATTCTCCTCTTTCATTCCCCATTCGTGCTACATGTCTTATTGATCGAAATCTTTAAGACTTGACTGTCTTATTATATCTGGTTTCCCACAAATATCGTATAGCTCATTCATTTGTATTTTCGTCTCAATTTTGGTCAATTTTTTCTAACAATTTTATGTTCAAAATCGTTTAATATTTTCTCCTCCATTAGTGTAAGGGACCGTATGTTACATAGATTTTATATATTTATTTAAACATTTGATTTATAGATTTATTGAGCCTGGTGGAATTAAGGCCATGTGGCCTTCTCTCCCACTCACTAGGAAAATTGTATGTTACATTTAATTACAAAAAAATACAATAATAGTACAGTCCACCGCTGTGGTCTCGGGGTAGCGTGCTGCCTTGTCACGCAGCGGGCCCGGGCTCGATCCCCGGTCGGGACAGTTTTTCTTGGTGAGGTTTTTATCGGGGTTTTTCCTCGCCTGTAAGACAAATGTCATGAAAACTTTAAGGCCGAAACGGTCCCCGAAATCATATGGCCATCGCAATCATCATCATCCATATGCATCTTAGGTTACGCTTAGGATTAGGGACTCTCCTGACGCATCATTATCATCATCACAACCCATCATATAATCGGGGCAACGTAACCCCGCCTTCCAGGCACCCCAACCTCAGAAATGGGTTACAAGTACGCCATGCCAGGAGAGAAACCAGGAATGTCGAAAGACAAACCTGGGGCATTTAAAAAAAAGAACAATAATAGTACATACTAAACAATTAATTATCTGGTCAAACTGAACAATAATGAAAATTATGTCTTACAATACAATTAAATGCAACTAAAATTAAACTAATGAAATAATGTATATACAAAGGAATAACAGCTTGAATCTACTATAGGCGTACATAAAATGATAAAAAATATATAGGGCCTGTCCAAATAAAGTAATAAACTGTAATGCATTAATCTATCGCATATATATAAGACATTAGGTAAATGCATTGACAAATCTTAATATAATTTTTATTAAATAATGAAAAACAAATTATTAATTGTTAAAAAAAGTAATTAGTGAGATGTTTCTGTTAATAGTTTTATTTTCAATTTGTTTATGAAAGATGGTAAAGTTTGGTAGTGTTCTTTACTTCACGGGCTAGGCAAATTGCCTGTTCCGCCTCACAGTTTTTCTGTCCATCTTTTGGACAGAAGTTGGGTAGTCATACATATAATAAGAAGAATAACCCATTCATATATTTTATTTTAACTTTTTATGAGAGACGTTGAGATGAAAGAGTCTCCGAATACGTCATATCCAATGTTTCTAGGTTAAGCCTATATTTGATTTATTCCTGCACAACATTTCTAATTGCAATTGTTGTTCCTAGTGTTTGAATTCAGCCAGTTCTGCAAAATTTTCCTCATTTGTCATTAACTGCCCATTTCCGTTATGCAATGTATTTCTACGTGTAACCATATGTTCAGTTTTGTTTATGAAATTAATAACTACTGGATAATTTCAGTCCAGCGATGTAGCCGAGTGGTTAAGGCAAGAAGCCTTGGCGCAAAGCTATGGGATTTGCGCTGGTTCGGTTCTCCATGGGGAGGAAATTTTCTCATGGAATTTCGTCAAGTACGGCACGTGTGCCCGCCCAGCATCGCGAGGTATTTGAGTAGCTACATTAAGTAGCGTCTCCACGTTGAGAGAACCAGCTATAACAGCTGGGGGACCCGACATGCTGACCACATGTCAACCCCATTGACTGGATGATCACCTACCTTTGTGATTAACAAATGTGCATATGAGGCCAGCATCCTGATGGTAGACCAAGAATATTTTAGGCCTGTTGGTGAGAGTTTTAATAAGTACATATGAAAGGAAAATGGAGTAAGTGAATCAATTAACGAAGGTAATTAGTGTTAATTTATGTAAAAGTAAAGTAAAGTGATCCCACAACAGGCCCGGAGGCCCTTGGGGTAGTAGGGGGTTAAGGCTCCCACTTTTTCTAGACAATCGGCACTTTATGTCAGCCGGGTTGTCAGCCCTGCGTGACGGCTGTCTTTACCCCCAGAACAACCGTCTGGTACTCATTTTTCTTAGAGGCTGAGTCGACCCCAGGGTCATAGTGCCGCCAGAGGGTTTGGGTCAGTTTAAAAATCCTGACCCCAACGAGACTTGAACCCTCGACCCTCCGGCTTGTAGCTCAGTGCTTTAACCACTACGCTACGGCCTGCCCCCTGTTAATGTATGTAAATCTGTTAACCTTGATAGTGTAAACAGAAACATGATTCCTGGAGGAGGAGTGTTGTTTAATATGTTTCTTACAGTTGAGTTGTATAATGTAGGAATTGTAGTTTGGATCAAAGAGTGAAGATGTTAAACTGTGGTGATTGAATGCGTGAGCAAGAGATGCTGAAGTCTGAGAAATTTGAGACGTTGAGGAGGAGAATAGCTACTGTCACGATATGACTTACCTTGAACTTCAATCACGAGAATTCGGTAGAAAAGTTCTAAACTATCCCTATCTACGTCACAAGAAATTAAATGATTTTTCCAAGAAATCCAAGAATTCGTATCTTAAGACATTTAAATTGTACAAGATCTATGCGTGAATATGCAAATATGATGATTATTACTATGATTATTATTATTATTTACTATTATTATTATTATTATTATTATTATTATTATTATTATTATTATTATTATTATTATTATGTAAGAAACGAAATAGAAATCATACGAGAAAAGTTAATATTAAATATTGAATAGATTATATAAGATTATAAGCAATTAAATTGGCATGGGCATTTGCGACGAATACAAGAAGAAAGGTTACCCAGAAAAAAAAAACATTGGAATGGTCATCACCTGGTAAAAGGAGGAAAGGAAGACCTTGAAACTCATGGATGCAAGAAATGAGAACTGGAGGGAAGAGTGGAGAAGGAAATAAAACTTTAGGCACAGAAAAATATGTGAATATTGAAAATTGGTATATAAATAAAACATTATTGTTATTATTATTATTATTTTATATGATTTGAAAGTTTTATTAAATCGTATATATAATGAATATCGAATAAACTATATAACAGTGAGCTACAACATCCTTATGGAAAAACAGATTTAATAAGAACAGTTGCATCTTCTAGACAGCTTTAGGACGAATGACAGATAAAAGAGTAAAATTTGAGTGAAAGCGTCCAGTATGTATACAGCGAATGATCACAGAGGATATATGTCGAAATGATGATGTGGAGCATTGAAAAATAAATGTAGTAATTGTACATTTGAAATCGGCCGCGGTGGACTAGTGGTTATGCTCCTTGCCTCTGGTTCCGAGGGTCGCGGGTTCAAACCCGACCGGGGTCGATGGATTTTTTTAGAATGGAAAAATCCAAGGAGCAAGTCCTCCGGGAGGGACTTAAAGCCGTGGGTCCCAAGTCTGAAGATTTTCAGGCTCGTAAGAGATCCTTAAGTCTGAATGAAAAGGCCTCTAAGCAAAATTTACCGAATTTTCCCGTCCTAGTACTACCTTGGTTTCCTAGATGCCAGTATGAGGCGGAACGCTGACCACGGACCACTCAAAATGACATCTATACGAAAACAAGTGTAACTAAATTAGTATGGTTCAAATTCTTCTCTGTAGGGGGAGAGCGCCTAAATATATGTTAAGGGAAACATGAGCTTACAAGATTAGATTACATTTGAAATTATTACTGCATTTATCGATTATGCACTGTGATAAACACATTCATTCACGGATCAACCCATAGTAGCGAGAGAAAGTTTGTGTCACCTTGCCATATGTGACCATCGCTGTGGTCTCGAGGTAGCGTGCTGCCTTGTCACGCAACTGGTCCGGGTTCCATCCCCGGTCATGGTAAGTTTCTTGTGTAACTTTTTTTTTTGGGAAACTTTATCTGTAAGACAAATGTCATGAAATTTTAAGGCCCAAACTGTCCCCGAACATTAACTGGTCATCATTATCACGTTCGTTCCATTAGATTAAGTTTAGGATTGGGGCCGCTCCGGTCGCATCATTACCATCATATTCACTAGGGAAAGGATTTTCCGATTGAGGGTCTTTCCACTTTTCAGCGGTTGCCCTTTTACCAGCCGGCTGCTGGCTCTTCACATCCACATGTGCCAATCACAGAGGTAGATGATCAACAGCCAGTGTAGGAGTGACATGTGGTTAGCATATCGAGTCCCCCAGCCGTTATAGCTGGTTCCTCAACCAGGAGCCGCTACTTATTGTAGCTACCCAATTGCCTCACGATGGTGGGTCCCATACTGGCCGAAATACCATGAGAAAATTTCTTCCCCCATGGAGACTCGAACCAGCGCAAGTCCCGTAGCTCTGCGCCAAGGCTTCCTACCTTACCGCTCGGCTACGGCGCGGGACTGGGAAAGGGTTTTAAGGTGCAAATTTTGGTCGTAAAAGTGGAGAAAAAAGGCTCTGAATATACATACAAAAAGGCGCAAAAAAAGGTGTCGTTGAAGCAATTGAATTAAATTTTAAATCAGTGACATGAACTCAGTTTATATAATATGCATATCATTTTGCACCAAATGATTCTTCTTTATAGAGTGCATAAGAGGTAATTCATAGTTCTTTAGTTTATTGCAATATTTACTTCGCAGATGGAACATCGAAGAATGATGAAATCAGTTTCGATAAATTGCGTTTTGAATTCTGAAAGTGCATACAACTTATCCTTCATAACATTCGCCATGTTATTTTTGTGAAAACCCAGTTGTAAAACTAATAAAAATACGTTGTTCAGACTAATAAAACACAACCAACAACAAGTCGGCAGGTAGAAAAATGTTAAATTATTGCCAGTTCTAACTGAACTTATTTTAATCTTATTAAATTAACGTTGGGAAGTAAACATTATTTTAATGTTACAGCAACTGTTGAAATTTAAATTTGACTTGACAGGTGAAGAATGACCATTGTTGCTGGGATATAAATTACTGATGGTTTACATAAATTATATCATCATCATCATCATCATAGTACATTCACGAATTTAGGCCATTTGTTGATCTGTTTCGGCCTCAAGAGAAACACCATCCAGAAGTCTTTTGAGTGGACGTCCTGGTCTTCTTCTTCCTGCAGGTTGATATCTTAACATTTGTTTGGGTATTCTGTGATCTTCCATTCGATGAACATGTTGCATCCATCTTGACTTATAATCAGAAATTTTGTTTTCTAAAGATTCCATGTGTAATTCTTCTAAGATGTCTTCATTTTTTTTGTGATCTAGTAGTGTGTATCCTGCAGTCCTCCGAAGATATCTCATTTCAGCAGATCTAAGTCTCTGTATATCCTTCTGTTTCAACGTCCATACTTCGCTACCATGCAAAAGAGTTGGAAGAGCCAGTGTTTTATACACTTTCAGTCTTGAATGCTTTTGGACTAACTGTGGCTTGAAGATAGAATTTATTAACCCTAAAATTCTTAAAAATTTAGATATTTTTGCATTTACATCCTTTTCTTCTTCATATGAGATATTGCATCCTAGATATGTAAAATTATTCACCTGCTCCAAAATTTTATTGTCCAGTACAATTTTACTTCTGACAGGATCTACACCTTGAAATTCCATAATTTTTGTCTTTTCTGTAGATATCTTTAATCCATATTCTTCTGTAATTTTGTTAAGTTCATACAGACCTTTCTGTAGATTATCTTCGGAATTTGCTATTATTATTTAGTCATCTGCAAACAATAGGGTGTTTAATTTTCTATTTTCTGATATTCTTATTCCAAATTTATATGTTTTGTTCCAGCAACATATTACTTCATTGATATAAATTGCAAAAAGTGTTGGGGATAGGGGGCAGCCTTGTCTCACACCACGATTTTATTATATTTTAATTATATTTTAATATTTATTATTGTTGACTTCACACTGCAGGCTGTTCATTGTTTCTGAGATATAAATTACATAATTCATATCTTAATATTCATTTAATATTGTTGACTTCTGATTGAGATTTTAAAAAGTTGTTCAAGAAGAAAAACATATTATATATATTTCTGTCCTATCTTTTAAAAACGCAGAGAAGAGTGGAGGAAAATATGCTGAAGCATAAAAAAAGAGGGGAAAAAGGGGCGAAATATAGTAATCTCACGAAAAGGTGACAAAAGGTGCAACAAATTGTGTTCATCTCGCTTAATTTCATCCTCCCAAATACATATATTGAACTATTGGTATGAAAATAGATATATTTTTGGAAAGGTGCCGCACCTCAAAATCCTTTTCCTAATAATCACCCATCATACCATTGCGACATTAACACGCCTTCAAGGTGCCCCAACCTCAGAAGTGGGTTACAATACGCCAGTGTCAAAAGAGAATAGGCTTATGTGAAACATCGAAATGACAAACTGGTGACAATGAATAAAAGAAAATATTAATCGTGATTTGAGAGTGGCAAATTATACATGTTTTTAAAATACATTTGAAACTCCGTTGAGGTTACTGTGCTCGAAGAATTGGAAATCATCAAGGAAACCACAAATAAACACCTGCTGAATGAGAACAAATTTAGCATAAACCCTCTGTACAAAATAATTACCAACAACAGTCAGTACCAAAATGAAAGCAGAAGATGATACATAAGTTATCGAAAGGCCTCCTATAAAAACAACAATGCAAATTATTGAGGACGACTGAGATATCAGGTACTGTTATACAATTATTAAAACTTTAGCAAATTATACAGAGAATGATTAGAACATATTAGTCTTAAAAATGAATGTGTGGAGTGTCCTAGTGAGTTAGACATTAATAACATATTTTAATACAGTATAAACGCATTTTTAAAACAGATATGGCGATTTAATATGTTCAGTTTCTTATTAAACTTGAAATAAAATAGTTAAATTTGTATAGCATACTCACGTTAGTTCGAATTGGCGTTTCTTGTAAAACCAAGGAAAGTCGAAAATTGGACATACCTGTAACAAAATATTATATTAAGTATTGCTAGTCAACCAGTTAAAACTATTAGTAGCTATATGTATAGTTTATTGTCAGCTTTGTAAAGTTAATAGACATCCTTTAACATTTAAGATGAATGGAGTCGCAAGAAATTAAACATAACCTCAATTCTGCAAAATATATGTTATTAGACATTACTGGAAATCTTGTCTTCCCAATTTCTCTAAAAAAACATTAAACTGATATATATATATATATATGCTTATGCATAGTAATTCTGCCCGAGGGCAGGTCTTTCACTGCAATCATAGCATTTTGACACTATGCTTTGCAGCTTTACTAGGGAATTATAGGTGTGGTAGCTTCCCGTTGCTTTCCACACCGGTGAAGGATGATGAAGGCCGGATGATTTTCGAGGACCGTTGGGCCCTAAGCTTCCTGACATTTGTCTTACGGGTGAGGAAAAAACCCGAAAAAAACCTCACCCAGGAGCCTGTCCCGACCGGGAATCAAACCCTGGCCCGCTATGTGACAAGGCAGCATGCTACCTCGAGACCACAGTGGTGGACACACACACACACACACATGTATATATATATATATACACCTGTTTTTGTCTACCATTTATATTATATGGATGCGAAACATGGACTCTTATTTTAAGGGAGGATAAAATGTTTCGAGTATTTGAGAATAAAGTTCTTAGGGCATTTTTAGACCAAAGATATATGAACAGACAGGTGAATGGAGAAGACTTACATGACAGGGAGCGACATGATCTTTATAGGAAGCTGTATATAATAACAAGAGTTAAGTGTCATAGACTGCGATGGGCAGGACATGTGGCACGAATGGAAAATAAAAGAGGTGCATGGAAGCTTCTTGTAGGAAAACCAGAGGGAAAACGCCCACATAGTGGACCAAGAATGGGGTGGGAGAATAACATTAATCATTATTTGAGTGAAGTAGATTATACAGAGGGTGATTGGAAAACAATAGCTCAGAATAGGAGAGCTTATGTCCGCGCGGCCATTAACCACAGATTCGATAGTGCCAGTGAGTTAGTTAAATATCATCCATACATTTACGATCCTAGACTATAATACGTTTTTACTGTTTTCCACAAAGAATTCACACTTATAATATGTACTCTTATAATTCTTCACTCTATGTATAATAAAACATAATATGATTTGCGTGTAGGAAGAACATACTGGCTTCCTATCCGGGAGTAAGTAACAAATTAGTCACGTCATGTAATAATGTTTGAAGAACATTTTTCAAACACTGATATCGGTGTCAAACTTCCTGAAGACGTGCAGTGATGGTTTCTCTTACAAATGTCAACATGCTGGTCCAATTACTTTTCCGGGAACTCTTCCTATTTGCCTCTTATCCTTTAATATCTTTCTCTAAATATACAGTCTCAATAGTGTAAATTCATCGTTAGTTTCAGTTTCTAATTTTTAACAATGGATATATTCTACTTTTTAATTCGATTTTATTTTCAGACGTTAAAACAAATAGCCTTGTTACGTGTGTGTTCAATCTATCTAATTGGATTATATAAAAATCAATGTTTGTTCGTATTTTATGCACTGCCATACCGTTCATCCGATCGTGATGGGGCTTTTTGAAAAATGATCAGCGGTTTCCCGGGAAGATTTTATGCTATAAGAGAGTTGTAATATTCAACTCCTTCACCCTTAAAAATAATCCTTTGTAGTGAAAAAGTGTTTTTCGGATATTTTTGGACGCTTAAATGCATAACATATACATCAAATTAATGTACAGAGAATTGAATATCTAAAAATAGACCATACGTCTATCTTTTACGGATAACTCGTAACAACCATTTTTATCTTTCAGCTCATTAATGCCAAGAAGTTCGGGATGACTAGATTCTCGGGCAAGCGTATAGCAGCGCGTGGCGTTTTTCGTTTACGGATAATTCTCAATAACCATTTTTGTCTTTCAGCTCATTTATGCCAAGATCGGGATAAGTAAGATTCCGAGGCAACGACGGGCAATCAGCACGGGGTATTTAAAAATAATTAAGATATACATTTATAATTATTTTGTTTTTACTTATTCAACTAAACATAAAAAACACATTTATTTAGGTGTAGCAGCGCACGCTGGGTATTAACTAGTTTGTACATAAAAATTCAACCTATCTTTGTTTGTGATCGCAAAAGTCGAAAGGTAGTCGATCGATTGACTTCAAAATTTAAACATACAGATTTTCAGGTACTGCTAATATTTAGCCGTTATCTATTATATTCTAAAAATCCTTAGGTGTAGGATTTCACCTGAATCGAAAATTATATAGTAGTGAGACATTAGAAATATTGACGTGAGGATATGATAAATCCCCCCTTGAATATAGTCGTTTTACAGGCAGTTAGATGACCAGGAAAAGGTAGTCAGGGATCAGGAAGGTTTGCATTATACCGGTACTATGGGATAGGGAGGACATATTACACGAATGGGGAATGAAAGAGGGGCATGGAGGGAAAACGCCCAGTTGGTAGACCGGGAATGAGGTTGGAGAATAACATTAACCATGACCTAGATTATACAGGGGATGACTGGAAAACATTAGCTCACGATATGGTAATTTTTATACCTGTTCGCGTTGTGTTTATTTTGTTTTCTCTAGATATTTACTGACTTAATTTAAATATTTTAGAGAATTCCGAAGGATTGTAGCTATTGAGTTTGTTCTTATGGAAAAAAAATATTGAAAAAAGTTTTGTTGATATAAGGTGGTCCTTATAAATTTGTTATATACTGTTAAATTTTGTACTATAGCATGCCATCAAATCTTAAAGTAAGAAGAAGGCCTACAACTCAATGGTATTGATAAGCTTTTAGTTTATCCTGATTATGTAGCATTATTAGGCGATAGCGAGGAGATACTAAGAGCCAACACACACAAACACACACTATTGCGTAACACTAAAAGATTGGGATTGGAAGTAAGCATGAATGTAACTAAATAGGCCTATATGGTCAAACATAGAAATACATTATATAATGCAAATAATTAGTGACAAATGAAGGGAATTTTGAATAAGTGGTTGAATTCATATAACTTCTTTTTCGGCTTTCCACCACTTATAGGTTTGCCGTCTTCATTTTCCATTTATCTCTATCATTCCAATCTCCGTCTTCCAAATTCCTATCCTCCATTATTGTTCTGACGTAGGTTTTCCATTTCCATCTTGGTCTGCCACGTTTATTTCTTCCAGGGGGTGACCATTGGTATATATTTTTTGGCCATCTTTCATTTTCCATTCTTTGTACATGGCCATACCATTTAAGCGTTTGATTTTCAATCCTCTTAACAACAGATGTGGTGACCTTCATTTCCCTCCAAAGGAATTCATTTCTTATTTTATCATGTCTTGTTTTTTTTTGGAGGCTTCTTCTAAAATAATCGAATTCAAATAACCAAGAAGTATAATTACAGACTGGAATGATGTGCAGAAACAAATTAAACATAGGCTCAATTCTGGAAAATCATGCTATTATATATTACAGGGACTCTTGTTTCATTCTCTCAAAAACCGTAAACTGAAAAAAATATAAAACTCTTATATTATATGCCTGCCTTGTCACGCAGCGGGTCCGGGTTCGATCCCCGGTCGGGGCAGTTTTCCTGGGTGAGGTTTTTATCGGGGTTTTTCCTCACCTGTAAGACAAAATGTCAGGAAAATTTTAAGGGCCTAACGGTCCCCGAAATCATATGGCCATCATCATCATCCTTATCATTATCATCATCACCATCATCCTTCACCGGTGTGGAAAGCAACGGGAAGCTACCACACCTACACAATTCCCTAGTGAAGCCGCAAGCATAGCATGAGAATGCTATGATTTCAGTGAAGGAGCTGCCTTCGGGCAGAATTACTATGGATGGATATTATATGGATGCGAAACATGGACTCTTACTTTAAGGGAGAAAAGGAGATTACAATTATTATTTGAGAATAAAATTCTTAGATTTTTTTTGGACCAAACAGAGATGAACTAACAGGCGTATGGAGAAGACTACATTACAATGAGCTAGATGATATTTATAGGAAGTCAGATATAATATGAATAGTTAAGTCTCATAGGCTGCTATAAGCAAGACATGTTGAAAATGAAAGAGGGGCATGGAAAGCTCTTGTAGGAAAACCAGAGGGAAAATGCCCAATAGTTAGTCATGAATGAGGTAGGAGAATAGCATTAACCATGATTTTAGATAAGCATATTTTACAGGGCATGATTTGGGAAACATTAACTCAGAATGGGGATGCATGGAGAGCTTATGTTCTTACTGACATGAACCTACGGGTTCCATATTTTCAATTAGTTAGAGGAGATACAATGACCATGATGTTAATGATGCTGCGCATTTGCATGCCTTTTGGATATCCTTGATTTTTCCAAACACTTGATATTATGAACATGAATGAAGATTAAGTGCTAAAATATTACATATAAAAAAGAAGTGATTAAAATCAGTGAATGAAGGCAGACATGTGGCAGGCACTCCTAAGTCTAGTTTGAAGATAGTTTGATAACAAGCCACGTATGGAGGTTGTAGACCTCTATACTCCACGGGCAATCTCACAACAAAAACATCTAGAAAAAAAATAAAGAATGCTCTTACTAGACCAGACGCTATTGCATAATTTGAAAACCAGTCAGTGAATACGCATTTGGGATGCTCGTGTCAAATTTAGATAGACCTCTTGCTTTTAAGAAATTTACATAATTCAATTAGAAGCAACTTCTTCATGATCTAAACCTTATTAAAATATTTTAAACGATAATATAAGTAACTTCGTTTATTAACATTTTTAAATAACGTTATAAGTACCTTATTTTATATCCTCTTTGTCAATTTGAATTGATTTTTGTTCCAAAAATTTCATTAACCCGTAAATTCAAAATGTGTCCTATAAGATACATCAATTGGTTTCAATGTTAAATTATATATATAGTCGGCCGCGGTGGACTAGTGGTTATGCTCTTGCCTCTGGTCCCAAGGGTCGCGGGTTCAAACCCGGCCGGGGTCGATGGATTTTTTAGGACGGAAAAATCCAAGGAACAAGCCCTCTGGGAGGGACTTTAAGCCGTGGGTCCCGAGTCTGAAGATTTTCAGGCTCGTAAAAAATCCTTAAACCTGAATGAAAATGCCTCTAAGCAAAATTTACCGAATTTTCCCATCCTAGTACTACCTTGGTTTCCTAGATGTCAGTATGAGGCGGAACACTGGCCACGTACCACTCAAAATGACATATATACGAAAACAAGTGTAACTAAATTAGTATGGTTCAAATTCTTCCCTGTAGCGGGAGAGCGCCTAAATCTCTGTAAAGGGAAAACATAGGCATACAATAATATATATATATATGGTATGATAAGAAAAATAAATGTCTGGACGGGATTCGAACCCGGATCTCTGAGTTATTCAGAGATCCGGGTTCGAATCCCGTCCAGGCATTTATTTTTCTTATCATACCATATTAAGCTTACATTGCTCAATGTTAAAGATTTAATTATAACATATATATATATATATATATATATATATATATTGCCTTGTATATTACCGTCTTCCTTAACTGTAATGTTTATATTTACATTCTTCGTTGATTTCACTCTAGGCTTTTCAAAGCATGCTTAATCTTCAGAGAGTTTTGTAGTAGTATTGAATTATCTGTATATGTCTAATAGAGGGTTTTGCTCATTAGGCATATTTTCGTTGAGAATGTTTGTATTCTTGGCCTCCTTGATAATTTCGATTTCTTCAAAAATGTTAATTTTGTGTCTGTTGTTCTGTGTATTTTTAACATTGTATTATCAATACTGTTAAAACAGTTAACAAAATTAACATCTTAGAAGAAATCGAAATTATCAAGGAGGCCAAGAATACAAACTTCCTAAACGAAAATATGCCTAATTAGCAAAACCCTCTACTAGACATATACAGATAATTCAATACTACTACAACTCCAGAAGATGAAGCATGCTTCGAAAGGCCTAGAGCGAAATCAATGAAAATTTTAATAGAAACATGTAGGCCTATATATATATATATATATATATTATATATATATAGAGTTGAGAACGACCGTAATATACAAGATATATATATTATATATATATATATATATATATATATAAACATTATTATAACCTCAACGGTATAAAAAAACAATTATGAACTTAAAAAGTATAAATTGGTTTCATTCATTTAATATTAATTTTAATAAAACAGATGAAAACTAACGAGAATATATTACTATTTTTTAGAATATCTCAATTTACTTAATAATAACAGGTACTCACTAAATATAAGCAATTCACATATCACCCTTTGGTACACAATAAATTCCAAAAGATATTTGAGAAGTTTGATATTAAATTAGCACCGAAAAATATCTACAGTTTAAATAAACTAATAAAAACCAACAAAAATGAAAAAAAACTGATAAAAATAAAAAGTCAGGAATATATTAAATTGAATGAATGAGTTGTGAAAAAATATATATAGGAAAAACAAAAAGAAACGTAAAAATTAGAACCAAAGAACACGTAAGAAATATTAAAAATAGGGAAATAGAAAAATCTGCAGTTGCTGCCCATGTTTGGTCTGAAAAACATAATATAAATTCAGACACTAAATTATTAAAACAGTTAGAAAATACAAAAGAGCTGACTATTTGGGAAAAAAATCTGTATTCAGAAGAACAAAAACAGAGTTATGAATTTTGAAATACCGACGGAGCGTGACCTTGTTTGGAGGTTCTTTGGCCAACCAGAGGATGGAGCTGACATCAACTTCCAGGGTGTGCAACATAAATCAAACCAGTCTGGACAAGCTGACGATAAAACAAAATTGTTTTGAAACATGTCCAAGAACAAATATACATTAATATTGAGGTAAGATGATCAGACTAAAAATAATATAATTAAAATAACCTCAGAATATCACTTCCTAAAATTAAATATTACTCACTATTTTGTTTGACTGCGGTCCACCACATTAAAATAACTGACACGAGAAATAAGTGTTTTGCCAATTTTAAGGGTTAATTTTTTAAAATCATGAAGGCCTTTCAAAACATGTTTCATCTTTGTATAGTGGACTCAGTATTTTATATGATGAAAGTTAAAAATTAAATTGTACCTGTTGGTAGGTGCCGTCGTCGTCAACTTTGTTAAAATATTGTATATAAAATTAACTGGAGAACTTTCGGAAGTTATCTTCCATCTTCTGCAGGTTGAGCTTCCGCTACTCGTTGTTGTGTACCTGCAGAAGATGGCAGATAACTTCCGAAAGCGCTCCAGTTAATTTTATATACAATATTTTAACAAAGTTGAGGACGACGGCACCTACCAACAGGTAAATTTAATTTTTAACTTTCATCATATGACTTCACCTCAACGGAATTTGATATGAATTTTACTAGTATTGATGAGTATTTTAGTTTCCATGCGCTATGTTTTGTAGATAGATAGGTATATTTTCCACGGATAAGTATTTAGCATATCAAGCGGCGTTGTCACGTTTTATTCACTGGCACTAACATGCTATATTATAATAATACTGGAAAAGACAATAGTTGCAACGCTGTTAAGATAATTATATACACGTGGAGTTGACATGGAAACGTCATTCTATACGTCAATTATAATGCGAAGACATTATTGGCAGAGAACTGTTTTTAGTTTTTGGTGATTGGAGCTGCGTCTTAGAAGCCTCTAACAACTCCCCGGCTCTGTCTGGCAGTATCAATGCATTTTATAAACCAGAGGGAAACAGTTGCCGTGGATGCTGCCTGGAAACAAAAATACCGAGTCCACTATATCAAATGGCATGCCGAAGATGAAACATGTTTTGAAAGACCTTCATGATTCTAATAATTAACGAAGTTTTTTTGACAAAAATAAATTCTAATTCAGGAAGATGAATTTACAAAATGTACTTATATTACTATTATAAAAATTAATACAGAAACTCAATTGTGAAAACGGGGCACGCCGTAGCGTAGTGGTTAAGGCACTGCGCTACAAGTCGGAAGGTCGAGGGTTCAAGTCCCGGTGGGGTCAGGATTTTTAAACTGACCAAAACCTTCTGGCGGCACTATGGCCCTGGGGTCGACTCAGCCTCTAACGGAAATGAGTACCAGACGCTTGTTCTGGGGTAAAGGCGGCCGTCACGCAGGGCTGACAACCCGGCTGACAACCCGGCTGACATCAAGTGCCGATTGTCAAGAAAAAGTGGGAGCCTTAACCTCCTACTACCCCAAGCGCCTCCTGAGGCCTGTAGTGGGATCACTTTACTTTACAATTGTGAAAACAATGAATGTTAAAAAACATTACTAAACCTTATGTTTTGTGTCTGTTCCTCTTGTGTTTATGTGTTGTCTGTATATATTTACTGATTTAAGTTTCATTATTATTTTTAAAAAATCCGAATAATTTTACGTATTGAGTTAGTTCTCATGAAAATGTTTTTTTTTTAAATAATTTTACAGAAGTAAAGTTTGAATTTATGAACATTCATATTTAATACATATCATCATCAGCATCAAGGATTAGACCTGCTGGTCTGTTCCGATCTCATGTTAGAATTGGTCTGTCCATCTTTTACTGGGTCTTCCAACATTTCTTCGCCCTAGCACTTCGTATCCATTCTATTGATGTGGTCCATCCATTCATCTCTGTAATGTATAATTCTATCTAATAGTTTGAATATATTCCGTTCTCTTCGTATATTCTCACTTCGCCTTTGATCCATTATTGTATAACCAGCCACGCTCCTCAGAAACCTCATTTCTGACTTATAATATAGGGTGCGGCATAAGTCGGTAAACCACTGCACATGGTTGCAAGGAAAGAAATCACATTGGTTGAAACTGACTGGGGTTTGAATACGGGACCTTCAGAATGTAATCTCAATCTGTCTTATAAATAACAAGCACATCCAGATGGTTCTCAATTTCTAACAGGCGTTGGCAAATATATAAATTATACAAATATTTAAATGTAGAAAATATTATCCATCCATAGTAATTCTCTGTGCCCGACGGGCAGGTCTTTCACTATCAACTCATAGAATTCCCATGCTATCTTTTGCAGCTTTACTAGGGAGCTTTTACGGCTTTGGCTAGCTTCCCGTTGCTTTCCCACACCGGTGAAGGATGATGATGATGTCCATATGATTTTCGCGGGGACGGTTTGGGCCTTAACGTTTTCCTGACATTTATCTTACAGGTGAGGAACCCCCCCCCCCTCAATAATAACTGTCCCGAGCGGGGATCGAACCCGGGCCCACTGCGTGACAAGGCAGCACGCTACCTCGAGATCACAGCGGTAGACTAAAATATTATATATATATATATATATATATATATATATATATATATATAAAATAAATATAGAAAATATAGCCTACTGTTAAGATTACAGGGAGTGTTGTCCTAATGTCTAAAAAAAAACATTAAACTGAAAATATATAAAACTGTAATATTATATGGATGCGAAACATGTACCCTTAATTTAAGGGAGGAGAAAAGGTTGTCAGCATTTGAGAATAAATTTCTTAGGACAATTTTTGGACCAAAGAGAGGTGAACACACAGACGAATGGAGAAGACTACATAAAAGTAAGCTACATGATCTTTATGACAAACCAGATATAAGAGTTACGTCTTGTAGACTGCGATAGGCAAGGTATGCGGCACGAATGGGGAATGGAAAATGGAAGGCGCCTAGTAAGCAGACCAAGAATGAGGTGGGAGAAAAATATTGAGCACTAGCTAATACCCGGCGTGCGCTGCTTCGCCTAAATAAATGAAAATGTGCTTTTATGTTTGGTATAAATGAGCTGAAAGACGAAAATTAATGTACTTCTTATGTTTAGTTGAATAAGTAAAAGGAAAAATAATTATAAATGTATATCGTAATTATTTTAAGATTCCCCGTGCTGATTACCCAGTGTTGCCCTGGAATCTACTTATCCCGATATTCTTGGCATAAATGAGCTAAAAGATAAAATTCATTATTGTGAGTTATCCGTAAAAGAATACCCGCCATGTGCTGCTATGCTTGCACAGGAATCTACGTATTTGTCCCGATCTTCTTGGCATCAATGAAAGACAAAAATGGTTATTGTGAGTTACCCGTAAGAGATAAACATATGCTGTCGCGGACTTTTTTTGTAGAGCTCTTTGAGATATTCAATTCTGGGTACACTCATTTTGTTTATTTGTTATGGTTTAGGCTGCGTAAGCCATTTAAGCGTCCAAAGAGCTACTTATTTTTCACGTTTTCCTCTACAAAAAGTGATTTTTAAGGGTGAAGGAGTTGAGTATCACAACTCTCTTATAGCCTATGTTCATCTCGGGTATCTCCTGAACGTTTTGTAAAAAGTCCTATCACAATCGGAAGAACAGTTTGGCTGCGCATAAAATACGAACAAACACACATTCATTCATTTTTTATATATCAGATGATTTGAGGGAAGCTGATTTTACAGGATGAGATGATTGGAAAACATTGGCTCAGGATATGGGTGTATGGAGAGCTTATGCCCGCGCCCCCATGAACCTACAGGTTCGATAGCGATAGTGAGTTAGTTAATACGCAACCTGTTTGGTAGGAACATATTTAAAAATAAGAAATTTTAATTTAATGATCATTTCGAAAAGGGTTCATCTACAGCTGATCAAATTTTACAGGAGAGGGAGGAAAAGAACTGATTCAACTTGTTCAGGATAAAGCATTGAATCTGAAATTGCTACTGAATAAAATCAGAAAGTGGTAAATGAATACTGTAGTTGATGCGTTCTCACGCGGAAACGATGGAAGTAGGTATGTAAACATGGAATAATGAAAAAAAGTTAATTTCAGAAAAAAATAGTAGATGATCACTTTTCGAAATGACTCATTAAATTGTTTTTGACTTAATGTAAGCCAGCAACATATCAGAAAGGAAAAACAGTGATCATAAACAGGGGCCAATTCCTGTGACATGCCATTTTTAAAACCTTTATTTTGAGTTTAAAGTAAGTAAATGGCATCAATGCAGGTCTTCTGACGGAAATTTAGTATATTGTATTGTGTGTTAAATTATATATTTGTCTGTATTCACGTAGACTTTCACGGCCGGAGTTGCTATGATGATCTTGAAGAAGATTTTCGGGCTGTGGGCCGTGGTCGTGAGGCTTGTAGTTCCCCGACGTTTCGCCAGAGACTGCGTCTGGCATCCTCAAGGGTCGAAATTTAGTACATTGTATTGTGTCTTAAATTATATATTTGTCTGTATTCACGTAGACTTTCACGGCCGGAGTTGCTATGCAAGGGTCGACCCTTGAGGATGCCAGACGCAGTCTCTGGCGAAACGTCGGGGAACCACAAGCCTCACGACCACGGCCTGCAGCCCGAAAATCTTCTTCAAGATCATCATAGCAACTCCGGCCGTGAAAGTCTACGTGAATGCAGACAAATATATAATTTAAGACACAATACAATGTACTAAATTTTGACCCTTGAGGATGCCAGACGCAGTCTCTGGCGAAACGTCGGGGAACTACAAGCCTCACGACCATGACCTACAGCCCGAAAATCTTCATCAAGATCATTATATATTTGTCTTTTTTTAGTTTTTTGTCTTATTTGTTCTAATTTTTATAATAAAGTATTTTAGTCATATTTCGAGGATGTTTTTGGGGATTCTATACCATACCACCTACATAAATTAAAATAAAGTTTCTATGGGAAAAACAGGAGATCGGTTATTTTTCGTGTCAAATAATATATGAAAGCAATTACTGGAAATTTCATTACAACTACTGTAATCATGATCTAATTGATTTACCTTTGTTAAATTCATAAAAAAACTATTTTATGTATTGACTTAGGCTTTCACGGCCGAAGTTGCTATGATGATTTTGAAGAAGATTCCCGGGCTGTAGGCCGTGGTCTTGAGGCTGTGTCTGGCATCCTCAAGACAACCCTTGAGGATGCCAGACGCAGTCTCTGGTGGTACGTCGGGGAAGTTCAAGCCTCAAGACCACGGCCTACAGCCCGGAAATCTTCAAGATCATCATCCTATTTTATGTTTTATACATTGCTATATTATAAATTGTTTACTTTTTGTTTATATCTGTATTGCATGGTTATATTTGTTTATATATTTTACTCTTAAATAGAATATTTATTTGTAATTATGAGGGAGCGGATTTTTAGGTTTTAAAAGTTAAGATTGCAACATAGTGATAAAATTAAGTTAATAAGTTTTTATGTCCAATCAACGGATTTTATATAACCTACAAAAACGTTTCTGAATAATTTTTGTGTGGGATTTAGCAATATTGCATTTATATTACACATCTTATGTTTTAAATTAGAAGGAAATAATGTAAATAAATCGTTATTTAGAAACTTTTATTATTGGGAACATTGTTGAGAAACTTTTTGTAAGTTATATTATAAAAACAAAATCCGTTAATTGGATATAAAGATTGTTGAATTAATTTTATGAATAGACTATGTTGCAATCTTTACTTTTACAACCTAAAAATCCTGTCCCTTTATTGGCATTCGTCTGATGAAGAGTGTGTATTGAACCAGCTGTTATGAATGTTTATAAAACTTCGGTAGTTTCATCATCATCATCATCATCATCATCATCATCATCATAGTACATTCACGAATGTAGGTCATTTGTTGACCTGTTTCGGCCTCAAGAGAAACACCATCCAGAAGTATTTTGAGTGGACGACCTGGTCTTCTTCCTGCAGGTTCATTTGTTTGGGTATCCTGTGATCTTCCATTCGATGAACATGTTGCATCCATCTTGACTTATAATCATAAATTTTGTTTTCTAAAGGTTCCATGTGTAATTCTCCTAAGATGTCTTCTCTTTTTTTTTGTGATGTAGTAGTGTGTATCCTGCAGTCCTCCGAAGGTATCTCATTTCAGCAGATCTAAGTCTCTGTATATCCTTCTGTTTCAACATCGATAATTTGCTACCATACAAAAGAGTTGGAAGAGCCAGTGTTTTATACACTCTTAGTATTGAATGTTTTTGGACTAACTGTGGCTTGAAGATGGAATTTATTAACCTTATTTATTTATTAACTATTCTTAAACATTTTGATATTTTTGCATTTACATCCTTTTCTTCTTCATATGAGATATTGCATCCTAGATATCTAAAATTATTCACCTGCTCAATAATTTTATTGTCAAGTTTCATTTATTAAATACATAATAGATTTTCATCAGATAAACACTAAATCAACTTATTACTTCAGTTACGCTTATTTACCGATAGAAGCCAGCGAGTGACATGTGATTAATACATCGCCTCGAGGAGATCTCTAGAAGGAAACTATGGTATTACTTGGATGAAGGAAGGTTGGTTAAATTTTGCTCAGAGATATTTTTATCCAGGCTTGAGGTTCTTTTACGAGCCTGAAAATCTTCAACTTGAGAAAACCAAATTTAAACATTTTAATAAAATATCTGGAAATAAGATTCTTCAAGTTTTGTCAATAGACTCTCCGACACACATAATTTAGACACTCGATCCCATCAGCATATTGTCCTTTATATCTCTCCTCACCATTCTGTGTATTATTCACTATATTTTACCGTTTCACATGGAATCCCCTCTCGCCCTATGGCAGAGACTGTCAAACTATAACATTGTTCAAAAACAAAACTGAATAACTTTTTAATAACAAACTAACTTATACGTCCCGCGCCGTAGCCGAGCGGTTAAGGTAGGAAGCCTTGGCGCAGAGCTACGGGACTTGCGCTGGTTCGAATCTCCATGGGGGAAGAAATTTTCTCATGGTATTTCGGCCAGTATGGGACCGGTGCCCACCCAGCATCGTGAGGCAATTGGGTAGCTACAATAAGTAGCGGCTCCAGGTTGAGGAACCAGCTATAACGGCTGGGGGACTCGACATGCTAACCACATGTAACCCCTACACTGGCTGTTGATCATCTACCTCTGTGATTGACACATGTGGATGTGAAGGGTCAGCAGCCGGCTGGTAAAAGGGCAACCGCTGGAAAAGTGGAAAGACCCTCAATCGGACTAACTTATACACCTCACTAATATTATTCTTTTAACAATTAATAATAATTAATTCTATTAAAATAGTATTAAGATCAACAAAATATTTTCAGTTGTTTGTTTAAATATTGTATAAACGATTTTTTTTTTCGTTTCACCCTCTTTGGGGTACGTTAGATAAGTCATTTCTCTGTGTGTTGTTCCTTTCCTAGTACCCAGTATTTTTTTTAAATTCTTTCTGTTCTTCTTTTCCTCTCTTCTTCCGAGATAATAGGTTTGTAGTTTTGTATAAATTTATCTTGGAACCATATGTTTACATCTTGAATAATTAATTTAGTTCTTCGATCGTTTAGTTAATTTTCTATAATCTTAATTCTATTAGGTCTTTTTCAGTTTCTTTAAGCCAATTAGTTTAATATATATTTGCTATTCTTTACAACATCAGACGACTTTTTAATTCCTTCATAAACTCCTGTCAAATTTTATTCTTAGAGTTTCATTTTTAAATTATTTCCCACCATTTGCAATTATTTTTACATTTTTTCTGACGAATATTTCATTTTTTTCTATGATATTTAACTACATGTCAGCCATATTGATTTTAACGAATATTCTATGCAATAAGAAATACGCGTTCCAGTACAGCCAACATAGAGTTTGTACTAATTAACTGTAGACATATATTTCAGAATTCCAGAACTTGCTATGTATTTATTTTAGGACGTTGCATTCGTTCACAGGTTAGAGTGCTTAAATTGCGTTAGGTTAGGTTTTAGGTTGGTCTTTCACAGGTTAGAGTACTTAAATTGCGCTAGGTTAGCTTTTAGGTTCGTTAAATATCGTGTATATGTTGGCTGCATCCCCTGATTCCATAGTGTAAACCGCTTCGCGTCTGTTAGCGCATGAGCATGGTGTATAAATGGAAGTTAGAACAATTTTTCGCATAACATATTGTAAAGAATCCTAATTTTTTATGTAGATACATTAGATGCAGTCTGTCCACCAAACAATTTAATTTATATTGCTTGTATGCATTTGTTATTAGCTTTGGTCTTCATTTTAATTATCATTAACATTATCATGTTATCGATCTTAAACTTTATTACCTAATTGATCAAAATTTGAATTAGCGTTTAATATTAGAGTTAATTGTGATTCCAATATTCTAACGTAACATACTGTATGTTTGTTCTGGTGAGTGGAAGAGAAGGTCAAATTGCTTCAACTCCTCTAGGCTAATAAATAAATAAAGGACGCTTGACAAACGAATAAGTAGTTAGATACAAAAATATGTGGGCTGACCTATAAAAATATAAACCTATATTTGATCGCCTCGGAGGTCTGTTGTCTCGAGCTGTGATGATGTAGTGAAGCTGGGAGGTGAGATTGCGCACTGCTCTGACACCACGTGGCCATGACCCATTGTATAATGATGCTGGGAGGATGTTGAACTGTCTGGTATTCTATTATAGATTAGTCACTTTGAGTCCCGCCTGATCAACAACATGCGTGAATAAACCCAGGTGCGTGAAGCATCAACTTTGCTCACCGATTGTCTGCTAATACAAGTTATCTCATCCAATCAGGGGCGTCCAGAATTCTTCAATATCCTCCTTCAAATTTAAATTTGTATGGGGCGTTAAGAGAACTATTTTGATCCGATGTTTTGGGAATTATAACCACAACTGGGATCGATACATTTTATCTGGGGATAAAAACCTTCCTTCGGAAGAGAAGTAGAGGCGAAAAACTCGTGCTCTCAAGGGAACTCTTAACCATTGCATGTCGAAATCTAACCTGATTTTTTTGTGTTATTTACAAATATCGTGTCAAAAAAATCAATCTGCCGTTTTTTAGTCCCACCCCATAGTGAAGTGGTTAAGCAAGATGCCGTAGCGCATAGCTAAGGACTTGCGCTCTTTCGGGTATTCATGGGGGCAGACATTTTCTTATGAAATTTCAGCCAGAATGTAATGCGAAACACGGACTCTTACTTTAAGGGAGAAAAGGAGATTACGAGTATCTGAGAATAAAGTTCTTAGGACAATTTTTGGACCAAAGAGAGATGGGCAGGTGAATGGAGAAGACTGTACATAATAGTGAACTACATGGTATTTATAGAAAGCCAGATATAATGATAACAATTAAGCCTCTTAGACTGTGATGGCAGGACATGTGGAACGAATGGTGAATAAAAGACGTGCATGGAGCTTCTTGTAGGAAAACCAGATGGAAAACGCCCAGTTGGTAGACCGAGCATGAGGTGGGAGAATAACATTAACCATGATTTGAGGCAAGAAGATTATACGGGGAATGATTGGAAAACATTAGCGCAGGATAGGGATGTATGGAGAGCTTATGTCTGCGCGACCATGAACCTATGGGTTCGATAGTGCCAGTGAGTTAGTTAGTTATGGGACCGGTACCCACCCAAAATTAGGAGTTTGGGTAGCTACAATATATAGAGGCTCCAGGTTAAGAAAACCAGCTATAATGGCTTTGGGGACCCGACATACTGACTTTATGTCACTCCTACACTGGCTGGATAATCGTCCACCTCTTCGATTAACACATGTGGATGTGAGGCCAGCAGCCGGATGGTAAGCCGAGGGCCTTCTAGACCTGTCGCTCCGAGTAGTTTTTTTAATTGCAAGACATTAAAATCCAGCACCAAATCTCTCATTTATCTATAGGGAAGTAATGCAGCACTTGAATTAATAGATTGGATAACCCTCACTACCTGCCGTCCGCGCCGCGTCCCTCCTCACTTCACTCCGCTCTTACTCATTCAGGGAGTCCATCTCCTGTGTACAGTTTATTGACATTGCTGGATTCTGGCTTCGATTTTTGTGCTTGTAAATTATATCAGAAGATAATTTGTATGTGTTTGTGAAAGGATGTGGATGACCTCATACTTGAAATAGGGAGAATAATAAAAAAAGAGTGAAATTTTTAAAAATCTTGGGTCAATAATTACAAGTTTAGGTATATGTGAAATAGATGTACAAACTAAAATTGGAATAGCAAAAAATGCAACTAAAATATTACGCGGAATAATTTGGAATAAAAATATTACAAAGGAAACTAAAATGAAAATTTATAAGAGCATAATACAGAATATTTTGTCATATGGAAATGAAACTTGGCCTTTGACGGAATTACAAAAGAGTGAAGTTAGAACAGTTGAATTTGGTTATCTTAGAAGAAACCTTAAAAAAACAAGACAGAATAAATTAAGAAATGAATTCCTATGGAAAGAAATGAATGTCACCACATCTGTTGTTAAGATGATTGGAAATCAAACTCTTAAATGGTATGGCCATGTACAAAGAATGGAAAATGAAAGATAGCCAAAAAATATATACCAACTGAGGTCACCCCCTGGAAGAAATAAACGTGGCAGACCAAGATGGAAATGAAAAACTTATGTCAGAACTATAATGGATGATAGGAATTTGGAAGAAGGAGATCGGAATGATAGAAATAAATGAAAACTGAAGACGGCAAACCTAGGCCTATAAGTGAAGGGAAAGCCGAAGGAGAAGAATATAGTTTTTTTTGGACAAGGCATTTGTACATCACAGCGCTTCACTGGTAGAAAGTTCAAGGTAAGTTTCGGAATGCAATGGTTCACAGATCCTTTGTCAGGTTTACGGTATCCAAGAATTATTGAAGGCACCAAATTAAATTTGTAAATTTTTCACGCCCAGCTTTGAACCCGGATGTCAATTAGTTCTGAGATCAAATACCGCTGTTAAATAAAATAATATATTGGTTCCGGTATCGGTAGCCTGGCGGTTATGTTTCTTCCCTTTGATTCTGAAGGTTTTGGCTTCAAACCCAGCCGAGATAGATCGATTTTTAGGTACATATTCAAGGATCAAATTCTCCAGCGGGGAATTTAAGCCGTGAATCCGAATTCGTCGATTTTTAGGCTGGTAAAAGAATCTCAAGCCTATATTAGAGCTTCTGAGCAATATTTATTATTATTATTGTTATTATTATTATTATTATTATTATTATTATTATTACTCGTATTATTGTTATTGTGGAGTCTTATGTAACAGATATATAACCAGGAAAAATAAGTTCAAATATATAGTTCAGTAGTGAGAAGTACTGTTTGAAAATTCAACAAAAGCCTAGAACCAGAACTTATGTCGATGGTAATGGATTTCATAACGAGAGCAACAAGATGTTCAAAATTAGCAAAAAATAATAAATACTGACATACGAGAAAAAATGAATATTAGATATTCAACAGTAGACTATAATATAAGATATAAGCAATTAAATTGGTATGGGCACGTACGACGAATACAAGTAGAAAGGTTATCCAGAAAAAAAAAACATTGGAATGGTGTCTACCTGGGAGAAGAAGGAAAGGAAGACCTTGAATCTTGTGGATGCACGAAAAAAGTACTGGAATGAGAACAAGAGGGCATGGAGTGAATGGGTAGAGACGAGTGGAGAAAGGAAATAAAACTTCAGGCACAGAAAGATGTGTAAACATTAAAATTCTGTACATAAATAAGTTTATTATTATTATTATTATTATTATTATTATTATTTATTATTATTATTAAAGTAGCAGCTTCAGGTTGAGGAAACATCTCTGACAGTTGGGGAGTCCGACATGCTGACCCCGTGTCACCCTTATATTGGGTGAATGAAGGTTCACCTCTGTTATTAATATATGTGGACTTGCTTCTTAGTTTGTCGCGTCATGGAATTTTTTTTAGTCTACATACGCCTTAGCTATTACTGATGTTTTGTTTTATAATTCATATGGAAACAAATTGGACTTGACAGTAAAATTGCTTTGTAAATAAATATTGTGGCGCATGATCTACAAAACAAAGACGTATTTACTGAGAAAAACTAGCTCCCTTCCTTTCTGAGAAATGTTATTCATATTTGAAAAGCGAGAATAAATTATCTTAAGTGTTTTCCTTTAATCCGCTGCAAAACAAGCTATTGGGAAATGCGATTCTGCAAAAAACCATGTGTCGTAAGTAAAGCAGAAATACTTGTCAGTCTGTATGACGTTCGTTTGATTAGCCCTGTTCGTCTCGCTGCGCGCTGTGGGAACATGGGTGCTTCCCTAGTGGCAAGTTTCTCAACCAGACTAATTTAGTCAAGCTTGTTTACCTACAGAGTCAGCGAGGGACATATGGTTATTACATAATAATAATAATAATAATAATAAATAATAAAAATATAATAATAATAATAATAATAATAATAATCATAATAATAATAATAAACAAGTTTAGCACAAAACATGTGTGAACATTGAAAATCTGTATGTAAATAAAATAACAATAATTAATATAATAATAATTAATTATTATTATTATTTATATACAGATCTTCAGTGTTTACACATCTTCCTCTGTGTAAACATTGAAAATTTGTACATAAATATAAAAATATTATTGTAATAATTATTTTTTATTTATACAAAGATCTTCAATGTCTACATATCTTTCTTCTTCTTCTTCTACTACAAGGTTTAGGCTATGCAGCCTGTTCCGGGGAAGTTAAAAGTGGAGTCCATTTTCTACGTGGTCGGCCAACATCTCTTGTTCCTCTGGGATTATACAGGAAGGTTCTTTTTGGTATTCTTTCGTTGTTCATTCTCATAAGTGTTCGGTCCATTTCTTATTATTTCGCTGATTTTATCTTAAATTTTTTATATATAATTCTTCTCGTATAGCTTCATTCCTTATTCTATCCGCTCTTGTGCATCCTTTCCCATTACGTAAAAACAGCATTTCCGCAGTCTGTATCCTGCTTTTATCTCTTGATTTATTCATCCAATTTTCACTTCCATACAACAAACAAGGACAAAGCCATTGTTTTATATCATTTTAAGTTTCGTATATTTCCTTGTTTCCGACCAAAGTATTTTTATGGTTCCACAAATAGCCTGAAATTTATTTACTTTATTTTCTATATCTTTATTTTCTCTATAAGTTATAATCACATCCTAAATATTGGAATGTGATACTGTTCTATTATTTTGTTATACAGTACAACTTTTTGATCTAATTCCATATTTACGAATAAAATGCAATTACTTTTGACGTATTTATTGATATTTTACAATTGTATCTATTGGCTATTAATTTAAATTTATATGCTAACATTTGGAGCTCAATTTTCAGATTCTGCTAAAAGTCAAACATCGTCACCGAATAAAAAACATTTATTTTATCTTTATTATCAATAATATTCTTTATTAGTTACAACCTTCTTCCATTCTTTAAGGATATCGTCCATATAAATATTTAAATAATATAGGTGAGAGTGAACACCCTTATCGTACTCCTTGGTTTATTTGAAAAAAATGTCTTATTTTTAGTCAACTGAGGGTCAATACAAATATTTGTTCCATAGTACAAGCTCTTAACTTACTTACTTACTTACTCACTGGCACTATCGAACCCGTAGGTTCATGGCCGCGCGGACATAAGCTCTCCATACATCCCTATCCTGAGCCAATGCTTTCCAATCATTCCCTGTATAATCTACTTCCCTCAAATCATAGTTAATGTTGTTCTCCCACCTCATTCTTGGTCTACCAACTGGGCGTTTTCCTTCTGGCTTTCCTACAAGAAGTTTCCATGCACGTCTTTCATTCCCCATACGCGCAACATGTCCTGCCCATCGCAGTCTACGAGACTTAACTGTTCTTATTATATCTGGCTTCCTATAAAGACCATGTAGTTCATTGTTATGTAGTCTTCTCCATTCACCTGTCTGTTCATCTCTCTTTGGTCCAAAAATTTTCCTAAGAACTTTATTCTCAAATACTCGTAATCTCCTTTCCTCCCTTAAAGTAAGAGTCCATGTTTCGCACCCATATAATATAACTGGTAGAATAATAGTTTTATATATTTTCAGCTTAACGTTTTTTGAAAGGAGTTGGGACATCAAAAGTCTCTGCAATGCATAATAGCATGCATTTCCAGAATTGAGCCTATGTTTAATTTCTTTGTGCATCTCATTCCTATTTGTGATTATTGTTCCTAGGTATTTGAATTCAGCCACTTCCTCAAAATTTCCCTCATTTGTCATTAGCTGTCCATTTCCATTATATACTGAATTTCTACGTGTGACCATATATTTAGTTTTACTGATATTTACTTCCAGTCCTAATTTCTTAGTGTTACTCAATAGTGTGTGCGTGTTGGCCTTTAGTATCTCCTCGCTATCGGCCAGTAGTACTACATCATCAGCATAAACTAACAGCTTATTAATACCATTCAGTTGTAAGCCTTCCTCATTCTCTAAAGATTTAATGGCATGCTCTAGTACAAAATTAAATAGTAGAGGAGATAGTGCATCTCCTTGCTTCAACCCATTCTGGATTTCAAAAGTGTCTGAAAACTGTTTGCCTACACGCACCCTACTCTTTGAGCCATTTAGACACATTCGTATAAGTCTAACTAACTTTTTAGGAATTCCGAACTCCAGCAGGATACTATATAACTTCTCCCTCTTAATTGAATCATATGCTTTTTTGAAGTCTACATATAGTTGATGTACAGTACCATTATATTCCCATTTCTTTTCTAAAATCTGTCTTATACTAAAAATCTGATCTGTTGTAGACCTGTTTCTTCTAAATGCACATTGATGATCTCCTAGAATTCATCAATATAGGGAGTAAGTCTGCTTACTAATATATTTGTTAGAATTTTGTACGAAGTTGAAAGTAATGAGATGCCCCTGTAGTTTGTTGCAATCAGTTTTATCTCCTTTCTTATAAATTGGTACGATAATTGATTCCTTCCATTCATCTGGAAGAGCTTCTTTTTCCCAAATCATACTAAGCAACCAGCGTATCTTGTCCATCAATTTTTCTCCCCCTGATTTTATCAGTTCTGCTGGGATCTCATCTGAACCTGATGCTTTATACATCTTCAATTTTTCAATCGCCATTTCAACCTCTAATGCACTTGGCTCTGCGACTAGCATTTCTGCTGTCTGTAACTTATCCTCCTCAATGTCCTGTTCTGTATGTACATTTAATAGCTGATTAAAATAACTTTTCCATCTATTTAATATACTCTTGGAATCTGCAATAATATCCCCATTTTCATTCCGAATTATGTTTGTTCTAGCCTGAAACCCTTTCTTCTCTATACTAATTCCCTGATATAATTCTCTAATGTTCCTATTTTTTGCATTCATTTCAAGATCCATTAATCTTCTCTCTCAAATATTCCCTCTTTTTACTCTTTAGTAACTTGGTGGTTTCCCGTCTAACACTACCCAATTGCTCTAAATTTACCTCATTTGGCTCGTGTAACCATTTCATTTTTGCTAGCTTTCTTTTCTTTACAATGTCGGCACATTCCTCATCAAACCATTTCTTGTTTTGCCTCTTTTTTAAACAACCAATGCTTTCTGATGCTGACAATTTAATAGTATCTCTTATAGCCTCCCATTCTTTATTTATATCAGTTTCTTCTTCGTTTGCCACATTGTCATCTGAAGATTCCAGTACTTCAAATCTATTAGCAATTTTGATTTGGTATCCTTGCCGCATTTGATCAATTTTTCAAGTTTTTTAATTCATATTTTACAGAATCATCTTTAGCGTTTGTTCCTCTCATAAGCGATAGCGTTGTCTGATTTTCACCCTGACCAGATGATGATCTGAATTGCAGTCTGTCCCTCTAACTGATCTAACATCAATGATGCTACTGTGCCAGCGTTTATCCACTAATACATGATCTATCTGGCTCTTAACAGTTTCTATAATCTGAATAGGGAGGCCTTTTTCTTTTAGGATATTCCACAATATTTCCCTGTTTAGTCGATCAAATGCTTTATCTAAGTCTATAAATAACAAATGTGTTTCTAGGTTTTTTTCTTGCCTTTTGTTTATTATCTGATTCAGGGCAAATACTCCATCGGTACAAGATCTTCCTTTTCGGAACTGGTTTTGTTCTTCTTCAGTAATTCGTTGTATTCGTTTTGCTATTATTCTAGCATAGATTTTATATCCACTATTTAGGAGGGTAATGCCTAATTTTTTTATTTTCTTTCTCCACACGTCTCTATCGATCCACTCCATGTCCTCCAGTTCGCTTGTTATCATTCTAGTATTAATAATAATAATAATAATAATAATAATAATAATAATAATAATAATAATAATAACTTTATTTTACCTGGCAGAATTAAAGCCATAATATCTTGTCTACAACTCAACAGGTTAAAAAAATTAGTTTTATATCTAAATAATATAAACAAAATTATTACATGGTATATCTACAATATAATTATGATTTACAATATGTTTTGATTTACTCTAGATTTAACGAATTGCATATAAAATGTACAAGATAGAAAAACGAGAAAAAATAGCAATGACATAGATTAAATTTAGTTCTCGAGAAAAAATACTTAACAACAATTGTATAAAGAGTTTCAAGTGTGCGGAAACCCCTGATATCTTGAGGGAGGAAATTCATGGAACGGGCAGAGGCTACTGTGAAAGAAGTAGAATAAGAGGAAGTGCTATGGAGAGGGATTGTTAGCACTCTGTTATCTTGTGACCTAGTGTTGAGTACATCGCCTAGAGGAGACATCTATTAAGAAACTGAAGTATTACCCGGATGAAATGACGTTCTTTTACTAGAGTGGATTATTTAGTGACTGATGTAGCGGGATTATTAAACAAGGATTAATCAATATTTTGTATTCTCCGTTCCGCGCCGATGACTAGTTGAGACCTCACAATACACCACTGAATATTTCCTCCCATGCTTAAAAAAATCATGTATGTATAGATACTGCCCCATTTAAACTGAAGATATATAACATTGTTATTCTCCCACTTATATAGATGCGAAAGATGGACTCTTATTTTAATGGAGGACAAAAATTACGAGTATTTGAGAATAAAGTTCTTAGGAACATTTTTGGACCAAAGAGAGATGAACATACAGGTGAATGGAGAAGACTTCATAACAGCGAGCTACAAGTTTTTTTTGTAGGAAATCAGATGTAATAAGAACAGTTAAGTCTCTTAGACTGCGGTGGGCAGCAAATGTGGCACGAATGGGGAATGAAAGGGGGACATGGAAACTTCTTGTAGGAAAACCAGAAGGAAAACACCAAGTTGTTAGACCAAGAATGAGATGGGAGGATAACAGTGACTGTGATTTCAGGGAAGTACATTGTATAGGAGATGATTTGAAAACATTAACTCAGGATATGGATGTATTGAGGGCTTATGTCTGCGCGGCAATGAATCTTAGTGTTCGATAGAGCCAGTGAGTTATAGATGCTATCTCATAAGTAATATATTTTTTTTAACAACATTTTGTTTAGAAAGTTCTGGCAAGAAATAAAAAAAAACTATAAAAGTAGACACCATCAGATTTTATGTTCTTGAGCAATCTTTCAGCGAGGTTTATTATCGAACGACGGTCCAGCCTCTGGTTTATGTTGGGTGTGGCAGCAGTTAGCCCATAAGTTGACAATGTATCCTACAAGATACATTGGTGTAATTTGTTTAATATTTTCAATAAAACAATACAAAAAGAAGCGAGTAAAAACTACTTAAATGTTTAATTGGATTACACTTATAGACCAATTACTAACGGTTACATGTGATTTTGTTTTCCCTGCGGCCCGTCACGTTTAAATTAATGCTTTGCCAATTTAAGGGTTACATACTTTCCAATTCCTGAATTTTTGTAGTTCTTGTTCGTGCAGTATGGTGTCCGGTAGGGGTTGAACCCGCGACCCTCAAAATTGCATAAACTCATTTCATTTGTTGATAATACAAATCCGCATTGATTGCACAAAATGAATAATACCTTGAAAATTCCACCAGACACACAACATTACAATAAAAAACACCATTACTTATGAAACAACCTAATAACATAATATATAGTACTAATGGTAGATTTGTCTGAATGTGACAACTACAAGGGCATCTCATTATTCTCTCATTCGTACAAAATTCTAACAAATATGTTAGTATCCAGACTTGCTCCCTATATTGACGATGAAGTAGGTGATCATCAATGTGGATTTAGAACAAATAGATCTACAATAGATCAGAGTTTTAGTATAGGACATATTTTAGAAAATAAATGGGAATATGCCACTGTGCATCAACTATGTGTAGACTTCAAAAATGCATACTATTCAATTAAGAGGGAGAAGTTACATGTAACCTGCTGGAGTTCGGAATTTCTAAAAAGTTAGACTTATTCGAATGCGTCTAAATTGCACAAAGGGTAGGATGCGTGTAGTCGAACAGTTTTTAGATAATTTTGAAATCCACAATGGATCAAAGAGAGTAGGCGATCTCGAGGTAGTGTGCTGCGTTGTCACGCAGCGGGCCCGGGTTCGATCCCCAGTCGGGACAGTTTTTTCTGGGTGAGGTTTTTATCGGGGTTTTTCCTCACCTGTAAGACAAATGTCAGGAAAACTTTAAGGCCCAAACGGTCCCCGAAATCATATGGCCATCGCAATCATCATCATTCATATTCATCTTAGATTAAGCTTAGGATTAGGGACTCTCCTGGCGCACCATCATCATCATCACCCATATCATCGGGGCAACGTAACCCCGCCTTCCAGGCGCCCCAACCTCAGAAGTGGGTTACAAGTACGCGTTGCCAGGAGAGAACTCCAGGAATGTCGAAAGACAACCTGGGCATTCGTAAAAAAAATATATATCTTTATAGGAAACATGGCATACTAAGTCCAGTTAAGTCTCATAGACTGCGATGGGCAGGACATGTGGAACGAATGGGAATAAAAAAAAGGACATTGAATCTTCTTTTAGGAAAACCAGAAGGAAAGCGCCCAGAAGGTAGGTCAAGAATGAAGTGGAAGATTAACATTAATCATGATTTGAGGGAAGTAGATTATACCGGGGATGATTGGAAAACATTGGCTCAGGATAGGGATATATTGATAGCTTATGTTCGCGCGTCTAGGAACTTACAGGTTCGATAGTGACAGTGAGTTAGTTAGTTAGTTTGTTAGTTTTATTACACTTATAAGAGGAACTGCAGTAATACCGGGCTTTATATCGTCTCATCTGTGGTCCTGTAATTACGTCGGAAAAGATTAGAGGGTATACATTTACATATTACATTTAGTTGGAATCGTTTCAGGAAAGTTAACTGAACTCGATAGATTTTGAGGAATGTGTTTTCGTATTTTAATTAGATTCATGAAGTTGGTACCTTAAGATATCGATGAGAAGATGCAGTTGTGCATTCGTTTTATGCGATTATCTTGTTTATTGCAAACTAAGCCGACAATATTTACGTGTAAGATTTACAAATAAGCTGAGTGTCCCACGCTACATAGGACTGACGCTCTTCAGAATTCAACGCATACAGAATCTTGCATTCGAGTTCCCATGTACGTCCATAACGTGAATTGATTTCAATTACTTCTTCACTATATCTTCCTTCTAGCCTAGAATTTTCCTTATCAATAAATTCCAAAAATTCTAGAAATAAATCTTAAAATTTCTCTATAAATTATCCTTTTTATTATCTCAGAAGTTCACCTACCCGCAGGTTTTCATATTGCAATTTACTCGATTTGGGTATAAGATAGTGTTCGGCTTAAAAGAATGTTAAACAGAATTTTTTGTTTCACTATTATTCCGATTCCGATTGAGGGTCTTTCCACTTTTCAGCGGTTGCCCTTTTACCAGCCGGCTGCTGGCCCTTCACATCCACATGTGTCAATCACAGAGGTAGATGATCAACAGTGTAGGGGTGACATGTGGTTAGCATGTCGAGTCCCCCAGCCGTTATAGCTGGTTCCTCAACCTGGAGCCGCTACTTATTGTAGCTACCCAATTGCCTCACGATGCTGGGTGGGCACCGGTCCCATACTGGCCGAAATACCATGAAAAAATTTCTTCCCCCATGGAGACTCGAACCAGCGCAAGTCCCGTAGCTCTGCGCCAAGGCTTCCTACCTTAACCGCTCGGCTACGACGCGAGACTATTATTCAATATTTTAAAAATACATTACAAAACTCAGTTGAGGTCACTATGTTAAAATTTTAAGAAATATGAAACAGTGCCTGATATCTGTGTCTTCATCAATATTCAGCAGTGTAGTTTTATAGGAGGCCTTTCGAAAACTTATGTATCATCTTCTGCTTTCAGTCTGGTACCAACAAAACTACACAGCTGAATGTTGACGAGACTGAGATCTCAGGTACTGTTTTATATTTCTTAAAATTTTAAATATTATTCAAGCGAAACATTAATTTATTAACTAACTGACTAATTCATTCGCTGTGCCGCCGCTTCTTGTGAATTGAGAATTGTGTGTATATATATATATATATATTTCTTCTTCTTCTTCCTCTACGCATGAAAGCTGGCAGCTTGTTGCGTGTTCATTCACTACAGGTCCGGGGTATGGTGACATCCTTCCATCGTAGTTGTGATCTTCCTAATGGCCTTTTCTGCTGAGGTGTCCAGTCACGTACTTTCTTCACTAATCTATTGTTCTCCATTCTATCTATGTGATCGTTCAAATTTAATCTTCTATCATTTATCCAAAGGTTTATAGGTTCAATTTCACATTCTTCTCTAATAACAGAGCTGCGAATTTTCTCTCAGCGATTTTCCTACGATTTTCCTTAAAACTTTCATTTCAGTTCTTTCATTGATTTGTTTTGTTTTTTGAGTTTCTGTTCGGCATTCACAACCATATGTTAGAACTGGTCTTATGACAGATTTGTAAATTCTTACTTTTGTATCTATTCTTAAATTTTTATTTTTCCAAACAGTATTGTTTAAAATTCCCGATATTTTGTTTGCATTATTTGCTTGATGGAGGATTTCATCTGTTATTCTGTTGCTGCTATTAATTTCTACTCCTAAATATTTGAATTTCACGACGTGTTCTATACTTTTCCCTTCTATTTCTAATTTAACACGTCATGGGTCCTTGGATATATATATATATATATATATATATATATATATTAGATATTGTCCTCCGCTAAGGTCTCGAGGTAGCGTGCTGCCTTGTCACGCAGCGGGTCCGGGTTCAATTCCCGGTCAGGACAAACTCCTGGGTGAGGTTTATTTCGGGGTTTTTCCTCACCTGTAAGACAAGTGTCAGTAAGCATAGGGCCCAACGGTCCCCGAAAATCATCCGGCCATCATCATCATCCTTGTCATTATCATCCCTCACCGGTGTGGAAAGCAATAGGAAGCTACCACACCTGTAATTTCTTAGAAAAACTGTAAAGCATAGCATGACAATGCTATTATTGCAGTGAAAGACCTGCCATAGAATATATATATATATATATATATATAGAGAGAGAGAGAGAGAGAGAGAGAGAGAGAGAGAGAGAGAGAGAGAGAGAGAGAGAGAGAGAGAGAGAGAGAGAGAGAGCGCGCAAGTGAGATTATATATATAATAGAGAAGCGAAGATAATTCAACGTAGAGACGCATATCCTCTTTATATATTATAAGAAGGCCTTTGATAAACTGTCTAGACCAAAATTATGGAATATATTAAGTGAAAAAGGAATTCCACTACACTTGATAGCTGTAATTAAAAAAATGTATGAGGAAACAAAAATAAAAATAAATCAAAGGGAAACCAATACATATAACAGGAGGAGTTAGACAAGGTTGTCCACTATCAACCACTCTTTCTAACTTTTATTTCGACGACATGATAATATCATGGAAGCAAATGACGACTGGGGGAATTTAACTTAGGAAATATAGTAATAAAAGCAGTGGCCTTTACAGATGACCAGATTTTAATAGCAAAAGCAGAGGATGAACTACATAGAATACTATATAAACTAAATGAAATATCAAAAAAATACAACATGGAAATATCCTCACAAAAATAAAAAAACAATGGCCTTCAAGGGCCCTCATCCAGTTCGGACAAAGATAATATTAGAAAATAAACCAATAGAACAAGTAGTAAGGTATAACTTCCTAGGTTGTGAAATATCATACACAGCGGAAACATATATAAATAACAAACTAAATAAGTTTAATTATATAACAGGAACACTAAAAAGAACTTTGAAAAATAAAGCCAGGAAAGACTCTATAATGAAATTATACAAGACAGTGGCAGTGCCTATTATTACTTATGAATCCGAAACATGGACAGTGACAACACAACAATCTGCCAGAATACAAGCTGCTGAAATGAGATTCCTCAGACCAATAGCAGGATATCAAAGAACAGACAAAAAACATAACACAGAAATAAGACAACTAAAAGTAGAGGAATTAAACACAACAATGGAGAAATACAGAACAAACTGGAAAGAACACTTGGCAAGGATGAGTGAGAATAGAATACCAAAAGCAGCATACAGCTATTTACCATGAGGAAGAGGAAGTTTGGGAAGACCAAAGAGAAGAAGAAGAAGAAGATAAACTCGCTGGCTCTATCGAACCCATAGGTTCATTCCCGCACTGACATAAGCTCTCCATATATCTTTATCCTGAGCTACTATTTTCCAATCATCCCCCTTATTATCTACTTCCCTCAAATAATGGATTAATTCTCCCACCTCATTCTTGGTCTACCAACTGGACGTTTTCCCTCTGGTTTTACTACAAGAAGCTTCCATGCACGAAGCTATATATATATATATATATATATATATATATATATATATATATATCCGTCCATAGTAATTCTGCCCGAAGGCAGGTCCTTCACTGCAATCATAGCATTTTCATACTATGCTTGCAGCTTTACTAGGGAATTGTGTAGGTGTGGTAGCTTCCCGTTGCTTTCCATACCGGTGAAGGATGATGATGATAATGATAATGGTAAGGATGATAATGATAAGGATGATGGCCATATGATTTCGGGGACCGCTTGGGCTTTAAAGTTTTCCTGACATTTGTCTTACAGGTGAGGAAAAACCCCGATAAAAACCTCACCCAGAAAAACTGCCCCGACCGGGGATCGAACCCGTGGCCGCTGCGTGACAAGGCAGCACGCTACCTCGAGACCACAGCGGTGGATATATATATATATATATATATATATATATAAGAAAAATAAATGTTTGTGCTAGGATTACCGAGTGGCACAGTTGGTACCGCACTAACGTATAGAGGTGTCAGGTTGAAATCCGGCCTTTCCTTTTCATGTCATATATAATTATTTTGGACACAGTGAGAAATAATATTTTGAACGTTTCGGAAATTGAAAATCTTTTACTTATTCGCTATGAAATTTTGCCCGAAACTTAACTAATTATAAAATCGTAAGTTTATTTTGAACTATCACAGTGTGTTACATCATAATACTGTAAAATAAAGCAATAAAATGGTACCAACATTATATAATTCATAGAGGTACAACATTAATAGTTTCAAGGCCTATGACGCAGAACCTGTCGCTCCAAATACGTCGTTTGTTGCATTTATGCGTACTGTAAATTAATTAATTCATAATTATTTCTTTGCGTTCCGCATACCATTATTTTGCCAAGTTTTTTTTTATTTAACACTTACAATCAAAGGTTTCTCTCACTTTCAGTTTTAGAACATAGGCTATGAAAGGAAACAGTCTCATAACATACATATTTTTTTACTAGGGAATTCAATAAGCAATGACAGCATTGCTATTACATCACAAGAAAATTCATTTAGGTTACTTTTGACATTACGTCCTTGAATTATAGACTCCTGTCAAGTCACTATATGTTGCCAAATCTGGGAAGACGCGCACTCCATCTGCAGCATCATATCTGTTTCATCTGATCGATCTAGAGCTCTCTGGATATCAATTCCCGATTGAAATCGAATGTCTCTTAGAAGTTCTTTGATCTTTGAGAATAAGTTATAGTCACAAGGGCTCATGTCTGGTGAATTTGGTGGATGTTCTAATACTTCCCAAATTCTAAACAAATTATACTGAACATCGTTTTAGGGCAGCATTACTTACTACATGTCTCTTAGAAGTTCTTTGATCTTTGAGAATAATTATAGTCACAAGAGCTCATGTCTGGTGAATTTGGTGGATGTTCTAATACTTCCCAATTCCACCTAAACAAATTATACTGAACATCGTTCTAGGGCGGCATTACTTACTACACGTCTCTTAGAAGTTCTTTGATCTTTGAGAATAAGTTAGTCACAAGAGCTCATGTCTGGTGAATTTGGTGGATGTTCGAGTTTTTCCCAGTTCCACCTTCTAAACAAATTCTACTGAACATCGTTTTAGGGCGGAATTACTTACTACATGTGCGAAAGAGTGAATGTATTCACAAAATATTGCTATTTAGAGGCTTTCGATATTACAGATTTATACAACACAGACAGCTCATACATACAACATATAACAAGATGTCCACCGCTGTGGTCTCGAGGTAGCATGCTGCCATGTCACGCAACGGGCCCGATTTCGATCCCCGGTCGGGACAAGTTTCCTGGGTGATAGTTTTTTGGGGTTCTTCCTCACCTGTAAGACAAATGTCAGGAAACTTTAAGGCCCAAACAGTCCCCGAATATCATCTGTCCATCATTATCATCATTAACATATTCATTAAAGTCCTCTACTGGTGCATCATCATCTATCGTGTATCATCGGGGCAGCGTATCTCCGCCTTCCAGGCAGCTCAAGCTCAGAAATGGGTTACAAAAAAACCATGCAAGGAGATTATACCAGAATGTCGAAATGACAAAGTGGTGGTATTAAATAAAACATAGGCCTACTACACGATTACAATGGTCTCCACTAGGATCGCTGTTGCCATTATGACCGGCTTCATCCAATGATATCCTTTATTTACGGGACTTTTCAATACTTTCCTTTTAATTATTTATGGGTTAACAATGCTTATAACCGGTCTTAGTAATAATACAGTATTATGCTACCTACATTTATACTCTTTTTTTTGTCATTTTAGTGAATTCCTTAGGAATGAAGATATTCAGGTTGTGCTAATGAAAATGCATTTTTTAAATTGGATCTTCGCCGATCTTATCTGGTAGACACTGAAAATGACCATGACCATATACATATTACCATAGGGTTACTACGAATGATCTCCCCGATTTCATTTATGATTTGTCGGAATAAATAAAATACCCATCTCTACTAATTTTGTCGGACTATTTATTCCTATACTTTAATTCCGAAACTAATGGATTAACTGTTAAAGAGCGTCGTTAAATAAAATAATAAATTTAGGACCAAAGAAATGTTTTGTGAACACCCAGTATAACAAAATTCCAAGCAGATGACATAAAAATGCTCTTTTTTAGAGTTCAGCAAAGTATGTTGATCTGGCATTAATATGTTAATACTTGGAAACAAACTCGTTTGGAATTCCAGTCAGATTCAGTTTGAATTTAACCGACATAAGCGTTGTTTCTCGCATCTGAAATTCGCTGTCAGTGTGTCGGTATCTTGAAATTCAAGATTCCTCACATATACTGTAGACTTCGTTTCATGCAGATCACTCTAATGGGCTGTCCTTACGTCTAATAATATTTCATGATAGTTTCAAATCAATACAATCAGGCTTTCGCCTTTGTTACAAGAATCTATTTAGGTCTCTTAATGTATTCCGCAGATATTTTGTTCATTATGCATTACAGGGACTCTTCTTGTCCCAACTCCTTTCAAAAAACGTTAAACTGAAAATATATAAACCTGTTATTCTACCAGTTATATTATATGGATGCGATTCGTATTTTAAGGGAGGAAAGGAGATAACGAGTATTTGAAAATAAAATTCATAGGAACATTTTTGGACCAAAGAGAGACGAACAGACAAGTGAATGGAGAAGACTGCATAACTGTAAACTACATAGTCTTTATAAGAAGAACAGTTAAGTCTCATAGACTACGATGGGCAGGACATGTGGCATGAAAGACGTGCATGGAAGCTCGTTGTAGGAAAACCAGAGGGAAAACGCCCAGTTGGTAGACCAAGAATGAGGTGAGATAATTACATTAACCATGATTTGAGGGAAGTAGATTATACAGGGAATGATTTGGAAAACTTTAGCTTAGAATAGGGATGTATGGGGAGCTTATGTCCGCGCAGTTTCAATAGTGCCAGTGAGTTAGTTAGTTAGTTAGTTAGTTAGTGTTATGTAATTCAATTGCTGTAAAAGTCACAAATTCTTCATGTAGTTTAAATACAACAGGATATGGGTGGACTAAATGCTCATGCTCCTTGCCTCTGGTTCCGAGGATCGCGGGGTTCAAACCCGGCCGTAGTCGATGGATTTTTTTAGGATGAAAAATTCCAAGGAGCAAATCCTCCGGGAGGGACTTTAAGTCGTAGGTCCCGAGTCTGAAGATTTTCAGGTTCGTAAAAAATCCTTAAGCCCGAACGAAGAGACCTCTAAGCAAAATTTACCGATCGATCTCAAACATCCTAGTAATACCTTAGTTGCCTGCTGGGTGCCTCATTGAGTCGGTGTGTTGACCGAGTTCCACTCATGCTACCTTTGGACAAATGAGGTACGGTAACTGAAAATGAACTTGGTCTATGAACTCCTGATAAAGGAGAGGCTACGGTTCAACAATGAGCTACGCCATTATTCATAATCTCTAGCATGGAGTGAAGTTTATACTTGAGACGATCTATAGTCTTTTTGACCTGCGAGGGAGGGAGATGGATCGAAGACTGCGGTGTGTCATGTTGTTGCATGGCATGTGCCACAATACTACGGGACAGAATTCCAGCGATACGATATATTACGTTTCTATTAGCGCGGTCCTTCCTCTTCATTTCAGAGCGAACTAGTAATAAAACGTGCAACGTTGTCTGATTTTTTTGTTTATTGGACGGCACGTATTATACGACACAGCTGAACGTTTACCTCCCTCATATCAGCACTGTTGCCGCGTCGCACGGTCATATATATTAACAGTGTATAGTTAGGAACAAATAGTAAATGAAGCACTTACCCAGCTTACTTAGGGTAATAGCACTGCACTCCTTGGCACCACAGATTGACGTGAAGCGAGTGTGTGCGGAATGGTACGGCATTAGTTCGCAAATCATCTACAAACGAAACGGTCAATGTTCCCTTTTGACGGAAAATATTATACGGCATAATTGAACGTTTACCTCCAGTCATAACAGCAATCTTGATGCGTCGCACGATCGTAGATACTAACAGTGTACAGTCAGGAACAAATAGCAAATTAAGCATTCATCATCATCATCATCTTCACTTCCTGGTTTAGGCATTAGTTGCCTGTTCGTCTTCACTAATTGATCTAAAACCATCTCCTCCGAGGACGTCCGACATCTCTTCTTCCTCTCGGAAAATAATGTAAGATTTTATTTGGTAATCTACTCTCTTCCATTCTTTCTACATGCTCTTTCCACTGAATCTTGTTGTTAAATATCTTTAATTTTATGGAGTTGACCTTGTAGTTTTTCACGGATATCCTCGTTTCTTATCTGGTCCATTCTAGTGCATCCTTTTACTCTTCTTAAATATTTCATCTCTGCTGCTTGGATTTTACGTTCTTGTTTGGTAGTGATAATCCAAGATTTAAGCATTTACCCAACTTATTTAGGTTATAGCACTGCACTCCTAGACGCCACAGACTGACGTGAAGCGAGTGTACGCGGAAATACACAGCATTAGTACGGAAATCATCCACAAACGAAGCAGGTATATATTCCCCTGTGACGGAAAATATTATACGACACAGTGGAATGTTTACCTCCAGTCATAGCAGCGATTTTGAATCGTCGCACGGTCGTAGATACTAACCATGTATAGTCATGAACAAATATCAAATTAAGCACTTACAATGTTCATTATTGGTAGTATTGCCGCATACAAACATTTATTGAAACTCACAGACTGACGTGAAGTGAATGTACGCGGGATGACACGGAATTAGTTTGCAAATAATCCACAAACGAAGCAGGTGATTTTACGCTGTGTCGGATAATACCGGTAGCAGTTCGACCGCTTACCTCTCCTCTTAGTCTCGTCACACCGAGACCAAATAGACCGTGACTAAAGTATGACTAAATAGTTGAGATACACATTTCTTCTTCTTCTTCTTCTGACACTTATAATCTGTTAAATCCGTAAACCAAGAATATTTCCAACGTTTATTGGGTCTTCCTGGTGACCATCTCCCATCCGCCGGTAGATTATATCTTGATATACAAATCATCCTGTCTGATATCATTTTGGATACGTGCAAATTCCATTCATATATTCTCTTATTTGTCTTCTTCAGTGTGTGTTGTGTAACAGTCCAGTGTTGGGCCTAAGTCTCTTCTTTGTTATAAATTACTAGACCAAGTTAATTTAGTTACCCTTATTTCCGGAGAAATATCATGAATAGTGGGGTCAACATATCGACTCAATGATACATATATTGTCCACAGACGAAGTGAATGAAAGCAGTAGGTATTTCATACGTCATGAATGTTCCTTTATTCTCAGGTAGTATGCCATTGTATCGCTTGCAATTCCCTGTGCCCCCCTTCGTCCCGTGCTTTCATTCTCTTCGTCTGTGGACTATAGTAGGCAATTAAGTTATTAATGTAAAATTTACTTCCCTCAAATAGTGGTTAATTTTATTTTACCACCTCATTCTTGTTCTACCAACTTATCGTTTTCCCCCAGGTTTTCATACAAGAAGCTTCCATGCTTCTCTTTAATTCACCTTTCGTGCCACAAGTCCTATAAAGATCATGTAGCTCACTGTTATGTAATCTTCTCCATTCGCCTGCCTAATCATCTCTGTTTGGACCAGAACTTTTTCTCAAATACTCGCAATCTTCTTTTCTTCCTTAAAGTAAGTGTCAATGTTTCGCAACCGTATAATATAACTCAGAGAATAAAAGTTTTATATGCTTTCGGTTTTAACGTTTTTTTTGAAAGGAGTTGGGGCGACAAGAGTCCCTGTAATATATAATAGCATGCATTTCCAGAATTGATCCTACGTTTATTTTTATTTTTTGTGCATCTCATTCCTATTTGTAATTATTGTTCCTAGATGTTTGAATTCATCTACTTCTTCATATTATTCCACTAGCCAATATTCCGCGACTATTTAACTCATGACCCAAATGGGAGTCAATGACCAATCACGTTTCAATTAATTTTGTTTTACAACCAATGACAGCCGCGTTTCACCTCGCGTTTATCGAATTATATTTACCAAAATAAGGAAAGTTCGTCGTTTTTAATATTCTGAACAGGCCAGAGCATTATTTTGCAGTGACTGACTCTCCAACAAATACCTTGAATATAGCAAATAATGAACAGATTCCTTCGAACTACTCATTTGATAATTGTGTCTTCAATAATTGTGTCTTTAAATAATGATTTTATTGAGTTGTTTCCTAAAAAAATAATTAATACTCTATGATGATGGTTATAATATACAGTTTGATGTGTTTAATTTTTTCTCTACTAGGGTGCATTCTTACAATATTGCGATCATATTTGGCAATAGATAATATTATCAAGTTACAGTAAATGAACAAATGAAACATAACCAAACATTTCTCATTTGTTTTCAAACATCGCCATTTACATGAAATATATAAATATTTTAAAATACCGGTAACTATATTTAAATAATGATTTGTGAGTAAACAACTTAATTGTATTCGTTAAATAGTCCTAACGAATACCACTCTTGATTTCCAAATCATGTGTATAAATTGGAAATCACTCGTGCCATTGCCTATGATAAATATTTTCCCCTTTTCGGGAGTCGAACCCTGTAGCTCTGCGTCATTTGGTAATAAAGGAGAATCCTTATACAGTCACGGTATAGGACCGCTTTAACAAACAATGGATGAAATGTATTAAAGATTTTCGCGGCAGCCGCACAAATTTTTGGTTGAAGAGACATATTCCTTTTGTACACACAATGTCTTGATTGCTCGGACGTCACCGTTTTTTGTGCCAGGGTCTTGTCTCACTTTTTAATATTATAATACACTACTTGGAAGGAATACCTGGTTTCCGATTACCCGACCTTGGTTTGATACGTGCAGGATTTACATTTCTGGAAATTTGCCCGATCTGATCGGCGCATCAATATATACTGGGTGTTCAACAATTATTTGGTACTAAATTGTAATTGTAGATATATTGCATAACCTTGGATATGTATCAGGGTGTGCCATTGAGCTGCGACGTAATGCCTGCCTTCATGGTGCCAATGCTATCATGAATTGCGTAAGAATGACAAACTATGACATCTTTCAGGAACAAACTGAAGGAATTTTATTAACCAACAGAAACATCTCACTAATAGTAATCTTTTAGCAATTAATAATTTATTTTTCTTTTATTTAATAGACATAGTATTAGATTTATCAATATTTTTACCTAATGCCTTATATATATATATATATATATATATATATATAATATAAAATATATATATATATATTATATATATATATATATGGTGTTTCAGAATAATTATATACGTATATAAAATAATTATTCTGAAACACCATATATATCTATTTTTATTTAATGGAAATAGTATTAGATTTATCAATATTTCTACCTAATGCCTTATATATATATAAATAATTATTCTGAAACACCATATATATCTTTTTTATTTAATAGAAATATTGATAAATCTAATACTATTTCTATTAAATAAAAAAATATATATGGTGTTTCAGAATAATTATTACAAACTCCCGGGGGTTGTAGAGGGGACTTAATAGATAGTATCATTTCGAAGTAAAATAAGTTTGAAGATCGAAACACAATGGGCTGTTATCGTGTGTCTTATGTTTGGCTGTTATCATGTGTCTTATGTTTCAGAACAAGTATTACACACATTTAGGGGTTCTACTACAAGTTTGGTTCCACGTGGCGTTCCTGTTTTTCGTTGCACAAAGTGTACCTGCGCCGCATGTTTTTATACACACGCTCCACAAGACCTGGTGCGTGCTCAATAATTTCTGCTGCCGCCAGAATTCGTGCAAGAAGATCTTCATCTGACTCGACACGTGTAGTACAACCCTTAGAAGTCTGTAATACTTATTCTGAAACACAAGACACGCGATATCAGCCCATGGTGTTTCCATCTTCAAATTTATTTTACATCGAAATGGTACGTTTCCGGACATGGGTTCCTTATAAAATGTATATACTAAGTCCCTTCTACAACCCCTAGAAGTCTGTAATACTAATTCTGAAGCAGCCTATGTATGTATGTATATATATATATATATATATATATATACACGTCGTAATTCTGGCCGAAGGCAGGTCTGTCACTGCAATCATAGCATTTTCATGCTATGATTTGCAGCTTTACTAGGGAATTATAGGTGTGGTAGGTTCCCGTTGCTTTCCACACCTGTGAAGGGTGATGATGATGATAATGATAAGGATGATGGTGATGGCCGGATGATTTTCGTGGGCCGTTGGGCCCTAAGCTTTTTGACATTTGACTTACAGGTGAGGAAAAACCCCGAAAAAGAACCTCACCCAGGAGCCTGTCCCGACCGAGAATCGAATCCGGACCTTCTGCGTGACAATACAACATGCTACCTCGAAACCACAGCGGTGGATATATATAAGCGAAATATTAATTCAATAACATTTCATTATTTTCCTTGTATTTTTTCATGTAGGCCTATAATAGATAGGGGCTGTTCATGCTTTGTGTAAATATTGTTTAATTAGTTTCAATTTCAATTATCACCAACTTTATCGTGTTATTAGATCTTACTTTATTATTATTATTATTATTATTATTATTATTATTATTATTATTATTCCCCACAGAAGATAAAGATGACAAGATCAAGGATGAGTTCTATGAAGAATTAGAATGCGTATTTGATAGCCTTTCGCGATATCATATGAAAATTGTCTTAGGAGATTTTAATGCAAAAGTGGGGCGGGAAGATATATTCAAACCAACAATAGGCAAATTCAGTCTTCATGAAGATAGTAACGACAATGGGGTTAGATTAGTCACCTTCGCCACATCAAAGAATCTCATTGTTAAGAGCACAACATTTCACCATAAGGATATTCATAAATACACCTGGACGTCGCCAGATGGCGAAAATCGGAACCAAATAGATCATGTATTAGTGGACAAATGCTGGCATCGTAGCATCATCGATGGTAGATCAATTAGAGGGACAGACTGCAATTCAGATCATCATCTGGTCAGAGTGAAAAACAGACACCGGCTATCGCTAATGAGAGGAACAAACGCTAAAGACGATTCTGTAAAATTTGAATTAAAAAACTTGAAAAAGATGAAATGCGCAAGAATATCAAATCAAAATTGCTAATAGATTTGAAGTACTTAAATCTTCAGATGACAATGTGGCAAACGAAGAAGAAACTGATATAAATAATTTTACTACTATTAAATTGTCAGCATCAGAGAGCATTGGTTGTTTAAAAAAAGAGGCAAAACAAGAAATGGTTTGATGAGGAATGTGCCGACACTGTAAAGAAAAGAAAGCTAGCAAAAATGAAATGGTTACACTAGCCAAATGAGGTAAATTTAGAGCAATTGGGTAGTATTAGACGGGAAACCACCAAGTTACTAAAGAGTAAAAAGAGGGAATATTTGAGAGAGAAGATTAATGATCTTGAAATGAACGCAAAAAATAGGAACATTAGAGAATTATATCAGGGAATTAGTAGAGGGAAGAAAGGGTTTCAGACTAGAAAAAAACATAATTCGGAATGAAAATGGGGGAATGATTGCAGATTCCAGGAGTATATTAAATACATGGAAAAGTTACTTTAATCAGCTATTAAATATACATACAGAACAGGACATTGAGGAGGATAATTTACAGGCAGCAGAAATGCATTAGAGGTTGAAATGGCGATTGAAAAATTGAAGATGAATAAAGCATCAGGTTCAGATGAGATCCCAGCAGAAGTGATAAAATCAAGGGGAGAAAAAATGATGGACAAGATACGCTGGTTGCTTAGTATGATTTGGGAAAAAAGAAGCTCTTCCAGATAAATGGAAAGAATCAAATATCGTACAAATTTATAAGAAAGGAGATAAAACTGATTACAACAGCTACAGGGGCATCTCATTACTTTCAACTTCGTACAAAATTCTAACAAATATATTAGTAAGCAGACTTACTCCCTACATTGATGACATTCTAGGAGATCATCAATGTGCATTTAGAAGAAACAGGTCTACAACAGATCAGATTTTTAGTATAAGATAGATTTTAGAAAAGAAATGGGAATATAATGGCACTGTACATCAACTGTATGTAGACTTCAAAAAAGCATATGATTCAATTAAGAGGGAGAAGTTATATAGTATCCTGCTGGAGTTCGGAATTCCTAAAAAAGTTTGTTAGACTTATACGAATGTGTCTAAATGGCTCAACGAGTAGGGTGCGTGTAGGCAAACAGTTTTCAGACACTTTTGAAATCCAGAATGGGTTGAAGCAAGGAGATGCACTATCTCCTCTATTATTTAATTTTGTACTAGAGCATGCCACATTAAATCTTTAGAGAATGAGGAAGGCTACAACTCAATGGTATTAATAAGCTGTTAGTTTATGTTGATGATGTAGTACTATTGGCCGATAGCGAGGAGATACTAAAGGACAACACGCACACACTATTTAGTAAGACTAAGAAATTAGGACTGCAAGTAAATATCAATAAAACTAAATCTATGATCACACGTAGAAATACATTATATAATGGAAATGGACAGCTAATGACAAATGAGGGAAATTTTGAGGAAGTGGCTGAATTCAAATACCTAGGAACAATAATCACAAATAGGAATGAGATGCACAAAGAAATTAAACAAAGGCTCAATTCTGGAAATGCGTGCTATTATGCATTGGAGAGACTCTTGATGCCCCAACTCCTTTAAAAAAACGTTGAACTGAAAATATATAAAACTATTATTCTACCAGTTATATTATATGGATGCGAAACATGGACTCTTACTTTAAGGGAGAAAAGGAGATTACAAGTATTTGAGAATAAAGTACTTAGGAAAATGTTTGGACCAAAGAGAGTTGAACAGACAGGTGAATGGAGAAGACTACATAACAATGAACTACATGGTCTTTATATGAAGCCAGATATAATAAGAACAGTTAAGTCTCGTAGACAGCGATGGGCAGGACATGTTGCTCGTATGGGGAATGAAATACTTGCATGGAAGCTTGTTGTAGGAAAGCCAGAGGGAAAATGCCCAGTTGGTAGACCAATAATGAGGTGGGAGAATAACATTAACTATGATTTGAGGGAAGTAGATTATACAGGAATGATTGGATATCTTTAGGTCAGGATAGGGATGTATGTCCGCGCGGCCATGAACCTACGGGTTCGATAGTTGCAGGGAGTAAGTATTGTTGTTGTTGTTATTATTATTATTATTATTATTATTATTATTATTATTATTATTATTATTATTATTATTATTATTATTATTATTATCATTATTATCATCATCATCATCCAGTTTGTCCAAATAATCGTGTAGTATCTAATAGTATTGTGATGCACGTATTTGAATGTAACACAAGTTTGTTCTGGTGAGTGGAAGAAAAGGACATATGGGCAAATTAATAAATAGTAGTAACAAGCCCTTGTTTCTGTCAACGAGACTTAAGCGTTCTCCCCCTACATGGGAGAAATTCAACCATACTATTTTAGTAATAACTATTTTTGGATAGGTGTCATTGAGTGGCCCGAGGTCAACGTTCCTCCTCATAGTGACATCTTGGAAACCTAGGTATTGCTAGCATGGGAACTTTCGTATATTTCACACAGATGCCTTTTTATTCAGGCTTGTCTTTTTTTTTTTTTCGAGCCCGATAGTCTTCAGTCTCGGAACTCCACAGCTTAAAATTCCTCCCGGAGTACTTGCCACTTTGATTTTCTATCCTAAAAAAATCCATCGACCACGGCCGGTTTTGAACCCGCGTTCCTCGGAACTAGAGACATGGAGCATAACCACCTGCCCACCGCGGTCGACTAATCGGATATATAAAAGTGAATATTTGTTTGTTTGTTCGTACTTTATGCTGGCCATACCGTTGATCCTTTTGTGATGGGGATTTTTAAAAAAAAATTCAGGAGATTCCCGGGATGAATATAAGCTACAAGAGAGTCGTGGTAATCAACTTCTACACCCTTAAAAATCGCCCTTTGTAGTAGAAAACGTGAAAAAAATAGTTCTTGTACGCTTAAATGCCTTACGCTGCCTAAACCATAACAAATACACAAAACTAATATACACAGAATTGAATATCTCAAAAAGCTCTATAAAAAAAGTCCGCGACAGCAGCAAATGTTTATCTCTTACGGATAACTCACAATAACCATTTTTGTCTTTCATTGATGCCAAGAAGATTGAGACAAGTACGTAGATTCCTGTGCAAGCATAGCAGCACATGGCTGGTATTCTTTTACGGATAACTCACAATAACGATTAGCTCATTTAAGCCAAGACGATCGAGATAAGTTGATTCCTACGCAACACCGGATAATCAGCACGAAAATCTTAAAATAATTACGATATATATTTATAATTATTTTTCATTTTACTTATTCAACTAATCATAAGAAGGACATTAATGTTTGTCTTTTAGCTCAAATATGCCAAGAAGATAGGGATGAGTAGATTCCCGGACAACGCTGGGTAAACAGCAAGGGGCATCTAAAAATAATTACGATATAAATTTTTGCGTTTACTTATTTAATTACACATAAAACACATTAATTTTCGTATTTCTGCTCATTTATATCAAGAAGATCGGGATAAGTAGATTCCCGGGCAACGCCGGGTAATCAGCACAGGTCATCTAAAAAAATATCAATTTATAATTAGTTTTCCTTTTACTTATTCAACTAAACATAAAATTACATTAATTTTCATTTTTTAGGCCTAGCAGCGCACGCCGGGTATTAGCTAGTAAATTAATAAAAATAAATAAATAGGCTAAATACATAAAAATTATAGTTCTTTTATAGATAAAATTTTGTTTTTGTAGATTTTAAATAATTACATCTATTAGCATACATTATAAAATGTTAACATTGTAAATAATTTTATAAAACTGCCAAAGAATTCTGTTACTTACATACTAAGCGATCTGCTCAAGCCATTAGGTATGTTATTAACTATAAACAAATCATTGTTCTGATATACGTGAGTAGCCATGTAGGGATTTGTTTATGTATTCAGATTACTTTTGGCTTTTTTCTTTTGTTCATGGAAAAATAATGCACCTACGGTCAGGCAAGCCCGTGCGCAATGTAAATATGTACATACGCACTCGTTTCTTTTGAAAAAAAAAAAAGACAATAAATTCCATTCATTCATTCATTCATTCATTCATATTTTAGCACTGTGAGCCTGGAGCGTAGATAACCCATTTTACTCACTTGTAACAAGAGTGTCAGTGTATCACGGCGTTTGTGGATATTCTTGAAGGAATTTTGGTTGCTCAGATGTTCTCATACGACACATAATGCATAAATACTCAAACATCCATTCACCTCGTTTTATGATCTGTAAATCTACGAGAAGAGACCTATCGCTTTAGTTCCCTTCGTAGGCAATCCGTACTCAACTTTTTTTTTGTTTGTAAAACGAATTTACCTTATCATGTTTTAAATCAGCGAACTTTGAAATAATAGGCGAGCATGGTAACCAATGGTTCACTGGAACTGACTAATGTATTCGAATATAGGGCTCAAGGGCGAATATTCGTCCAATTATGGATGAGAATAATTTACAGAGATAATCTTCTTCTTCTTCTTCTTCTTCACGGTTTAGGTTTATTTACTAGCCTGTTCCGGTTCCAAATTACTGCTCTTTGTATATTTTCCTTGGTCTTCCCAAACTTTTTCCTCAACAAGAGATAATAATGTATCAAAAGGTCATCAAGCATATTCTTTAAGTGACACTAAGTGATTGGGACATCAATATGTGTACACACATATGTACACACATATGTACACACATAGAAATACATTATATAATGAAAATGGACAGTACATGACAAATTAAGGGAATTTTAAAGAATTGGCTCATTAAAAAATCTAGGAATAATAATCACAAACAAGAATGAGGTGCACAAAGAAATTAAACATAGTCTCAATTCTGGAAATGCATGATATTATACATTACTCTTGTCATCTTAGCTCCTCTCAAAAAAGTTATTCTCCCAGATATATTGTACGTACCATGGGCTCCTACTTTAAGGGAGGTGAAACAATTATGGGTATTGGAGAATAAAGTTTGAACAAAAGGGAGAACTGACAGCTGAATGGAGAAGTTTACAGTGAGCTACATGATATTTATGGAAAACTACGAGTATATGTGGTATGAACAGTTAAGTCTCGTAGACTGCGATGAGCAGTGTCACAAATGGGAAATGAAGTAGGGACGTAAAACGTCTTGCAGGAAATTCAGAAGGAAATCGCCCAGTTGATAGGCCAAGGATGAGGTGGGAAAATAACATTAATGAAGATTTGAGTGACGCGAATTATACAAGGAATGATTGGAAAATATTATCCCTGGATGGGGTTGTATGGAGAGCTTATGTCCGCGCGTGCATGAACTACTGAATTAGTATTTAAATGATTATGGATTGTTTATGGCATTATCATAAATAATACTGGTTTTTCATATGGTCAGCTAATGTACCTTGACTGAATGAGAGTAGAAATATTTTATTTTTTTTAATGGACTACTCTACGAGATGAAAATATCATTAGGAATGTCTAATTGTATGTGGGAGGATAATATTAGAACGGATCCTAAGGAATTGAACATTGGAAATATGAATCTATTCATTTCAAGACCTTTTATTTTTCGTTCTTTTCAAAAATGTAGATGTTCAAAATTTGAGGATATTATTGATCGATTTTGGTGGACCTTTAAGATGTTTATTAATTTTTATCTAATGTCAACATGAAGGTAAAGTGATCCCACTACATGCCATAGGAGACCCTTGGGATGGTAGGAGGTTATGGTTCCCATTTTTTCTAGACAATCGGCACTTGATGCCAACCTGGTTGTCAGCCCTGCGTAACGGCCGCCTTTATCCCCAAAACAAGCGTCTGATACTCATTTCATCTAGAGGCTGAGTCGACCCCAGGGTCATGGTGCCACCAGAAGGTTATAATAATAATAATAATAATAATAATAATAATAATAATAATAATAATAATAATAATAATAATAATAATATTTTATTTTTTCTGGCAGAGTTAAGGCCATAAGGCCCTCTCTTCCACTCAACCAGCACAAATACAAATAAATATTCGACAAATATAGATATAGGCCTACACTATACTAATTATAAACAGTTAAAGATACAATAAATGTAGCAATGTAAATGTCATGTACAAACAACATTTTATAGGGTAATAACAATAATGATACGATAATAATAATAATAATAATAATAATAATAATAATAATAATAAAATAAATATGATACATTATACGGGAAACGCCAATTAATATTTATATCTTACACTGGATAATAATGAAGTCGAGTTTTGAGCAAAAACTGACCCCACCGGGACTCGAACCTTCCGATTTGTAGCGCACTGCCTTAAGTACTACGACACGGCGTGCCCACAATGTGAATACATCCATTGAAATCCGTTGATATATGTTTATACCAGACAAATAACTTGGTTTAACTTCTTACATTATAGGTACAACTTACGTCCACACGCCAGCCGGGCCTTACAGTGCGGAGAGGGATTATAACTGTGAATCACATACATGCATTTTTGACCACACAAGGACATGGAGGGCTCCATGAATGAGTGATAAAATCAACGTCAGGGCCTCCTCCCACACAGCACAACATTATGACGAAGCACACACCATCATCATAGTACATTCACGAATTTAGGCCATTTGTTGACCTGTTTGGCCTCAAATGATGAAAAACCATCCAAAAGTCTTTTGAGTGGACGTCCTGGTCTTCTTCTTCCTGCAGGTTGATATCTTAACATTGGTATCCTGTGATCTTCCATTCGATGAACATGTTGCATCCATCTTGACTTATAATCAGGAATTTTGTTTTCTAAAGGTTCCATGTGCAATTCTTCTAAGATGTCTTCATTTTTTTTTGATCTAGTAGTGTGTCCTGCAGTCCTCTGAAGGTATCTAATTTTAGCAAATCTAAGTAGGCCTAGCCAGTGTTTTATACACTTTTAGTCTTGAATGTTTTTGGACTAACTGTGGCTTAAAGATAGAATTTATTAACCCTAAAATTCTTTAAAATGTAGATATTTTTGCATTTACATCCTTTTCTTCTTCATATGAGATATTGCATCTTATATATGTAAAGCCCACCGCTGTGGTCTCGATGAAGCGTGCTGCCTTATCACGCAGCGGGCCCGGGTTCGATCCCCGGTAGGGGCAGTTTTTCTGGGTGAGGTTTTTATCGGGGTTTTTCCTCACCTGTAAGACAAATGTCGGGAAAACATTAAGGCCCAAACGGTCCCCGAAATGATATGGCCATCATCATTATCATTCTTATCATTATCATCATCATCCTTCACCGGTGTAGAAAGCAACGGGAAGCTACCACACCTACACAATTCCCTAGTAAAGCTGCAAGCATAGCATGAAAATGCTATGATTGCAGTGAAGGATCTGCCTTCGGGCAGAATTACTATGGATGGATATATGTACAATTATTCACCTGCTCCAAAATTTTGTCAAGTACAATTTTACTTCTGACAGGATCTACACCTTGAAATGCCATAATTTTCGTTTTCTCTGTAGATATCTTCAATCTATATTCTTCTGTATTTTTGTTAAGTTAATACAGAGCTTTCTGCAGATTATCTTCTGAATTTGCAATTATTCAACTTTACTTGCAAGTCTCAACACGAAGACGAAACACACATTCACACTAAATATGGGGAATATGATAATGATGATTATGATGGCCAGATGACGTTCGGGAACCAAATCAAAAAAAAATCTATTGTGCGATCTCGTACTTCCCAATGCGAGACACGATGCTCTGTAGTAGGAAGTTACTTAACCACGCTAACTCTGTTACGTTTATTTCACTGCAGATGTCTGCAAGTGACATAGCCTCAAGACGACAGTTAGTAGGAATCTAAGGTATTATGCGTATGGATGAAAGTCGTTTAAATTTTTGCACAGAGGCCTTTTTATTCAGGCTTGCGGTTCTTTTACGAGCTTAAAAATCTTCAGACTCGGGGCCCAAAGTTTAAAGTTCCTCCCGGATGACTTGTCATTTTGATTTTTCCTTCCTAAAATCCATGGAATCCAGCCGTGTTTGAACCTGGGACCGTCTGGAATAGAGTCAAGACAAATAAGAAAAATACTTTTTTCTGCCTTTTCGTGAATAATTTAATGAAATGTACATGCTCAGTTTAACAAAAGTAAATAAACATGTAAATAAATAAAATAAAGTCCTCATTTTTGTATGGAAGGTGAATAACAATTTTGCATAATACAATTAAGGGCTTAGGGTAATGACATAAGCCACTAATTGTTCTTCCTCAGATATAAGGATTTTAATGTTTCAAAAAATTATAAATACTAATTGTGCAGTATTGTTGTTAATACATTGTGAGTCTGTATGCTTTAACTCTTCACTGGCGCACTTACAAATGATTTTATGGGTATTTCAATACATTTATTAGCATTCATTGTAATAAATGTTATTCTTTAACACAATGTAGCTTATCATGTTACTGCCCTAAGGCCTTCAATTGAGCAGTTTTACATCAGTTAAATAATGCACTTGCCGACGGGTATGTTGCTCTGATTAGAAGATTTATCAGATTGTATTTTGCAACCAGAGCACTGAATAACTGTGTGTTGAAAGTAACACAGCAGCTGATTGCATGACTTAATTATTGACACGGACGTATGTAAATGTCAGGCCTCACAACTGGTTTTTCATGCATTCTGCACCTAACATTGCATTTACTTGTACACATGACAATGCTGTTATTTTACACTTTTCTTTTTTTGCATTAATAAAATTTGATAACTATAGTCCCCGATCAGGACACGTTTTCTGGATGATGCTTTTTTCAAGGTTTTTCTTCATCTGTAAGACAAATGTCAGGAAACTTTAAAGTTCAGACATTCCTCTACATCATCCGGTCATCATAATCACCATTATCTTATTCGCTATGTTTAGTATGAATGTGTGTGTGAATAGTGTGTTTCGTAAAATATAAAAGTATGAAAACATGTACCAGATTACAGGGTTTAAAAAACCCAGCCCATATGGGTTATTTTAATAAAAAACCGGGTTCTTTTTTTGGCTTTAATCCCGCCCCGATAATTTAAAACGTATACTTACTTACTTACTTACTACTTACTCACTTACTTATTTACTTACTCACTGGCATTATAGAAACCGTAGGTTCATGGCCGCGCAGATATAAGCTCCCCATACATCCCTATCCTAAGCTAATGTTTTCCAAACATTCCCTGTATAATCTACTCCCTTCAAATCATAGTTAGTGTTATTCTCTCACCTCATTCTTGGTCTACGAACTGGGCGTTTTCCCTCTGTTTTTTCTACAAGAAGCTTCCATGTACATCTTTCATTCCCCATACGTGCCACATGTCTTGCCCATCACAAATCTGGCGTCCTATAAAGACCATGTAGTTCATTGTTATACAGTCTTCTCCATTCACCTGTCCATCTCTCTTTGGTCCAAACATTTACCTAAGTACTTTATTCTCAAATACTCTTAATCTCCTTTCCTCCCTTAAAGTAAGAGTCCATGTTTTGCATCCATATAACATAACTGCTAGAATAATAGTTTTATATATTTTCAGTTTAACGTTTTTTGAAAGGAGTTGTGACATCAAAAGTCTCAGTAATGCATAATAGCACGCATTACTAATTATATTAAATTAAATCCATATTTATTTTAAAATAATAATTTTGTACTATATATTCAAATTTAAACTTAATATTACTTATAAGAAAATCAGACTGAGTTTTGGTTGACATGCAAACACTCTGAATTGCTTGTACCATTTTTAGCATTTAAAATTAAATATATATATTCACAATCAATGTTTGCGGATGATGTAATAAATCGCTTTAGTTCTGCCCAATGGTGGAGTATTTTGGAGAAATGTTTTACAAATGAGAACATTAAAGTTTTCTGTAACTTTTTGAATGGACTGACTAGTTGCCCAGCTCATTCAGCATCAATTGAACGAGTGTTTTCAACCTTTGGATTAATGTGGTCGAAAGTGCGTAACAGGATGGGTTATGAAAAAGTTAAAAAAATAGTAAAAATGCACTGATATCTTAATAATAAAGACGAATTAAAAGAATATGATGTTGAAGAATGTGATTCTGATTTAGAAATTTAAGTGTTTGTTACTACATTTAATAACAGTTGTACATTGTGAATTAAATACACTGGTTGAAAGAATAATTTATCTTTATTATTTGGTTGGTTATTTATTTCTCTTTTTAGTATCTTGACTAATAATTATTTTTTACAAACGGTGTTAAAGATAAAGTAAGTTCAGAAGTGGGTTTTTTGGGGAGTTGGGTAGGTTTTTTTTTAAGCGAGCTTTTTTAAAAAAAAACCCGCTCGGGTTTTTTATAAACCCTCTAGTCTCAACTAAAAGTGAATTTCTGTTGCGCAAAGGACCAGGAGTAGTCCTAACCCCGCTAAAGTAAAGAATGTAAAGAACTTGCTAACAAAACATTTTTGAGTAAGCTAGGAAAGGAATGAGTTGCTTGATTTTTTATTATGACATATTCGAAATAGTTTCAACTGAGAAAGGCAGCATTTATCTTGAAGAATACATTCTTTATGAAAAATGTGACGAACAGAAATTAGATTTAAGATTGTAATTCAAATTAAGTATGTAATTGTCTTGAAGGGGATTGTATAGTAGTAATTAATATTTTTGAGTATCACATAAACCGGTTTTAAAATTTACGATATTACTAGATACTTTATTTTTTGCAGACGATCAGGTTGTGATATCTGAAACAGAAGATGGCTTACAACGGGCAATTTATAAATTAAGAAAAAACGTGTGAAATATACAACTTGAAAATAACTACCCTAAAAACTAAAGTTTTTGCTTTTCGAGGGTATGAGCCACTGAGAGATAAAATCCAAATTAGGGAATACAACAATAGAACAGGTGAGCAATTTTAATTACCTGGGATACAACGTGTCATATAGAAAAAGTGAAGACATTGAAAACAAAGTAAATAAATTCAATTATATGTGTGGCACCATAAAACGATGTCTCAAAGGAACTAGAAAGTCTGTCGCCGTGGCGTAGTCGGTAGAATCCCTACCTTCCACTCCGGCGACCCGGGTACGGTTCCCGGCGGGGTAAGGGATTTTAAATCTCTACCTTGGATCTGTCCTGTCCCACCACTAATGCTCAACTGAGCATTTCCTAATAAAAAAAGGAACTAGAAAAGAGACACTTTTAAAATGTTCTAAAAGAATGGCGGTTCCAACTCTGCTACGAGGGCGGATCGGAAAGTAACGCACAATAATTTTTTTCTGCCTTGGTATTGCAGCTAGAATGTTGAAATTTCACAGAGATATAGTTTGAAGTTTTCACTACAGATGGTATTTTTTTCTCAGGTGCACCTCTTGCGAGAGAAGCTTGAACTATGCAACAAAGATGGCGCGCATGCTACAGTCGTCCACCTGTGAGGAACAGAGAAGTGTTGTTCGATTTTTGTGGGCCAAATGGCATAAACCCAGTGAAATTCACAGGGACATGCGTGGCGTGTATGGGGATGATTGTATGGACCGTAGCAATGTCTCCAGGTGGTGCACATTCTTCCAAGAGGGACGCGTGAACCTTAGTGATTCGCCACGTGATTCGCCTTAGTGATTCCTGGCCGGCAAACGCTTTGAGACAGATGTGGAAGTGAAATCAGCAGTGCGCAGATGGCTACACTCCAACCAAACGGACTTCTACAAACAGGGCATATTGAAACTGGTAACACGATGGGAAAAATGTGTTGAGAAAGTTGGTGACTATGTCGAAAAGTAGGTAAAAGATGTAAGCTCATTTGTGATTTTTTTCCTTTTTTTACTATTAAACTTTTTAAAAAAAATTATTGTGCGTTACTTTCCGATCCGCCCTGTGGACGACTGTAGCATGCGCGCCATCTTTGTTGCATAGTTCAAGCTTCTCTCGCAAGAGGTGCACCTGAGAAAAAAATACCATCTGTAGTGAAAACTTCAAACTATATCTCTGTGAAATTTCAACATTCTAGCTGCAATACCAAGGCAGAAAAAAATTATTGTCCGTTACTTTCCGATCCGCCCTCGTATTCAAATTATTAGATAGAATTGTACAATACAGAGATGAATGGATGGACCACGTCAATAAAATTCCGAAACAGATTCTTCATTACAAACCACTAGGGCAAAGAAATGTAGGAAGACCCAGTTAAAAATGGGCAGACCAATTCTAGCATGAAATCGGAACAGACCTTAAGGTCTAATCCTTGATGCTGCTGATGATAACATAAACCAGTTTGTCTACTTTGATTGCTTGAAACCTTGTTTAATAATGGTTATACTTTGTGTTTTGTTTGACGTTTTCTTTAAAATTCTATTATGGTAGTTTCATATTGTGAGATAGAACAATATTGTTAATAAATAAGGTGAGCATCTTACGTCATAAACGTTGAGTAAGGTAAGATGCTATATACTCACCTTTTTATTAAGAACCTCAATATTACTTCGTACTATCATTTTATAAAAAAAAATATTGCGTTTATTTTTGTTCATGTGGTTAAACCTGAATATTCATAAGGCTAATGAGCCTAAGTCGTATTTATTTCCTCTTTGTGGTCTCTCCATCGAGCTAAATAAATGAATTCTTTTCTAATGAAGTTATGTAAAGTAATGTGCCTAAACATTGTTGTTTTCTAGTCTGAATATTCATAAGGAAAAAAAACAGATATATTATCTATTTGATCCCTATTAGGTTCGTCTTCCGGGCATATAGGCCGTGGTCCAGTCGTTCTTCTACTCAAATATCCGAAAACGGTAACAAGGAGGAGGCAAAGGGTAAGGTGTATCTGCCATATATCAAGACAATAACGGAGAGAATTGGTCGAATATTAAATAAATATAACATATCTACAACCTACAAGCCAACACAAAAAATCAGCAATATACTGCGCCCAGCCAAAGATACAAGAGATCCGTTAAGTACTGCCGGTATATATCGCATCCCTTGCAGTTGTGGACAGGTTTATATCGGCACAACAAAAAGAATGGTTACCACAAGATTGCAAGAACACAAGAGGCATTGCAGACTAAAACAAAAGGAAAAATCAAGCCGTAGCGGAACACTGGATGAACAACCAAGAACATATAATAAGATTCGAAGAAACACAGGCATTGTCCCAAACATCACATTATTACACCAGACTGTACAGAGAAGCCATTGAAATATATAAACACAAAAATTCCTTTAACAAAAAAGAAGAAACCATGAAGATAAACAAAATCTGGATCCCGGCACTGCACAATACAACGGAACCTATGACTTCTGCTAGCGACAGACTGGACAAAACAGCACGCAACACGGACCGCGTAGTAAACCGCCTCTCCACCAGGGGCGTGCCTATAAATAGGGAGGGAGTTTCCAACGACCAGCCAGTCTGCAGCCGACTGTTGAGGAGTTCACAGAGAGCACGCAGTATCTCCTGAAGATGTCTACCGCAGCAGTAGACGAAACGTCAAGAGTAGAAGAACGACTGGACCACGGCCTATATGCCCGGAAGACGAACCTAATAGGGATCAAGACGCCGGCCGTGAAAGCCTACAGTTATATTATCTATTTGTTCCCTTTGTGGCTCTTATGTTATTCCAAAACCAGTCTTATCCCAAAGAAAAAGTGTTATTAGTAACGATATATTAATGCTATTTAAGTTTTACTACACGGAATACCTGTAGAAAGATGCAGACTCGGTATTATAAAAATTGTTTTTCTTTTTCCCTGTAAATTGACGTATAGTGGATAAGGCGAGTTCTTGAATGACCCGCCTCATTTGTTCTTTGTAACACTATTTGCAATATATTAATTAAAAAAAAGTATTTAGAAGAAAATTCTGTGTTCTCGAAATGTGACATAGTGGACTTAGCCCATTTTAATACTCAAGAGCTCATTTAATCCCGAGATCTATGTCGGTGGTAGCAATGCTGCCAACAGTTAGTCATGCCGATCTCGTGAAAGGCAAAACCCCGAAGAAAAAAAAAACTGTGCAAAAGAATGACGGTCTTTCACCTTAGAAATACAATCTTGAAGAAATACAAATTTTGGGGAGGGGTAGTGGTCAAAATACAAACAGTGCAGAATGTGAACCGACGAACAAACGCAAGCAGCCAGCACATGTGGCTTGTTCCGGCCTCATAGATTCTCATTCAACATTCTACCAACATTCCTGCGTCCTTTTGGTTTGTATTGAAGTATAATTTTTGGAATGCGATCATCTTCCATTCTTTGAACATGTTCTTTCCAGTTTTTTCTAGAATCTTTTATTCTATCTAAGAGTTTAAATATATTTAGCTCATTTCTAATATCTTCACTTCTTCTCTTATCTAGAAGTTTGCAACCAGCCACACTTCTCAGAAATCTCATTTCAGCTGCTTCTATGATCTTCTCTTCTCTTTTAGTTAAAACCCAAAATGCACTACCATACAATAGTAAGGGGACTGCCACTACTTTATAAAATGTTAGTTTTGTTTATTTTCTTGTGCTTTTAAATATTCTTTTGATTGTTCCACATATACAATTAAATTTATTAAGTTTGTTGAATAGATCTTCATTTTTAAAATAGGAGATTTTATAACCCAGGTATTTAAAAATGGTTCACTTGTTCAATGGGTTTCCCCTCCAGAGATATTTGCTATTAAAGGGTCATTTCAGGCAAATGGTTTCATTTAAATCCTGTCCATAACATCTATGTTACATCCAGTAATTTTTATAAGACCTAAATTTCACAGGCATGTAACAATACACTTAAAAACAATAGTTTTGGTTAGTAGTTACTCGTACATACGCAACAAGGGGAGTAAGTAGTATATTACTAGTCGAGGACGTGTTTGAACCCGAGCTTTAACGAGAGCTAGCAAACAAGTTCGAGACTATTAATGTACTTAGTTACCGAATTGCGTATATAATTTATTTACTCCTGTACTAATAATTATGTTTAATTTTTATATTTCGTGTGAAATTATATCTTGGTTTGATGAGTTGAATTGTTTAATAGCAAGGGAATGTTGAAAAAACAACAATTCCAAAACATTCTATGTCCATATTTTTTTAATTTTCAGGAGAAGCATAAAACTGTTTAATCTAGTTATTGTTTGAGTTTTTGATTCTGAATTTTTGTTATGTAAAATATACTAAAAGGTACCTTTTTTAAAAATAAAAAGGTACAACCAGTCTGGTGTTTTGTCCTTCAAAATCAAATTTAAAAAATGGACTTAGCATGATTTAGCAGCTGAATTATGGAAAAAGTGCAAAATGTAATAAATAATTACGTATAAATTGTGTATGGGATATTGGAAAGGGAAAACAATTATAAATGTGCACTTTTAAAGAAATGTTTTGCAATATGTTACTTTTTATTAATTTTAATAATTAATTCTAAATCATAACTAGGCCTACTCCATGGACATAGTATCGTTTAGAATTTAAGTATGTCAACAAATATAGGAAAGAGTGTGATTTAGAGAGTTTTTGTCACCCAGGACCACAGCAAGGGACATATTGCCATAGCTATGTTGTGTTTAACTCAGTTTATCATATTTTAGCATGTTTTCGAATTCAGGTCCCCAATTGTTTATTGTTTGAATTAGTTACACATTTTAAATAGCAGTTTCAGACTACATATTAATTACACTGGTCAACATGATTTTTGGCTCAGGAGTACCAATAGTTGTACTTAATGCAGTTTTTTATCATGTTTTCAAATATGTATTCGGAATTTCTCCATCGCCCACAGTTTTTTTTATTTCAATTTCAATTAATGGATTTAAATAATTATTTTTTAATAAACGTTTTTTCGTCCATTTGTCCATTGTAAATTAAAACCAAATGAGCTAACTCAAATTATTTTCAGCTATGGAAAAGAGATATCAAGGCAACTGGAATCCTAATATGCTGGCCGATTATTGTTGGACCATCAAGAGGGATGCTCCACAGGCGAAATATAGCAGAAAATCGTCATTTCTTACTTTCTAGGTGAGTCCGAATATTCGAACATTGTGTAGTTACGAATGTAGAAAGTATTAAAGTGTTTGAAATTATAAATGTCTGTCTCTCGGAAACCTTGCATGATGGAGAAAAACCGATATCATATTTGAATTCAGGAGAAACAGTACTGTCAGAATCACATATTTTTCTTTCTTAGAAAAAAAAGTTTATTTTTAGTTGCTCGGTGTTATAGATATGATTATGATGTAGAGGAAGTGCCGAATTCTGCAGTTCATTTTTTATTACCAACAAAGTCGAAAAAATGGATATGAAAAAATTAATTAAGGTAACATTTTTAATTATTAATCAAGTCAATTAATTGTCTTCCCTAGGGAAGTAAGTTGAGCACCCAATTGTATCCCGTTGTCAATTGATACCAAGGCCTCTCTGGTAAATTCAACTTACTTCCCTAAAAACAGAATGATAATTACGCCATTACTAGTATAGGAGTGAACAAAATCTTTTATTAATTTAGAATGTATAAAAATTGGTAAACGCTTTATTCAACTTTTTCCGTTTTCGTAATAAATTCAGTGTTGCATGAGATAAATAGGAAAACAATGGCACGGTTATGTTTCAATCACAAGGTGTAACGGCGCATGCGCGCGTGGCTGCGAGAGAGAAAGTTGTTTCCGACTGGCTTTTATTTTCATTTGCTATTAGGCTACACGACTGAATTGCAGACAATTAGTTGCTTTCATTTGTTTTTCCATTTCTCACTTACTGCGAATTTCGAACGAATGAAGCCTTTGAGATTCTTTTCATAAAAACATTGGCTTAACTGTACATCCTATGACACGATGTTTTTAATTACTCCATAAACCCCTGTCAAATTTTATTCGTAGGGTTTCATTTTTTCAAATTATTTCCCACCATTTACAATGATGTATACATTTTTTCTAACGATTGTTTCAATATATTTTTCTATGATATTTAACAAACTAAGAATTATTTAATAACAAACTAACTTATACTCCTCACTGATAGTATTCTTTTAACCATTAATAAATTTAATTATTTATGAAAGTAATATTAAGATTAACAAATATTTTCTTTTACTTTGTTTTAAATATTATATAATCGTAAAATTAGTTTTCTATATCACATTATTTTTCTTTGTTTTTTATATACATTAGCCACGGACAATTTAATATGTTTTGCTTGTATACATTTTATTATTAGTTTTAGTCTTAATTTTAACTAACATTAACTGGTTGCATTATAGATCGTAATATAATATATATTATATTTTTGATAACATTTTTATTTAGTATTTAATATTAGAGTTAATTCAAATTGTTATATTCTGATGTAATATATGTTTGTCCTGGTGAGTGAAAGAGAAGGCCACATGGCCTTAACTCTACCAGGCTAAATAAATCTAATCTAAATCTACATACATGGCAGCACTATTGATTTTAACGAATATTCTATGGTGTAGAATTGTCATCAAATTCGTCTCTCTGTCTCTCTCTCTCTCTCTCTCTCTCTCTCTCTCTCTCTCTCTTAATTTTATTCTGTCCTCTTTGCTTATGCCTCTCAGGCCTAAAAGGGATGCGACCTGTAAGAGGAGCATTTCTGACTCTATCATACAAATATTTTTTTAGTACACAAGGGCATGAGTACCTTTAAGAATGAGTGATAAGATCAGTGTCAGAGTTACATCCGAAATAACATTGGTATTGAAAACAGAATCACCATTGTATGAATTATATTTTATGACACACTATGTTATATCATACAATATTCATATAACACTGTTGCACTATTTAGTTTTTATATTTCTATAACATTTCTTTCTCTTTTAACAATTTTCTAACGATTATTATACATATTCATATGACACTGTTGCACTATTTAGTTTTTATATTTCTACTAACATTTCCTTCTCTTTTAACAATTTTCTAACGATTCTTAAAATATGTTTTTCTACGTCTGTAACGGTGTAACAGCCCGATGCTGGGCCTTATCCTCTCCTTTGTTAGGAGTTACTAGACCAAGTTAATTTCATTGCCCTTATTTCCCTAAAGATGTAATGAATGGTGTGTGGTTAACATACCGACCCAGTGAGACATAGCAGGCAATTAAAGCACTGCTAGGATGGAGGAGGTAAGTAAATTCTGCTTAGAGGCTTCTTTATTCAGGCTTAAGGATATTTTTTTTATTGTAAGCCCATATTTTCCCTTTACAGATATTTAGGCGCTCTCCCCCTACAGGGAAGAATTTGAACCATACTATCTTAGTTACACTTGTTTTCGTATAGATGTCATTTTGAGTGTCCGTGGTCAGCATTCCGCCTCATACTGACATCTAGGAAACCAAGGTAGTACTAGGACGGGAAAATTTGGTAAATTTTGCTTAGAGGCCTTTTTATTCAGGCTTGAAGGATTTTTTACGAGCCTGAAAATTTTCGGACTCGGGACCCACGGCTTAAAGTCCCTCCTGGAGGACTTGCTCCTTGGATTTTTCCGTCCTAAAAAATCCATCGACCCCGGCCGGGTTTAAACCCGCGACCCTCGGGACCAGAGGCAAGGAGCACAACTACTAGTCCACCGCGGCCGAGTTTTAAGGATCTTTTATGAGTCTAAAGAATCTTCAGACTCGGGACCCATGGCCTGAAAGCCCCTTTCGGTGGAGACTTGCTCCTTGGATTTTTCCATCCTAAAAAATCCATCGATTCCAGCCGGGTTTGAACCCGCGACCCTCGAGACCAGATGCAAAAAATTGTTTTTACAATCCTTAAATATGTATCCATGTACGCGAAATCTCAATAACTCCTTGAAAGTTCTACAGAATCGTATTGCGCATGCGCAAGGCTATGTCAACTGATGTACCAACTACATAGGTAGTCCTGCCATCTATGAAGCAAGTTCATAACCTATGAGCATGCGTACTATCATATTGCAGGACTTAGAAAATTTAATGAACTAGTTTTCTGTGCCTGAAGTATGATTTCCTCTCCTGTCAGGTAGTTGCCGTGTAAGTCTCGAGAGGCGAGAAACACGAAGAACTAATGATAGAGAAATAAAGAGAAAGAGAGAGAGAGAGAGAGAGAGAGAGAGAGAGAGAGAGAGAGAGAGAGAGAGAGAGAGAGAGAGAGTATTTTAATGACTAAGCAGGACTGCAGACTGTGTCCTGAATTAGATTATCATGAATCGCTAGAGCCCGTTGTTTTAAGATAGCTGCCTACATTTGTTTCTAAACAGTCAAGGTACATAATTTCCTGAAGTATTAATATTTTATATGATTGATGGCTTTATCATGCTATTTAATCATTCCATAAATAACTTAATACATCAGCACGTGTCTAGCACCTCGCCGTAGGGTACATTTTCTAATTATCTTTCTTTCACACAGTTGAACTAAGAAGAATATGAACAACGAATGTTAAGATATGAAATATATTAACTGCTTGTTACTTCATTTACTGAAAATAATATAGCCAAAAGTAGCTCCGTGGTCCAAGCGGTTAGACGCTCGTCTCTCACCCTTGGAGTCCCGAGATTGAGTCTTGGTCACTCCATGTGGGTTTTGTGGTGGACGTAAGTGGTGCTTGGGCAGGTTTTTCTTGGAGTTTTTTCACATTTTTCCCTGCCACAATTTTATTTCACCTTTTCTCCATATTCATCTAACCCATTTCGTTTCATTGCATTCATCTGCCCCCGTGATGGTGCGTCAGGCCGGCACCCTTGTCTTTCAAGACCTGTATATAGGGGGCTTTCTGCATCTGCCCCCGTGATGGTGCGTCAGGCGTGGTCGGCCGGCACCCTTGTCTTTCAAGACCTGTATATAGGGGGCTTTCTGTCTTTTCATTCCTCGACCCGACCCGGAGTTGGACACGAATTGAGGATATTTAATATACGTCAAAGTTGATCCTACAGTTCAATAGTTTTGTGAACCAATATTGTAATATAAGCATTACTAAATAACTATATGACATCCAAATTTAGACGGGTTTGTCCCGATTTTTCTGGAGAAACCCGAATCCCGATTAAAGTCAGTCAGGATTGTATTAAACCCGAATTTACGGATATAGAGTTACTTAGTTGATGGAAAATAACATTATACGGCGCTCCTTGCACGTATTTTAGTTTTGGCTTTGGTACTTCCCTCTTCCCACTTTCCCAGATCTTCGTTTCTTTTGAGTGTAGTTATTATTAACAGAAACAACTCACTAATATTACTTTTTAAGAATTAATAACGTGTTGTTTCATTGTTTAATAAAAAAATAGACTTAAGATTTGTTAATATATTTACCTAATGCCTTGTATAATAAGCATAGATTAATTCATTGTAGTTTATTACTTTCTTTGTATTTTTTTCTTTCTTTTCTTTTTATGTATAGTAGATTCGAGCTGTTATTCCTTTTTGTATTCATTGCATCATTCATTTAATTTTAATTGTATTTAATTTCATTAGGTATATTATTAGACATTATTTTCATTATTATTCAATTTGACAGATCATAAATTGTTTAATATGACTATTATTGTAATTTTTTTTGTATTCATATGTAACATATGTTTGCCCTGGTGAGTGGAAGAGAAGGCAACATGGCCTTAACTCCACCAGGCTAAATAAATTTATTCTATTATATTATTTCAGCTTGCGCAATCTTATTCAGCAGGGAAAGTATATCGCTTTTAATATCTCAGTATACAGTTCACATTACCAAACATCGTTGAGGTCATTATATAAAAGTTCTTCTTGTTGTTCCTTTCCAGGATTAGGTCAGTGCGACCTATTCCGGTCTGAAGTCCATTGTTTCCTTGACTGTTACAATGATCTTTCCCCACGCGGTTTGTAGGTGTTGATCGTTTTGGGTAATCTTGTATTGTACATTCTGTCTAAATGTTCTTTCCATCGGTATTTGTGCTCTTCTAGTTTATAGAGTATTGAAAATATCTCCAGTTAATTTCTTATTGGCTCATTATGTAATCTATCCTTGCGTGTACATCCTTTTAAGGATCTTAAAAATTTCATTTCAGTGGTTTGAATGTGTGAGATACCTTTCTTTTTGTAAGTACCCAAGATTCAGGTCCATATAGAAGAACAGGAACAGCCATACATTTATAAAACCTGAGCTGAGTTTCTCTTCCAGCCTTTCGGAGTGTTCTTATGAAGAATACACATAACAGCCCCGTGGTGAAACTGTTTTAACTGAAGATGGAGGATAAATGACAAGTTTCCAGATGATCGGAGCAGACAAAGCTCTATAGCCTTGTAAGGCAGTCTGTCTAGGAGAAAGACAACTCCAAAATTAAACTCTGGCCCTCCAGGTTTGGGATTTTGCAGTTTGGGCTGGTAACCCACAAAAAAAAAAATTATATATATATACTCAGAATTCTCAAGTAAAAATACGAAACCCGGACAGATTTAATGGATGCAACTATATAAAAGATAAAATATAAATTTAGTTCCAGAGATCTCAGTCGTTGTGAACCATATAAAATGTTGTAAAATATTCTGGAGGTCTTTCCGAAACATATGTTCCGCCTTCTGCGTATGAAACAATACCGTTTCATATGCAGAAGATGGAACATACGTTTCCGAAAGACCTTCTAAATATTTACAGCATTTCATCTTGTTTTGGACGACCGAGATCTAAAGCCGGATAGTTATTCATACTCTAATAGTCATTAGGAATTATTTAATTTTAATATAAATATTTCAGATTTCATTTGAATAAGGAACTATCATTTAAATTTGCATATAAAGAAAATTTATATAAATCGTATTTTTTTATATTCTAAATACTTTATAATAAGTTGATCATCCGTCACGAATTAGGCTTTTGTAGACCTGTTTCGGCTTCATCTATCAGTCTTTTAAGAGGTCTTCCTGGTCGACGATGTCATTTGGGTTTATATTGCACATCATTTTTGTAATTCTTGAATTATCCATTCTTTTTACATGGTCTTAGCCAGTTTAATTTATATGTTGGTTAAATTCTGAAACATTCTACGAAAGCCATTAAATATTTGGAGTATTTAAACAAATGCTATACTATTTTACTTTAAAGCGATTGGATAATCTGGAAAAGAGTTAGCCACTGATACTTATGGCCAGATTTATAAACCGATCGAATATGTAGGAATATTAAAGAAACTGATAACTCTTGGAGAACCTCTCCAAATTGGTCAGTAGTGTACAAGAAACACTCATAACGGCCGCCATTTAATGTCATAAGTCTTTTGTCTTTTCTCTTCAAATGTAGTATTTTGTAACCGTGTATTATAAATATTTTATCAAGACTCCAGATAAAAGTTGCGAGTAAATATTTTGATAATTTGGTCTCCCTTGTAAGTGTCGTAGACATTTAAGAAATGTTATAGATGATAAAATTATGATAAATAAGTTTGCGCATTTCAAGATATATTAACATAAAATGTTAACGAACTTTAGTACATGTATCTTATTTTTTTTGAAGATTCTAGGTGTGTGAGCGAGTCAACTTTAATTATTAAAATTTTCTTAAGTAAAAGAAATAATTCAAATTTAAATATAAAAATATATATAACAATTAATAATAATAATAATAATAATAATAATAATAATATAATATATTTATTTATTTTACCTGACAGAGTAAGGCCTTGTCTACTACTGAACCAAGTTAAAAAATAATACAAAATTATTCTTATATCTAATTACAATAAAGATAAATATTACTTGGTATTTTTACAATATGATTATTATTAACAAAACAGTTTTATTTAATCTAGAGTTAACGAATGAAATATAAAATGTACAAGGTAGAAAATGAGAAAAAATCTATTAATGACATAGAATAAATTTACTTCTCGAGAAAAATGAACTATTAAAAACACGTAATTGTTTAAGCGTGACTTAAAAGTACGAATTGTGTGAGGCTACTGTGAAGGAAGTAGAATAAGAGGAAGTGCTATGAAGAGGGATTGTTAGTAGACTGTTATCTTGTGACCTAGTGTCAATATAGTGGTAAGGAGATAACTTCCCAAATCTGGACGCCAGATAACTAGGAGTGTAGGAATTCAGAAGCTTGAAAATAAGTGAATGAGAGTGCAATTTACGTCTGTCAGTAAGACGGAGCCACGAGAGGTCATTGAAGTGTTCGGAAATACGATCATAACGTCGGATATTGAAAACGAAACGAACGCAAGCATTATGAACACGCTGCAGTCTCTGCGACATGTCATAGTTTAGGTCATTATATATAACATAACAATAATCGAAGTGTAGAAACAAAAACATTCTGCACAGGTTTGTTTTAATGAAACAGGGAGAAAATTCTTTAAGCGTAAGACATTGTTTCCCAACCTGTGGTTTGCGAACCCCCAGGGGGTTTGCAAAATATTTCTAGGGGTTCGCCAAAACTTTTCCGTAATGGCGAGTTTCGAGGTTTGTTCTATTATTGTTTCCATCATTTTTGCGGCATTGTCATAATAATAATAATAATAATAATAATAATAATAATATTATTATTATTATTTTAAAATTAAATTAACCTTATAATGCCCCTTGTTACATATGTATAACATCGGGAATTTATCACATTATTTCCACAATAAATTAATATTTACCACGAATGTCTGATTGACAGTTATGTGACAACGTTATGAATGCATTTTATTTCGCTACGATGGAAATTTAGTCTGCCACCTTCTTTGTGTTCTAACAATACTAACAACAGTACTGCGGAAGTCGTTTTCTTCACATGTCTATTTAAACATTAATTATAGAAACAGACTTTGTGCTGATAGTGATTCGAGACTTTATTTAACTTCTTTGGTTACAGCTAGGCCTACACGTTGTGTAACTTTTAAGCCGCAACTAGAGTAACTTTGTGCATTACACGTTAAGGGTTAAGTTAATTTAAAGTTATTGAACCTTTTGCTTGGAATTAAATTTTATGCATATCTACTGTATGCACCTGTATTTAAAAGTCAGTGGTTCACCCAACTCAGCTCGTTGTAGAAAGGGGTTCGAGAGTCGAAAAAAGGTTGGGAACCGCTTGTCTAAGATAATTTAAGATGGCAAAAATATAAATATTTTCAAAGTGAAATTAAACCTAATAGTAATTATTTGAATGCTACTAGATACAATAGTTTGAGCTGAAGTTAACTTATGTTTAACACGTTCGTGATAGCGGACAAATATATTATCGAATAGTGAAAAGGATAGCTGAAAATGCCATAATATTTGAAATGTTAAACGAGCTATTCATATCCAAATAAAAAGTGACATTAATTATACAAACTCGCATATCGTTTTATTTAAGGTTTAAATCATCTAGCTTTTAAGGGATCAAATACTGTAAGAGCTAAAATAATTCTGGAGGGGAAACCCATTGAACAAGTGAACCATTTTAAATACCTGGGTTATGAAATTTCCTATTTTAAAAATGAAGATCTATTTAACAAACTTAATACATTTAATTATATATGATAGAAGAATCAAAAGGATATTTAAAAGCACAAGAAAAGAAACAAAACTAAAATTTTATAAAGTAGTGGCAGTCCCCTTACTATTGTATGGTAGTGAATTTTGGGCATTTAACTAAAAGAGTAGAGAAGATCATAGAAGCAGCTGAAATGAGATTTCTGAGAAGTGTGGCTGGTTGCAAACTTCTAGATAAGAGAAGAAGTGAAGATATTAGAAATGAGCTAAATATCTTTAAACTCGTAGATAGAATAAAACAATCTAGAAAAAAATGGAAAGAACATGTTCAAAGAATGGAAGATTATAGCATTCCCAAAATTATACTTAAATACAAACCAAAAGGACGCAGGAATGTTGGTAGACCGAAGAAGAGATGGATCCAACTTTTGTTGAATGAGAATCTATGAGGCCGGAACAAGCCACATGCGCTTAATCCGTGATTGTTGATGATGATGATGATGATGATGATCATCATCATCATCATCTTAGCGCTTCTCTATATTCCCTTGAGAAGAGAATCAATAGCCGAGGAAACCCAGCAACTTATCAACAGCATATGCAACTACTTCAAAATAACTATGAAATAAATTACATCAGATCCAGTGCCGTGCGGTGGTCAGAACAGTTGCCCCAGCTGTATTGACGTAAATATGACTTATCTAATATATAAAAATGAATGTTTGTTTGTTTGTTCGTAATTTATGCGCGGCCATACCGTTGATCTGATTGTGATGGGGCTTTTTGCAAAATGTTCAGGAGATTCCCGGGATGAACATAGGCTGTAAGAGAGTTGAGATACTCAACTCCTACACACTTAAAAACACCCTTTGTAGTGAAAAACGTGAAAAAGTCCCTTTTTACCCTTAAATTGATTAAGTTGCCTAAACCATAATAAATACACAAAATTAATGTACACAGAATTGAATATCTCAAAAAAGTCCGTGACAGCATATGTATATCTTTTACAGATAACACACAATAGCCATTTTTGTCTTTAATTGATGCCAAGGAGATCGGGATAAGTAGATTCCCGGGCAAGCATGTGCTGCCATACCATTCATCCGATTGTCATGGGGCTTGTTGCAAAATGTTCAGGAATTTCCCGGGAAGGTTATAGGTTATAAGAGAGTTTTAATGCTCAAGCCCTTCACTATTAAAAATCACCTTCTGTAGTGAAAAAACGTGAAAAAATGTCGCTTTTTAAATAGGTTACGCTGCCTAAACCATAACAAATACACAAAAATTATTGCACACAGAATTGAATATCCCAAACCCTCTACAGAAAAGTCCTCGACAGCATATGTTTATCTTTTAAGGATAACTCACAATAACAATTTTTATATATTTGTATATATATATATATATATATATATATTATTGATGCCAAGTAGATCGGGATAAGTAGATTCCCGGGCAAGTATAGCAGCGCATGCCGGGTGTTCTTTTATGGATAACTCAAAATAACGAATTTTGTCTTTCAGCTCATTTATGCCAAGTACATCGGGATGCGTAGATTCCCGGGCATCGCCGGGTAATCGGCACGGAGTATCTAAAAATAACTATATAACTTTTTGATTATTTTTCCTTTTACTTATTCAACTAAATGCAAAAACACATTATAATTTATTTAGGTGTAGCAGCCGGGTATTAGCTAGTCTAATATATGAAAATGCATGTTTGTTCGTATTTTATGAGCTGCCATACCGTTCATTCGATTGTGATGTTTTTTTTTTTTTTTTCAAAATGTTCAACAAATTCCCGTGTCGAACATAGGCTATAAGAGAGTTGTGAAACTCAACTCCTACACCCTTAAAAACGTGAAAAAATCCTTTTCTGATGCTTAAATGGCTTACGCTGCCTAAACCATAACAAATACACGAAATTAATGTACACAGAATTGAATATCTCAAAAATTATACAAAAAAGTCCGCGACAGCGTATGTTTATCTTTGAAGATAGCTCACAATAACCATTTTTTACTTTTGTTGATGCCAAGAAGATCGGGATAAGTAGATTCCCGGGGAAACGTGCGCTACCATACCGTTTATCCGATTGTGATGGGCATGTTTGCAAAATGTTCAGGATTTTCCCGGGAACGTTATATAGGCTATAAAAGAGTTTTAGTGCCCAAGCCCTCCACCATTAAAAATCACCCTTTGTAGTGATAAATGTAAAAAAAAGTATTTTGTACGCTTATATGGCTTACTCTGCCTAAACCATAATAAATAAACCAAATCAATGTACAGAGAATTGAATATCTCAAAAAACTCTACAGAAAAGTCGGCAACAGCATATGTTTTTTATTTTTTACGGATAACTAACACAACCATTTTTGTCTTTAATTGATGCCAAGAAGATCGGAATAAGTAGATTCCCGTGAAAGCATAGCAGCGCACAGCGGGTATACTTTTACGGATAAGTCAAAATAACGAATTGAGTCTTTCAGCTCATTTATGCCAAGTATATCGCACTACGTAGATTTCCGGCTAATGCCGGGTAAACAGCACGGGATATCTAAAAATAATTATGATATAACTTTATATATATCATTTTACTTATTCAACTAAAGGCAAAAACACATTGTGATTTATTTAGGCGTAGGAGCGTATGCCGGGTATTAGCTAGTACAATATAAAATCTTACTGCCTTGTATTTTTTGTTAGATGCGGTAAAATCTGGAGTTGGACTACGTTGTTGTATAAGGTAATTTTTCTCGTTGAAAGGTCTGCATGAAAATGATCTACTATGTAAATTATAAATTATATTTACTTATATTAATTTTTACTAAATTGACAAATCACATTTATCAGTAACACTTTAAAACGTTTTAATAACGCATTTGAACGAACTCGGTGCCCGTATTAAATTCAACTGTTGCTTTCCACAAGTAATATACATACAAGATCATAATAATTCAATTGTTGGTATTCTGATATATATATATATATATATATATATATATATATATATAATTAACATGTTGCTATAACTGACAAAACGTACCGCATACTTTTATTTGTTTTTTTTTTGTATTTTGTAAAAATATAACTAACACAAATTGAATATTATGAATTAAAAAAACTGCTATATCTAAAAATGCTATTATTGAGGAATTGGCGCTTTCCAAATCAGCCAATCAAGCATGTTTCATGAATCGATAAGTCGGAAGGTCATTCGACCTTGTGTATACTTCGAATTATGACGTTTCTGGGTTCAACTAGCTGGGTTTCAATAAAAGGAATCGATGGAATAAGACACAAACTTCTACTAGCGGGTTATCGCTGGTCTTGTGTGGATATCACTGGAGTTAGCAGGTAGATTAATTTAGCGGTTATTGCTAATTCATCTGCAATGAAATAGCTGGTGTTTTTGGGGATAACATAGAGGAAACACTCTATGTATTCCTCTATGGAGATAATGTGAATATACAGAATACGGCGGGAAGTTTGATTTTTTATATTCTCGCGTAATTGATTTGAATGAAATTTGGCAAATTTGATACTTTATTTTAATCTGAAATTATTAATATATTAATTAACCCAGCAGTGCTGCGGTAGCTGGGATTGAATGCACGCCACTGTTCAGTTCTTAGATTCTGATTTTATATTTTAACTCTCTAATTTCTTGCCAGAATACATTCCAAGTTTTGTTTAAAAAACGACATTACTTATGAGATAGAATCTGTATTCGCTAATGAAACTTTACGTTTGACAGATTTCACTAGGATATGTTACTATATAAGTTGCAATGTATTTAATTAACTAGTTGGAAAGTGCAGTTTTTGGCATCAGTTTACGCCTACGTAGTATGCACGACAATTGTATAACATATCTTACGTAATATAAGTAACCCTTTTATGAGTCAGCTATGTCTCTTTTCTATGATCTATATTCTATTTATATCAAACAGGCTTTTTCTACTTCTGCTAGCTTTTCTACGGTATACAAAAAACCGGTGGAAAGGAGTCCAATAGGTAGGATGCCGGGTTGATAGTGCCAATGAGTTAGTTGAATTTAACAGTTATCCTTCAAAATTCACATAACTTAATAGAGTGATACACTGAATGTTAAAAACATTCCGGAAAAAAAAAATCAGATATATACTGTGGCTACTGGAGACGCTGCTGAATTAGGAAACTGTAAATATATCTAACATAAAGGATAGCCATATATGAGCCAACAATTGACTATTATAAAGATAAATACCAATTAGATAGTATAACTATCACAGAATTGATGATCGGGGCAAGAGGTACTATAGCAGGATTCTTAGCTTAATTTTGGAATTTCTTAGATTTGGACAGGGCGTATCCTTCTAATATTGCCATCTCTGTCATTAGAGGCTCAATTTCAAGAAACCATCTTTACAAAAATTCTACTTTATAGTATTATACTTCAATTACAATTTGAAATTTTTAAATGTATTTTCAAAATGCATTTCTTACAATTTGAATTTTTTAAATGTATTTACAAAATGTATTTAATCAATTTCGAAAATTAATTGTCCTTGACGCAATCCTCTAATGAGGAAAGTTGATATAATATATATATATATATATATATATATATATATATATATATATATATATATATATACACACGCGCGCGCGAGGGTTGGGACATAAGTCATGGCAACTATATTTTTTGTGAGAATTTGAGCGTGGGTGAAAAATGTAAAATATGCATATGAAAGAACAAGGGATAAACGAAATTTAAGGAATTTAACAACACGCCAACATTTTGCTCCTCATGTTTATTAAGGTGATTGTCATATCTATACAGTTTTCATGTTCCAGAATCGTTACATCACACCTTTTTATTTTTTTACTCTCTTTTTTTTTTTTTGCTCCTCTTCCTCACTCATTAACTCACTCTCATTCTACAGGCCCTCAATTCCTGCAACGTTCACTACACGCTGCCAACGATGTGGGATGCGCCGAATATCATCTGCTTCACCATTTTCTTCACCATGTGTGAATCTGGTCATCTGTTGTTGAACAGTATTTGTAATGTCAATTCGTGTCCCAAACCGTAAAAAAGGGGATTGAAAAAAATAAAAAGGTGTGATGTAATGATTCTGGAACATTAAACTGTATTGATATGACAATTACCTTAATAAACATGAGGAGCAAAATGTTGGCGAGTTGTTAAATTCCTTAAATTTCGTTTATCCCTTGTTCGTTCATATGCAGCCTATATTTCAGATTTTTTACCCACGCTCAGATTGTCACAAAAATAGTTGCCATGACTTACGCTCCAACCCTCGTGTGTGTATATATATATATATATATATATATATATATATATATATACATATACACACAGGGTGTTTCAGAATAAATATTACAGAATTCTAGGAGTTGTAGAGAGGACTTAGTAGTAAAGTTTTGATAAGGAACCCATGTCCGGAAACGTATCATTTCGATGTTAAATAAGTTTCAAGATCGAATACAATGGAATGGTATCGTGGGGCCTGTGTTATTAGAATAAGTATTACCGGTACAGACTTCTAGGGAATGCAGTACAAGTGTGGTTCCACGTGCGGACCCTGTTGTTTCTTGCACAAAGTGTACCTGCAACGCATGTTTTCATACACACGCCACACAAGATCTGGTGTGTGCTCAGTAATTTCTGCTGCCACCAGAATTCATGCAAAATGATCTTCCTCAGACTCGACAGGTGCAGTACAATCCCTAGAAGTTTGTAATACTTATTCTGAAACACTCTGTATATAAATATACCATTCTTGTAAAATGTCTTTGAAGTGGTCTGGTGTAAAACTACGTCTCTAAAATATAAGTTTCTTGTTATTTTATTTAACTATGCTGCTTAACTGTTAAGATCGTTATCGTGAAACAACCGACAAGTTTTGCTCAGAGGTATTTTTTTTCAGGCTCGTGGTTCTTTAGTACGCCTTCAGTCTTGGGACCTACGGCTTAAAGACTCTCCCGGAGGACTTGTCGTTTGGATTTTTTTTTCCATCCTAAAAATCCAGCTACCCTGGTCGGCTTTGAACCAGCTTGTTGCTTGTTTTCTACTTACTGTCCAGGTTTCGGACCCATATAATAAAGTGTTTTTGTAACAGAACTTGAAATATAGTTTTCTTCATTCTGTATATTATATTTCTATTCCAAACCATGAGTTCAACATACCATTGATTCTTCTTCCATCAGTTATTCTTCTTTCAATTTCTGTAGTTGAATTCTCATTTTTGTCTAAAGTAGATCCTAAATATTTAAATTTTTTAACATTGCGTATTCTTCCTGAATTATATTTTAGCTCATCTGTTGTATCCAATAAATATATTCTGTTTTATTGTAATTTATCTGTAATCCCCATTTTTTGTATTCTATCTCTAATTTCCTTAACATGAAAAATACATCATCTGGATCCTGAGAAATCACCATTTGATAATCTGCGAATAGTAAATAATAATAATAATAATAATACATATGTAATGTCTGAAGAGAAAACTTTATGAAAATAATTGTCTTCTCATAGGGAAGATCAGGAGCAACCAGCGAACAAAAAAAAGTGTAACACTTTATAAATACAATCCAAATCACCTAATTAAATTGTTAAAATAGTCAACGCGTTTCGATAGTGAGACCATCATTATCAACACTAGTTATTGATTGTTAATAACTGGTGTTGACAATGATAGCCTCACTATCGAAACGCGTTGACTATTTTAACATTTTAATTTGGTGATTTGGGTTATATTGATAAATTGTAATACAGTTTTTTCACAAAGAAGATTCCATTTATTAATATTGGCCTACCTATTTATAATATTAATAATAATAAAATTAATGCTACTACTATTATTAACTGGCTCTCTGGAACTGTCAAACCCATATGTTTACGGTCTCGCAGATATAAGCTCTACATACATCCCTATCATTATCTAATATTTTCCAATCATCTCCTGTATAATGATCTTGAAGAAGATTCATAGCAACTCCGGCCGTCAAAGTCTACGCGAATACATCTCCTGTATAATTTACCAACCTTAAATAATGGTTAATATTATTCTCCCACCTCATTCTTGGCCTACCTACTGGGATTTTTTCCTCTAATTTTCCTACAAGTAGTTTCTATGGCCCTCTTTCATTCCTTATTCGTGCCACATGTCCTGTCCGTCGCAGTATAAGAAACTTAAGTATTCTTATTTCATCTGGTTTCCTATAAATAAATCTAGCTCACTGTTATCAGCTCTTCTTGATTCATCTCTTTGTCATCTCTCTTTGACGCAAACATTTTAATAAAACTTTTATTTTTAATACCGGTAGTCATAATCTTTTCTCCTCCCTTAAAGTAAGAATCCATGTTTCGCAACCATGTAATATAAATACCAATAATGATATGCAAGGAGACACAATATATTTTTTTTTGCGCTATGTACGTTTTGCCGTACTTACAGCAATGGCGACCATGATAAAACGTTCAACTTCCTACATGTCGTGGTTGCCAACCTAAATAACTATACTGTAATAAAATAACTATAGTAGTGTAATATTACAAACACGCGGTGTGGGATGTAAAACAACTGCCCTCTATATATATATATATATATATATATATATATATATATATATATATATACTACATACAATGTATATACAAAAAATCGTCAAAAGGTAGTATTAATACACATTATACGAAACAAATGACTGCATTTTGATTGAACTGAACTTTATTTGAAACAATATAAAAATACATACATACTTGCCGCCATTTTATCACTACTTGGTCTCACGGCATCCTGTTATTTTATCACTAATTGGTCTCACGGCCTCCTGTTGTTTCAACTAATATACATTGCCTACATTGTTAACGTTAGTCAATTGTTTATAATGAACGCAAATATTTCCAACATAGATGTTATTTTTTTTTTTCATTCATTTATTTTTTTTTCAGCATGCCCCATTACAATAGTAATATTACATGCATAACATAACAAACATAAAATCAGATAACATAACATTACATAACATCACATATTTGGTTTTTGTTTACGTTTTTTTTATCTTCGTCACTTGTTAATCACTCATTTTCGTACACTATTATTTTTATATATTTTTTGAAATGTCTTAAATATTTGTGTATTAGGTCTTTCTCCGTCACAGGCCATGTTCCTCCTTCTTTGCTGATTTCTTCTTTCAACTTATTTCTAGAATGCTGCTGCAATTCACAATTATAAAGGAGATGTTCTACATTTTGAATTGCTTTTCTACATGTACAGGTTGCGTTGTTTAATATTCCAATACGATAAAGATGTGATTTATTTTTTCCATGACCAATAGATGTTATTATTTTACTATTATTTGTTATTTCCAACATAGATGTTATTATTTTACTATTATTTGTTATTTCCAACATAGATGTTATTATTTTACTATTATTTGTTATTTTGAAAACACCACCGCGCAAAAGATAATGTACAATGCACGTTTGTAAAGTGTTTTGCAGAATCTCGGAAATTAATAACCTCGCTATTGCTCGGTTTTTTAAACATTTTCCTCGATTCTATAAAAATCATTTCCCAATCTCGTTTCGTAATGTACTATTTTAACCGATGTTTAAAATTTATTTATGCTGAAGTTGTATGAAATCAGAATGAGGTTGTAGCCTTGTTGATAGTAGGCTAATTATTGGAATATTATTTAAATCTGGATAAATTTAACTTTATAATGTGACATTAATTGTAGGCCTATTAATATTATATAAATGTAAGCGGTTAATGTTCTGTCCAATCGTTGAAGTCTCTAATAAATAGTTAAATTATATATGTTAATTAAAAGTGATTATACGTGGACAGGTTAAGTTTGTCATTGCTGTAATACAACTGTTTATGTAATTGAAAACTAACATTACATGTGTCCTCAAGATTCCAGTTCACATCCCGATATTTCGTAACTGAAGTACAATTAATTTTACCGTTAGCAACATATACATTTTTTTAACATCGCCTAGTAGCTTCTACATAGCAACTTGTCTAATTCTAATTTGCAGCATAACGCAGCAGAAATATTTATCATAAGTAATGCCACGAGTGATTTCCAAATTGTCGATAAATTCACGACTAACGAAGTGAGTAGTTTAATTTATCTAGAGAATTTGGAAATGAAGAGTGGCATTTGTTAGGACTATTTAACGAATAAAATTAAGTTGTTTACTCACAAATCATTATTTAGCTATTAGTTATTTTAAAATTTGTATATATTTAATGTAAACGGCGATATTTGAAAACAAATGAGAAACGATTGGTACGCTTCATCTGCTTCTTCTGTTTATCACTGCAACCAGATCGTACTATTTATTGCCAAAGGAACGCAATATTGTAAGAATGCTCTATAGTGGAGAAAAAATGAAACACATCAAACTGTATATTAATTCATTTCTGATGTCGTATGATGTAAATATGACAATTATATTTTTCTGGATTATTACCTGGGAAAAAATACATTTAAGAAAGTGCAAACAGCGGTTTATTTTTTTGGTGGTATAATCAATTGCTACAAATGTTTTTATATTAACTCCTGCAAGCGCTATGTGTTGACATCCATGCACTATATATACAATCTGGTAGCCGTATTTCTTATAGAGTCAGTCACTGCAAAATAATGGTCAGACCTGTTCAGAATATTAAAAAGGAGGAGCCTTCTTTAATATGGTAAATTTAATATTGATAAATATTTGGTGAAACACAACTGTGATTGGTTGTAAAACAGAAATCATTGAAACGTGATTGGTCATTGACTCCCATTTGGGGCATGAGTTAAATAGTCATAAGTAATGCCACGAGTGATTTCCAAAATTATCAATAAATTCACGACTCACGAAGTGAGGAGTGAATTTATGTAGACTATTTAACTCATGCCCCAAATGTGAGTCAATGACCAATCACGTTTCAATGATTTCTGTTTTACAACCAATCAGAGTCGTATTTCACCAAATATTTATCAGTGTTATAATTACCATATTAAAGAAAGCTCCTCCTTACAATATTGCGTTCCTTTGGCAATAAATAGTATGATCTGGTTGCAGTGATAAACAAAAGAAGCAGTAGAAGCGTACCTATCGTTTCTCATTTGTTTTCAAACATCGCCGTTTACATTAAATATATAAATATTTTAAAATAACTATAGATAAATAATGATTTGTGAGTAAACAGCTTAATTTTATTCGTTAAATAGTCCTAACAAATGCCACTCTTGATTTCCAAATTCTCTAGATAAATTCACTCCTCACTTCGTGAGTCGTGAATTTATCGACAATTTGGAAATCACTCGTGGCATTACTTATGATAATTTGGAAATCAAGAGTGGCATTTGTTAGGACTACTTAACGAATAAAATTAAGCCGTTTACTCACAAATCATTGTTTAACTATAGTTATATTAAAATATTTATATATTTAATATAAACGGCGATGTTTGAAAACAAATCAGAAATGTGAGGTTATGTTCATTCACTGTTGCTTGATCATATTATTTATTGCCAAATAAGATCGCAATATTGTAAGAGTGCACCCAAGTGGAGAAATAATGAAACACATCAAACTATATATCATAATCAACATTACGGGTTATTGATTTATTTTTTTAGTAAACAACTCAATAAAATCAAATAATCTTTTCATTATTTGCTATATTCAATGTATTTGTTGGAGAAAAATAATGCTTTGACCTGTTCAGAACATTAAAAAGGAGGAGCTTTCTTTATCACAAAAGCAGGAGCTGATAAAGAGAAATCGATACAGAGCGAGGTGAATCACGACTGTCATTGGTTGTAAAACAACATTCATTGAAACGTGATTGGTCATTGACTAGCATTTGCGGCATGAGTTAAATAGTCACAGATATTTTACATATTTTTTTAATCATTTTATCATATTCATTATTTGTTATTGCTAAAGAGGCTTTTAACTGGGGAATGCTGACTTTCACAGCCGGAAGTATTAGAATATTTTGGGCTCTTTGGGGAGCTTTTTTACTGTTTAATTACCTGTTATGGCTGAATAATTTATTTTTCTTGAATAAAAACTGTTATCAGTAGGGCTCGGAAGTTGAGATTTTTTTTATTTTTATGTCTGAAGACGAGGCCCAATGTAATATATATATAAATATATATAATGATATATGTGTATGGTAGTGAAGTATGGGCATTGAAACAGAAGGATGTACAAAGACTTAGATCTGCTGAAATGAGAAGAATTAAACATGGAACCTTTAGAAAATAAAATTTCTGATTATAAGTCAAGATGGATGAAACATGTTCAACTAATGGTTTCCCAAACAAATATTAAGCTATCAACCTGCAAGAAGAAGAACACCAGGACGTCCACTCAGAAGACTTTTGTATGGTGTTTCTCTTGAGACCGAAACAGGTCAACAAATGGCTTAGATTCGTGAATGTACTATGATGATATATATTCGTTTTGAGTCATTGTAGGCAGAAAATGGTGTGTTTTATTCGTCGTTTTTCGACTTTTTTGGCTTATTGGTCCATTTCTTAGCCTTTTTTTAGGTTTTATTGGTTTTTTACAACTTTGCCTTTTTTGACTACATTTATACCATTTGTATAATTTAAGAATCCGTAGAGTCTAGTCTCAAATCCAGTTATTTTAAAAACACTATCTATTTTTACATTCCAAGGACTGTTCACATTGCAAATACTTGTGTTCCGCGAGAAAATATTGAACCCTCAAAAAATTATCCGTTATTTTTAAGCAGTCTACTGACCGCCTGGTATCTATTGCGGGTTCGATGAATTCATTCAAGGTGGGGAAAAATAGTTCATTCTAAATTCACCAAGAACATTATTTTTAATTTAACACAATTCCTTTTTCAAACTATGTTGAATTAAAAAAAAAGTAAAGTATGAAAGAAGAAGCATTTTCAGTCATCAATTTTTTTCGTAATGTATCTTGCATTTCTCTAGAATTTTGTATTTTCAAAGATGTTTTATTATATTCATCAAAAATGCAGTTGAATCCAAAATTACTATTCAACTTTAATTGCCTTTTTTACGTTTTTTTCTTCAGTTTTTAGGTTTTTTAGGATATCTTTAGGTCTTTTTAAAGGTATTTTATAGGCATTTTATAGGTCAACTTCCGAGCCCTAGTGATGAAAAAGTGAATCAAATATCTTGAAATTTGAAGTAGCCAAGCATGATCAAAAGCCCAGTAGCATATTCCATCTGACAAGCGAAAGCCATCGGACAGGTCTTCTAAATGTGCAGTAAATATAGGCCACGGTATCATCTTATTTAATGAGTATTTTCACTTATAATCATATTGATTGAAGATCAAAGACATTGCCATATGCTACAATATAGTGATTTTTAATTATAGGAAACCCGCAGAAATAATTTTTACTTATTATCTTATTTCAATCATCTAAAAAATCATAAATTTATGATGATAATGATGATGATAGATTCCCGCTTGGGGACATAAGTTCTTCTTGAGTGGGAAGTTTTTTAATCACACTAATTTAATTACGCTTATTTCCCTGCAGATACCAACGAGGGAGATGTGGATATTACATCGCATCGAGACGACATCTAGTAAGAAACCAAGGTATTACTCGGATGGATAAATGTCGATTAAATTTTGCTCAGAGGCCCTTTTATCCAAATTTGAAATTTTTTTACTACCCGAAAATCTTTCAAAATTTTATTCCATTCAATTAACGGAGTTTAATCTCTCACCTTATAGGTACTTTTAGGTGCCACGCGCCACCCGGGCCTTACAGTGGCACGACAAACGTTTTTAAAACCCATATATAGGCCTACATACATAGTGTTCTGCCCAATAGCAGGTCTTTCACTGCAAACTCAGCATTCGCCACTCTTTCCTTAACTCAGCTTTCCTTTTTTGTATCCACATACAACCATTCATTTTAATATTGTCAATCATCTGATGTGTTTTTTTGCCTCTAACTTTCTTTCCGTTCGCCATTCCTTCTAGGGCATGCATCAGTAGTAATTTCTTCTTAGCCAGTGGCCAATCCAATTTATTTTCCTCTTCTTTATGGGTTCCAGCATTATTCTTCCTTCACCCACTCTGTCTAGCACATCTTTATTTTTCATTTTGTCCTGCCATTTTATATATTCCGTCCTTCTCCACATCCACATCTCAGAAGCTTCCAGTCGCTTTTCCTCATTCCGTCGTAATGTCCAACGGAATGAGGAAAAGCGACTGGAATAATTATCTAAAACAATAGGCAAATTAAACCAAAATATTATAAGTCGGTCACCCTAACATTTATATCAAATGGCTGTAATATATGGTCTCCCCTCTTACTTAAGAGAGAAGAAAATATTTCACGAGTATTTGATCTGCATTATCAGGGAATCTTGATATAGTAATAATAGTTAAATCTTGTAGAATTTGTGGAGGAAGGACATTTGGCATGACTGGGAATGAAAAATGGGCACGGCAATTTGTAGGGAAACAGAAGATGTAGGAACTTAAATAATATGTAGGCCTATGTTCTACCTTCTTACATGATCTGAGTTCAAACCGGCCGGCATGGCAGTAGGTAAATCAACAGTGAGATTAGAGAATAACACGATTTCAGAACGGCGAATTGTACAGTGATTGCCAATATATCCATCCAATCCCCACGCCCTGTAAATATCCATGTGCGTTAAAGTAACTATTGGCAACGAGACAAATGAATGTTTATTGCTGTGTCATGGCAACCACGCGCTTAGCTAATTAATCAAAATTATATCTGTACCAGTAGTTCCAGATTCATGAGGTCTTAGACTCGTCTATAAATAATAATAAATAATAATAATAATAATAATATATAATAATAATAATATGATAATAATGATGATGATGATGATGAATGATGATGATGATGATGATGATGATGATGATGATGATGATGATGATGATGATGATGATGATGATGATGATGATGATGATGATGATAATAATAATAATAATAATAATAATAATAATAATGATAATATGATGATAATGATGATAATGATAATGATGAATAATGATAATAATAACAACAATAGTAACAATATTAATACTAGTAGTAATTATAGCAGTAAATAGTAGCAATGGTAGTAGCAATAGCAATAGTAATATAACCTAATAATAATAACTAATAAATAATGATAAGAAATACAATCCCTCCATAGTAATTCTATCCGAGGGCAAGATCTTTCACTGCCATTTTTCAGACAAAATATTGACTCAGTCAATCAATAGTTCAAAGAGTCACCATGTTTCGACCCCTTGGCTGTTTAACCATGTTGGACTGTTTTAATTGGTGAATTGGGTATATATTGATATTGTATATTTATAATAATAATAATAATAATAATAATAATAATAATAATAATAATAATAATAAAATAATAATAATAATAAATAATAAAATAATAATAATAATAATAAATAATAATAATAATAATAATACTAATAATAATACTAATAATACTAATAATAATACTAATAATACTAATAATAATACTAATAATAATAATTATTTTATACAGAATTTTAATGTTTACACATCTTTCTGTGCCTAAAGTTTTATTTTTCTTCTCCACTCGTCTCTCTCCGTCCAATCCATGTCCTCCAGTCTTCTTGCTATCATTCCAGTTCTTATTTCCTGCATCCACGAGTTTCGTGGTCTTCCTTTCCTCCTTCTTCCAGGTGGACACCATTCCAATGTTTTCCTGGGTAATCTTTCTTCTTGCATTCGTCGTAGTGCCCATACCAATTTAATTTCTTATACCGTATATAATATACTGTTGAATAACCAATATTCATTTTTTCTCTTATGACAGTATTTCTTATTTTGTCTAATTTTGAACATCTTGCTGCTCTCCTCAAGAAATCCATTTCCATCGACATAAGTTTTTTGTTCTAAGTTTTTGTTGAATTTCCAAACTTAATAATAATAATAATAATAATAATAATAATAATAATAATAATAATAATAATAATAATAATAATAATAATAATAATAATAGCCTCGTCATGACTAAGTTCATGAAGTACCTGTTCGATTTCCACCCAGACCTTAAAGTTTTTTTCTTTTTTTTTTACTTAAAGAGAATATTTCCTTGGTCGCCAATGGTCTGGAATTTAGGTGAAGTTTACGTTTAAGTAGTCTTCTTGAGCTCCGATAACGTGTATCACCGATCGTATCAACAGAGTACACTTAACTCCGCCCTCCAGGCGATCCAACCTCAGAAATGGTTTATAATTCCGCCGATGCCAGGAGGGAATGATAGACATGTGATAAGACAACTTGGTGGCATTGAACCAATATTAATGATTATGATTATTATACTACTACTGGCATTATTATTATTATTATTATTATTATTATTATTATTATTATTATTATTATTATTGTTATTACTTATTATTTCGGAATGTATCCAAAATATAATGATTTTCCGTCACAGAAATTCACTGAATGCATTCTTAGCGGTCCTCAACATCCTCATATGTAAGTTCACCCATAGACAATGTTTAAATATTTCTCGTCACGTAGAAAAAATATATAGTTAGGCCTACCTATTGCAGAATTAACTATCCTAAAAACTTAAATTCCTCAATTTAATACATATACTAGCTAATACGCGGCCTGCGCTGCTTCAGCGAAATATATAATATGCTTTTCCATTCAGTTGAATAAGTAAAAGGAAAAAACAATTATATCATAATTATTTTTAGATACCCCGTGCTGTTTACCCGGCGTTGGCCGGAAATCTACGTAGTTCGATGTACTTGGTATAAATGAGCTGAAAGATGAAATTCGTTATTTTGAGCTATCCATAAAAGAATACCCACCGTGCGCTTGCTATGCTTGCCCGGGAATCTATTTACCCCGATCTCCTTGGCATCAATGAAAGACAAAAATGGCTATTATGTGTTATCTGTAAAAGATAAACATATGCTGTCGCGGACTTTTTTTGTAGATTTTTTTTAGATATTCAATTCTGTGTACATTATTTTGTGTATTTGTTATGGTTTAGGCAGCGTAAGCCATTTAAGAGTAAAAAAGGGACTTTTTCACGTTTTTCACTACAAAGGGCGTTTTAAGGGTGTAGGAGTTGAGTATCGCAACTCTCTTATAGTCTATGTTCATCCCGGGAATCTCCTGAACGTTTTGCAAAAAACCCATCACAATCGGATCAACGGTATGGCCGCGCATAAAGTACGAACAAACAAACAAACATTGTTATATATTAGAAGATGAAGTGTTAGTATCTTATCCTTCTCTAAAAAAAAATCTATGGATATGTGTGGACAACACCAAGAGTTAAAATACAATTAGATGGACTATTTAACTCGTGCCACAAATGCTAGTCAATGACCAATCACGTTTCAATGAATGTTGTTTTACAACCAATGACAGTCGTGTTTCACCTCGCTCTGTATCGATTTCTCTTTATCAGCTCCTGCTTTTGTGATAAAGAAAGCTCCTCCTTTTTAATGTTCTGAACATTATTTTTCTCCAACAAATACATTGAATATAGCAAATAATGAAAAGATTATTTGATTTTACTGAGTTGTTTACTAAAAAAATAAATCAATAACCCATAATGTTGATTATGATATATAGATTGATGTGTTTCATAATTTCTCCACTTGGGTGCACTCTTACATTATTGCGATCTTATTTGGCAATAAATAATATGATCAAGCAGCAGTGATTGAACATAACCTCATATTTCTGATTTGTTTTCAAACATCGCCGTTTACATTAAATATATAAATATTTTAAAATTACTATAGTTAAACAATGATTTGTGAGTAAACAGCTTAATTTTATTCGTTAAATAGTCCTAACAAATGCCACTCTTGATTTTCAAATTCTCTAGATAAATTGGAAATCACTCGTGGCATTACTTATGAAAAATCATGGAACAAGTTTCGGAATTTAATTACCTCGGCCACCTAATACCTGATATAAGAAATGACACAGAGATAAAAATACAGAAACACAATGCAATAAATTAAGCCATAAAAATAAATTTAGTAAACAAATGTCAACCGCAACCAAATTAACATTACACAATGTAACTGCAAAATCAAGACTGAATAATAGCAGGGAAAATTGGATACTAAATTCTAGAATCAAATTAAAATTGCAAACGGCACAGATGAGATTTTTACTTCCTAGGTTTGATAAAAAATGGATAAGTAGAGAAACACAGATATTCGGGAATACATTAAAAGTTGAAAACATTTGAAAAAAATTGGAATTATTAAAGCAATTGGTTACAACAAGTCCAAAGAATGGATCCATCTTGCTTTCATACATTAGTATTGCAGTTTTAATCTAAAGGATTTCGAGATAAAAGAAGACTAAAATTAAGTTGAACTGACCAACCATACATTGAGATCATATAGGAATAGGTTCAAACGACTTAAACCTAAATATCCTGTTTAACTCGTGCCCCAATCACGTTTCAATGAATTTTATTTTACAACCAAATAAAGTAGTGTTACACCTCGATAATTATCGAATTTTAATTACCAGAATAAAGAAAGCTCCTCATTTTAGTATTCTCAACAGGTTAGAGCATTATTTTGCAGTGACTAACTCTCTAACAAATACATTGGATATAGCAAATAATGAACAGATTCCTCCGACCCACACATTTGATAATTGTGTGTTCAATAATTGTGTTTTTAAAATAATTATTTTACCGATTTGTTTACAAAAAAAATAATAAACTAAAACGTTGGTTATATTGTAGTGTTTGATGTGTTTCAATTTTTGTCAACTAGGGTGCATTCTTTCAATATTGCGATCCTATTTGCCAATAAATAGTATGATAAAGTCGCAGTGATGAACAAATGAAACATAACCAAACATTTCTGATTTGTTTTCAAACATCGCTGTTTGTATTAAATATATAAATACTTTAAAATAACTATATTTAAATAATGATTTGTGAGTAAACATTTTAATTTTATTCGTTAAATAGTCCTAACAAATGCCACTCTTGATTTCCAAATCCTCTAGATAATTTGGGAATCACTCATGGCATTACTTATAACATTTCAGCATTAAAATAAAATGTTTGCACAAAATTAGAAGAAAGTTCTAAAAAAAGACACTTCCTCCACTCGAAAAAAGTGGTTTAGACAAGTATTTTCTCTTTTATAATTCGTAATGTGTAGCAACCACAATAGCATTTTAATAGAGCGAGTGTTACAGTGTTAACAGTTGTTACGAACAAGCTGTGTTCATAGCAGTTGGAATTTTATGGTACAAAGTAACACAGTTATGTGAGAAGTAATTAAACAGTGCAGTGTGGTGTAATCCTTCCTCCATATCTAATTCACTCTTTCCAGGCCAATTAACACGAGTTCCTTCGGGCCACCGTAGAACTGTTAGTACATGTTTAGATTCCACTTGTGCTCAACCCAAATACTCTTTGCGCACAGTAGCGCTTTAATATATCTTCTGAGCTAAGTTCCAGTTGTAATGCAAACAAACCAGATGTATGAATGCATTTTCATTGGTTGAATAATGGCTTATCTTTCAATCGTGTTAGAAAAAAGTAGCTCGCTCTCTAATGCTTGAAATAAAGGAAAATAAAAAAATAATAATGTATATTGTCGCGGATAGCACGGGGTTTCCTTTAACTTATTTGGACTTAAATAAGTACACAGTAGCTTTGTAGAATTTATCTTTTAACTTTAGTTCCTTCTCCACAATTATCACTAAATCTTCAAACACAATTTGATTTAACTATTATTTTTATAACGTTAATCAGATAATTACTTATAACACAGTTGCAGACACAATCCTTCCTCACAGTTATGCTCAATTAACCTCTCGCCATCCAATTTCAGACTCTCGCCGACCAAATATCGCAGACTGACTGACTGGCCGGCGAACGAACGAACTATGTCACGGGTGCCGAGACACCCTAGGCAATATAGGGTCTTACATCATTAGCCCTCTTTACCCATATGAGGACTGGCCGGCCCAAGAATTTCCAAAGAAGTCATTCTTCTAAATTGCATCATCTTATATATAAAAATTAATGTTTGTTTGTTTGTTCGTACTTTATGCGCGGCCATCAGATTGTGGCGGCGGGTATTCTTTTACGGATAACTCGCAATAACGAATTTTGTCTTTTAGCTCATTTATGCCAAGATGATCGAGATAAGTAGGTTCCCGGGCAACACTGGGTAATCAGCACGGGGTTCTTAAAATAATTACGATTTATACAAGCGGGAGGAAAGCTCTCGAAATGGCTTCGCGCAATTTGGGCGCCCAGAATTATGTAGATGTGGATCCTTCTCCAAAGTGAAGGGAGGGGCCGCTAGAAACGTCTGGCAACACATTCCAGACAATTCAAGCGGCTCTGCGGGTCACCAACTCGCTAGGGGCGACTCACCCGCGCAATTCAAACGCCGCTTACACGACATGTAACAATATTATATAGTACATGTCTGTTAGGTCATGTGGAAGAATTTCTTCTTCACTTCACGGGCTAAGCAAACTGCCTGTTCCGCCTCACAGTTGTTCTGTCCATATTTTCACTGGCCTTCCTACATTCCTTGAACTTCTTGGATTGTAGTTAAATGCTGCTTTTGGTAATCTTGTTTTATTCACACTGTCTACATGTCTGAACCATTTAGCTCTAAATTATTTGATTTTACCATATAATTACAATTTTAATACATTAAATGAGCACAGTTTTATTCTTACGCATGCGCAATGCATCAGAATAAGTTGGAATTTCAATTGTTTTAAAATGGCAGCATTTCTATAGCATTTCTTAAACTTTGAAAAGAAAAGTATATGGAAAGCGGAGAGAAACAAATTATTTTGAATATTTTCAAACAGTTAGTGAGAAATATCTCACATTAATCATTGATGAAATGTGAAAATAACAGCAGAATTTACAGGTGAGTCAATATAAATTCCGCTCATAATCGAATTATATCTGTAAATAAAGGTTATCTGTTGATATCATGGAAAGAGCGCAAACGTATAATTAGTTAGGACCATATACAGTGCGATCTGTATAGCATTGGACAACAGACGCGGGGTTTGTGTTGTGCGATGACGAAGGCTTACACCTGCCAGACACGGGACTTGAAATGTACGCAGACTCAGCAGTATACAAGCACATCCTACGCATTCATCGCAGTCAGATTGTATGCTTCGAGTGGATAAGGTGCTGGCTCGCTTTTCCTTGTGTACTGAATGGAGTGTGTATAAGTATAAAGTGTAAACTGTATAATGGCTAGTAATTTTTATACTGAACTACGTGTATTTATTTATGATCAATATTTGTTAATTCAGTCTGCCAGCCAAGCACGAACACTTTTTGAAACACGATTCCTGGGTGTAAAAATTCCGTCACGTTGAAAAGTTCATAATCTGTACAACAAACTTTATAAAGAGGTGTCAATAAATGTATGGACCACGAAGGTGAACAGTTCCAGCACCTGCTTCAATAAAGCTGGTAAATATGACAATTTGTAAAATAGTTACGAAAATGTGTGTGGTTGTATCACCACGATCCTACGTTGTCCGTTACCCGCCGCGAGTTCGTTATACTGAACTACGTGTTAATTTATTATCCATATTCGTTAATTCAGTCTGCCAGCCAAGCACGAAAACTTTTTGAAACACTATTCCTGGGTGTAAAAATTCCGTCACGTTGAAAAGTTCATAATCTGTACAACAAACTTTATAAAGAGGTGTCAATAAATGTATGGACCACGAAGGTGAACAGTTCCAGCACCTGCTTCAATAAAGCTGGTAAATATGACAATTTGTAAAATAGTTACGAAAATGTGTGTGGTTGTATCACCACGATCCTACGCTGTCCGTTCCCCGCCGCGAGTGCGTCTGCAGTGTACAGTGAAATCCCCGCGTCTGCTGTCCAGTGCTTTACTGATCGCACTGTATACATTTTTGCCATAAATAAATAGAAATGGAGGAAACTCCTAGTTATGGTAGCATCTTATGTTGTATTCAATCTTATTTCCCGAAAAAAAAGATGTTGCCTAAGAACAATGTTTCTCTCATACACAATTCAGTCATATAGTGGTTAAAAGTAGCACTATGGTTCTTCCAATTGACGGAATCGGCTGGGTAATAGGCCTATCTTAAACAAGTTTGTTACAGTACAATTGAAACTTACCTCGGAATTAGTTTAGTCAACATTTAACTATTAATGACTAACTTCAATTTTAATTAAGCGGCTTAAAATAATAACCGAGACTATTTTAAAAAAAGAACAGAAGAACAGAGTGAGTGAGAACGGAACGATCACTAATTGCCCATGTTATAACAAATAATTATCGGCTTCGGTGTTCTATGGTAAAGTTTGTTGACTATGGTCCCGACGGCGCGGGTATAAACCAACTGCGGTCCATTGATTTTTTTAGGCACGAATGGGGAATGAAATAGGGGAATGAAAACTCCGTTTAGGAGAACAGGAAAATGACCAGTACGTAGGCCAAGAATGAAGTGGAAGAATGATATTACGCATGGCTTGAAGTGGCTATATTATACAGAGGATGATATTCAATTCTGTGTACATTAATTTGGTATATTTGTTATGGTTTAGGCCGCGTAAGCAATTTAAGCGTCCAAAAAGCTACTTCTTTAGTGCGCCGATGCATTTGTTTTTTTGCTCCGGCCCTGTAGAACGTACGGTAATCTTCATAGTTCCTGGATGGTTTAGATTCACAATTGGGCCCTCTAAAACCATTAGGTTTAGGTGTTCATCTGAAGTGAAAACTCAAAAAACGCTCTTGCGGTCATAGTTTTCGGTGTTTCACAACGGAACTCAGTATATACTATTAAAATAAACAGAGGTAGGTATTAACAAAAAATGGGCGAAATCCGACAATTAGAAGTGGAGGTTTATCCGAAATCCTAGATTAAAACCTGACTGGCAACCACCATGTTTGGTTCGTCTCAGCGTATGCCATACAATTAAATTATCTTTTATATTTCATTTATTTAGCCGTAGCAACGCACGCCGGGTATTTGCTAGTGTTATATAAGTTAATTGTCATAAGTAATGCCACGAGTGAATTCCAATTTATCTAGAGCATTTGGAAATCTAGAGTGGCATTTGTTAGGACTATTTAACGAATAAAATTAATCTGTTTACTCACAAATCATTATTTATATATATTTATTTTAAAATATTTATATATTTAATGTAAACGGCGATGTTTAAAAACAAATGAGAAATGTTTGGTTATCTTTCATTTGTTCATCACTGCAACTTGATAATATTTATTGCCAAATGGGATCGCTATATTGTTAGAATGCACCCTAGTGGAGAAAAAATTAAACACATCAAACTGTATATTATAACCAATATTATAGGTTATTAATTCATTTTTTTCGGAAACAACTCAGTAAAATTAGTATTTAAAAACATAATTATTGAACAGACAATTATCAAATGTGTAGGTCGAAGGAATTTGTTCATTATTTACTATATTCAACGTATTTGTTAGAGAGTCAGTCGCTGCAAAATAATGCTCTGACCTGTCCATAATATTAAAAAAGGAGGAGCTTTCTTTATTTTGGTAATCAAAATTAGATACTTATCAAGGTAAAACACGACTGTGATTGGTTGTAAAATAATATATCTATTATGTATAATTAATCATAATTCTTATTGTATGTATAATTTAACCCTGGTGAAGTGGAAGAGTAGACCTTACGGTCCATCAGATAAAGTAAATAAATAAATAAATAGAAATTAATTGAAACGTGATTGTTCATAGCCTCCGATTTGGGGCATGAGTGAAATCGTCCCAAAAATTAATGAAATGCTGGTAAAAACGCCATTAAAATCTATCAAGGAGTTTTTGAATCCAGAAAGGACAGACTCGCAGGCTCACAGAGGTTTATTTTTATGCATAAGATAAAGATAATTAAATAAAGCAGTGTGTTTGAGGTGAGACGTATCAGTGAGAATAAGGCATATTATGCGTATTTACACCTTTCTTGCGTAACAAAATAAAGGCTATTGAGCTGGTTTCTACATAATAAAGTTGAAGGGTGTAGCCAAGCTGCAGAGGTGATAATATTTTGATATGAACATGAACTTTGGGAGGGGTTTACAAGCCTTCCTACTGTTAACGTCATTCCAGATTCTTGTTTGACTCATTCTTTTGTTTTCCATTTACATAATATTTACATAATAATTACGAAATTATTTTAAAATTCTGTCTTCAATTTTCTCTTGTCATATAATATAGGTCACATCATAATAAGGGGTTGTACACATCGCCACTTGTCTCTTAGTGTACTTTTTTTTAATGCGTTCGTGCGACGCATTGTGAAAACATTAATTTCTCTGTCACTTGTAATCTTAAACTTGGTTCATTAGATACACCCTACCTTACTCGTAATGATATCCTCAGCGCTAATGCCGCCTTCAACAGAGATATAAAAAGTCCGTCACGCAGAACTGCGTAAATTAACCAAATTCTTCAAGTCGAATTTATGTCCGATTTTTCTGGTTTAAGTTGCATGTCTTTATTTCGTTTAACCTTTATATTGAAATATTTAACTAACTCACTGGTACTATCGAACCCGTAGGTTCATGGCCACACGGACATAAGCTCTCCATACATCCCTATCCTGAGCTCGTGTTTTCCAATCATCCCTGTATAATCTACTTCCCTCAAATCATATTTAATGTTATTCTCCCACCTTATTCTTAGTCTACCAACTGGGCCTTTCCCTCCCTAGTTTTCCTACAAGAAGCTTCCATACACGTCTTTTATTCCCCATTCGTGCCATATGTGTCAATCGCAGTCTACGAGACTTAACTGTTCTTATTATATCTGGCTTCCTATAAAGACCACGTAGTACATTGTTATGTAGTCTTTTTTCATTCACCTGTCTGTTCATCTCTCTCTTTTTTTTTAATCCTAAGAACTTTAGTCTCGATAGCGATTATAATTTTAAAATTTCAGTAAGTAAAACAAAAGTAATGATATTTTGTGGAATAAACACTCTGCGTGCAAAAATAATAATTAGGGACGAAATTATTGAACAAGTTAATATTTAGGATGTGATATCAGCTATGGATGTGATAAAGATATTAAACATAAAACTAATCAGTTTCATGCTTTTTGTGGCAAATAAGTAGAACATTGAATAATAAAGCCCATAAGAAAACAAAATTAAAATTTTATAAAACAATGGCGGTCCGTGTCCTTTTGTATGGGAGCGAATCTTAGATTATCACTACCAAACAAGAAAGTCAAATCCAAGTAGCCGAGATGAAATTTTTTTAAGAAGAGTAAAAGGATGCACTAGAATGGACCAGAGAAGAAACGAGGATATCTGTGAAGAACTGCAGATCTACTCCATAAAAGAAAATATATCTAACAACAAGATTCAGTGGAAAGAACATGTAGAAAGAATGGAAGAAAGTAGATTACCTAATAAAATCTTACATTATTTTTCAAGAGGAAGAAAGGATGTCGGACGTCCTCTGAAGAGATGGTCTTGTATCTATTAATGAAAATGGAACAGGCAACTAATGCCTAAATCGGGAAGTGAAGAAGAAGAAGACTTTATTCTCGAATACTAGTAATCTCCTTTCCTCCCTTAAAGTAACCGTCTATGTTTCGCATCCATATAATATAACTGCTAGAATAATAGTTTTATATATTTTCAGTTTAACGTTTTTTGAAAGGAGTTGGGAAGTCAAGAGTCTCTGTAATGCATAATAGCACGCATTTCCAGAATTGAGCCTTTGTTTAATTTCCTTGTGCATCTCATTCTTATTTGTGATTATTGTTCCTAGGTATTTGAATTCAGTCACATCTTCAAAATTCCCCTCATTTATCATTAGCTGTCCATTTTCGTTATATAATTATATTTCTATGTGTGACCATATATTTAGTTTTATTGATATTTACTTTGTCCCAATTTCTTAGTGTTGCTCAATAGTGTGTGCATGTTGACCTTTAGTATCTCCTCCCTATCGCCCAATGTATTCTTCTTGTAAGTTCATGTTTTTCCCTTAACAGAGATTTAGGCGCTCTCCCCCTACAGGGAAGAATTTGAACCATACTATCTTAGTTACACTTGTGTTCGTATAGATGTCAATTAAGTGGTCCGTGGTCAGCGTTCCGCCTCATACTGACATCTAGGAAACCAAGGCAGTACTAGGACGGGAAAATTCGGTAAATTTTGCTTAGAGGCCTTTTCATTCAGGCTTAAGGATCTTTTACGAGCCTGAAAATCTTCAGACTCGGGACTCACGGCTTAAAGTCCCTCCCAAAGGACTTGCTCCTTGGATTTTTCCATCCTAAAAAATCCATCGACCCGGCCGGGTTTGAACCCTTGGGACCAGAGGCAAGGGCCATGACCACTAGTCCACCGCGGCCGACCCAATATATATATATATATACATTAGTCAATACCCGGTGTGCGTTGCAACGCCCAAATAAATGAAATACTAAAGGTTGATTAAATTGTATGGTATACGTTGAGACGAACCAAATATGGCGGTTTTCAATTTCGGATTTCAGGTAAACCGCCACTTCTAATTGTCGGATTGTGCTCAATTTTGGATAATATCTAGCTCGGTTTATTTAATAAGATATATTGATTTTCGTTGTGAAACATCGAAAAAACAGCTAGAGCAATTTTGAAATTTTCACTTCAGGTGAATTCTTGGACCTAATGGTTTTAGAAGGTCCAGTTGTGAATCTAAACCATCCAGAGACCTATTCAAATACATAAAAAAATCATTAAAACCGGTTCAGTTGTTTAGGCAGATTTTAATTTCGGATTTCTGGTAAACCTCCAATTTTAATTGTCGGATTTCGCTTATTTTTGGTTAGTACATACCTCGGTTTATTTTAATAGGATATACTGAGTTTCGTTGTGAAAATTGGAAGAAGAAAAAAACGCTAGAGCGATTTTTAAATTTTCTCTTCAGGTGAACTCCTACCTTTAATGGTTTTAAAGTGTCCAATTGTGAATGTAAACCATCTAGGGACCCAATCAGACACACACAAAAAATTAAACAAAATCGGTACAGTCGTTTAGGCAGTTTTTAATTTCGGATTTCTAATTGTCGGATTTCGACCATTTTTGGTTTATATAATAATAATAATAATAATATAATTAATATAATAATAATAATAATAATAATAATAATATAATAATCATATAATAAAATAATAATAATAATAATAATAATAATAGCTTTATTTACCTGGCAGAGTTAAGGAATTAAGGCCTCGTCTACCACTCCACCAGGTTTTAAAAAAATACAAACAAAAAAATAGTCTTAAATCTAATTACAATATATATAACAAACGATTACAATGTATGAATACAATACAATTTATAATTATAATGTATATTTGATTTACTCTAAATTTAAAAACGAATTAAATATATAATAATGTACAATATATATAAAAAAACGAGGAAAAGATTAATGAACCTAGTATAAAATTTAAGTAAATAGAGAAAAACTAATTATTAGACAACAGGTAACTGTATAAGCGTGACTTAAAGGTACCAAGTGTGCGGCAACCCCTGATATCTTGAGGAAGGAGATTCCAGGAGCGGGCAGAGGCTACTGTGAAGGAAGTAGAATAGGAGGAAGTGCTATGAAGAGGAATTGTTAGCAGGCTGCTATCTTGTGACCTAGTGTCAATATTGTGGTAGGAGGATAACTTCTCAAATCTGAACGCCAGGTAACCTTGGTTTAATAGGATGTACTGCGATTCGTTGTGAAACATTGTAAAATATGACCGCTAGAACGATTTTTAAATTTTAACTTCTGGTGAACTCCTATATTTAGTGGTTTTAGAAGGTACAGTTGTGAATGTAACGATGGAGGGGCGCAACTAGACACACACATACACACACACACACACACACACACACAATTTAATCAAGATCGGTCTAGTCATTTAGGAGGAGTAGAATGACAAACACACGTATAGAAGAATTGTATATATATATATATATATATATATATATATATATATTTATTTATTATAACTATATTTTTGACATTTGGCAATGAAGGCAAATATGACAAGAAAAGAAAAAGAAAAATCCTGAGTTGGGATTTGAACCCGGGTCTCTAAACACTGTACGTTTAGCGATCTAACCATATGAGCCACTCAAAACATTTATTTTTATTATATGCGTACATATGTACTACATATTTAAGAAAAATAAATGTTTGTGTTAGGATACCTGAGGTGGCTCAGATCGTTAAAGACTACATATATAAGAAAAATAAAGTTTGTGTTAGGGTACCTGAGTGGCTTAGTTGGTTAGAGCGCTAAATGTACACACTTTAGAGACTCGGGTTCAAATCCCGACTCAAGCATTTATTTTTCTTTTTCTTTTTTATGTCTATATATATATATATATATATTATGTTGCAGATTTTCGCGGATATAAGTATGAATATGAAAGTTTTCTTGGGTTTTCCGCGTCTTGGATTCAAGTTCCTTGATAATGGCATGTGCGATCATGCCGAAACGTCGGAATCAGTGGCCAGAGGCCGAACTTGAATCCCAGACGCGGAAAACTCAAGAAAACTTTCATATATATATATATATATATATATAATATATATATATATATATACAGATTTTCAATGTTTACGCATCTTTCTGTGCCTAAAGTTTTATTTTCCTTCTCCACTCGACTCTATATCCACTCCATGTCGTCCAGTCCTGTTGTTCTCATTCTTCCTATTTCTTGCATTCACTTGTTTCGAGGGCTGCCTTCCTTTCTTCTTCGAGGTGTACACCATTCCAATATCCATTTTTGTGGGTAATCTTTATTCTTGCATTCGTCATACGTGTCCATACCAATTTAATTGCTTCTATCCTACATAATCTTGTATTAATATTTAATATTCATTTTTTCTAATATGATATTATTTCTTACTTTTTTTTGTAACATATTACTGCTCTCCTCAAGAAATCCAGTTCCATCGACATAGGTTTTGTTGAATTTCCACACTGCAGCTCCATATGTGAGACAGTACTTCTCATTGTTGAATAATTACACGCTTTTATTACCTTGACCTGTATCTATCTATGTGACGGAATCTTTTAACGCGATTTTCACCCACTTAAAATCATTGGATCGACTTAAAACTTTGTATACTTGGTAAAGGACCCGTGACAATACAATAATTTCATATTTAGTTTCTAAAATCCTGACCAGAATCATTAGAAAATAAAAAAAAAGTGTATTTGTATCTATGTAACGGAATCTTTGAACCCGATTTTCACCCACTTAGAAACATTGTATCGACTTGAAACTTTGTATATTTGTAACGGTCCCGTGACAATACAATAGTCTCATATTTTGTTTCTAAAATTCTGGCCAGAATCGTCAGAAAAAAAATGAAAACTGATATAATAGTTTGCGGACTTGTCAATCGTTATATGAGCCCATTTGGTAGAGCGGTTGAACTTACTATTATATAATTTCAGTAATCCATAGCTCGCTGGTTCAAATCCGGCTGGGAGGATTTTTGTGTTTTAGAAGAGTATTACTTTTAGTTCATACTACAATAGTTAAAGTGGTCAACAAAAAATCATCTCCAACACATATAGAATAAAACTAAAGTTATCAACAAAAAGAAAATAATTTTACCATCAAAAGCGTGGGGTGCTCTATATCAATTTATATATTTGGTAATAAACAGATATTGCTAAAAGTAAAGTCTCTTGGAAGAAAATGTAAAAATCATAAAAGCACCCACGCTTTTGATGGTAAAATTATTATTTTTTTTGCTGATAACTCTAGTTTTATTATATATGTGTTGAAGATGAATTTTTTTGTTGACCACATTGATTTTATCCCAAGCGTGTTGGAAATTAAAATTATTTTTCATTTTTTAGTTCGGTTTTGTAATAAAGCGTTTTTTTTTTAGTTTTTTTAAACTATTATTTATATTATTGATTTCGTACATCTCAATGATGGATAAATCATATTTGAAGAGAAAAATTATACGCTCAGACCGGGACTTGAACCCGGGACCCTTGGTTCTCTAGACCAAGTGCTCTACCAACTGAGCTACCTGAGCAAGTACCGATCTAAACGCAAATCTTTCTCTATATACATTGTAATTCCCATCCACCAAATGCTGTGAAGCCATGCTTCTATCTTGCAAATGGCAGCTCCTTTATTAAGAAGACATATTTGGGAATTATACATTACAGCCAGTACGGCTGTATATAGAGAAAGATTTGCGTTTAGATCGGTACTTGCTCAGGTAGCTCAGTTTGGTAGAGGCACTTGGTCTAGAGAACCAAGGGTCCCGGGTTCAAGTCCCGGTCTGAGCGTATATTTTTTCTCTTCAAATATGATTTATCCATCATTGAGATGTACGAAATCAATAATAAAAACTTGGAAAAAGCCGTACTGGCTGTAATGTATAATTCCCAAATATGTCTTCTTAATAAAGGAGCCGCCATTTGCAAGATAGAAGCATGGCTTCACAGCATTTGGTGGATGGGAATTACAATGTATATAGAGAAAGATTTGCGTTTAGATCGGTACTTGCTCAGGTAGCTCAGTTGGTAGAGCACTTGGTCTAGAGAACCAAGGGTCCCGGGTTCAAGTCCCGGTCTGAGCGTATAATTTTTCTCTTCAAATATGATTTATCCATCATTGAGATGTACGAAATCAATAATAAAAACTTGGAAAAAGCCGTACTGGCTGTAATGTATAATTCCCAAATATGTCTTCTTAATAAAGGAGCCGCCATTTGCAAGATAGAAGCATGGCTTCACAGCATTTGGTGGATGGGAATTACAATGTATATAGAGAAAGATTTGCGTTTAGATCGGTACTTGCTCAGGTAGCTCAGTTGGTAGAGCACTTGGTCTAGAGAACCAAGGGTCCCGGGTTCAAGTCCCGGTCTGAGCGTATAATTTTTCTCTTCAAATATTATTTATATATTTGTAAGTTACTTCTCCTGGTTGCATGTCTTTTCGATAGTACACTATTTAACATTGCTGCTACTCGATATTTGCACGGTTCAAATTCGAAGAATTCTTAACTGAATTTAATTCGTGTACAAACCAAGCGTTAATTCAAATTACCGAATCATGGGAAACCTACGTTAATAATAATAGAATTATTATGTATTTATTTATTTAGACTGACAAAGTTAAGGCCTTAGTATAAATGTTATAGGCCGAGACAACATCAGACCGCTATCTTGTGTCCATGATATTTATCAACACCCATGATCCGGTAATTTAGATTAACTCGTTTATACGCGAATGAAACACAGTTAAGAATTCTTAGTAAACTGTTGGTTCATTTTTGAGCCGCACATTAATCTATGTTTGCCGAACGAGGACTTTGATTATAATTTCCTTGTTAAAGAATGGCGTCTAGATTTTATACCTAAAGCTGTGCACACTACTAATTGAGTTACTTAAACAATTATTTTTGGATAATGAAAGTATGTATGTGAATGTTATGATGATATTGTGTTGAAGAAAGTGCCACCGCCCACTGCCATCTTTAAATGTCATTACTAACAGTTCATGGTGTAAAGAAACAATTGCACATTTTCAGGTGGCTAAGTATAGATAAACGAGACATTTAAAAGGTGATGATAACACAGTATTGTATTAACTGCTAATGATTCTCTACCATGCTTTGACATGACTAACAACTTTTTAGCGTTATGTAGCAACTAATTAAGCTACTTTTGTTATTCTCTAATATCTTCATAATGTTCAGTTTGTTCTTCAGGGCACACAGATTTGGGTTTAAAAAAATTGATTTTTTTCTTTTTGCATCAAAAAATCCAGGAAGGTATATTTTATCGATGTGTAATATTATTTTGTTGATTTTGGACATTTAAACCCATAAAATTGCTTTTAAAAATGGCGTTTCTGTGTTATGATAATGTGCACATTTTTTGTTTTTTGCATTTTCCCCGTAAACTTGTATTTTTTCATATTATTTTACACTTTTCTCTGAAACTATGAAAGATAGGATAATAATTTTTGCATGGATATGCGGTTTTGCAGTTTTTCCTTGCAACCATGTGCAGAGGTTAACTGACTTATGTCGCACCCTGTGTTATGACCAACTTTCTTGGGAGATTGCACTTATTTTAAGGTTTTTAATATCCTTATTTATGTTTTTAAGAATTTTAAATGTTTGTGACAGTGGACGGTGATAACATGTTCTACAAATGCAACAAATGCATTCCAATTTTGTCTGTCTTTTTTCCTAACTTCTGTCAAAAACTCCCACATAATTTTTCATGCTCCCACATAGATACTTACGGTTGAATACCATAACATATGGAATTTATTGACATTTCGGAAGAAAGGAAATAATACATTTTCATTCATATTGCGCACGGGCCTGCTTGGCCGTACGTGCATTGTTCTTCATGAATAAAATAAAATATAAACATACTAATAAATAAACAAATACATACATGACTACACACCTACACTCATACATAAAAATACATAAAAATAATGAATGTATATAAGTCTACGTCTACAGTACATACACAATAATACACATCTACACTCATATATAAAAATACCATGTGTATTAGGGTGTCCAAAAAAATCTAAGTTTTCAATTTAATTGGCGTTTACTTGATGAAAATCCATAACTCGCTTAATTAAATAATCTAAGTATTTTATTTTTAACGCATGCCCTCTTAATTTATTTGTATAATGTTAAAACAATTGTAAGTACAATTTGGTGTATGTAGACCCACGGTAACCCGTGCCGACTTGTTTCGAAACATGTCAGTACTTGCTAACTAAGGCGAACAAAATTTGAATAATAATGTTTTTTTTGTTGTAAAATAGTAAATAGTTATATACATATTGATGTTTTATTTACTAAATAAACTTTTATTTTTAGAATTCTTCTATATTAATCCAGTACAAATTGTCATGTCTTATGTTTGACATGAAGTCGGCACGGGTTGTCAGGATCCAATCGCGATTATATTTGTTATTTGAGTTATTAAGGTCAAACAGAAAACAAATAGAGGGTGTGCGTATTTGATTTTGCGTAAAAATATCTCCTTTATGTCTTGGGACACCCTAATGTGTATAGATGAAAAGAAGGTATCTCATTTTGTATATTAATAATTTTGAAAAAAAATTCTACAGACCAGATTTAAAAGAATCAGACACTCTCACACTCGCATTCACATACCACGTCCATCCCTGCAGACAGCAAATGCACTATCAGGCTATTCAACTTATTAAGACTACTTTAATAATTACTGTACCTTATAGGAGGATTTTTTGTTGCAGATTTATGAAACATAAGAGCCCTGAAGTCCGATACGGTTAGTATTTGGATGTCTGCACATCGCCATGAAAATATATTGTGAGTACTCTTTTCTCTGTCTACAAAGGATCCAAAATTATAAAAATCCTACATTTATGTAGTATAGACTTTCCTTTTGATATCACTATTGGGTGAAATGTGTACAGTAGAAGTTAAATCTAAATCAGTGTTTCCCAACGTTGGGAGGGGGGGGGAGGCAATTAGAAAATTAGCTCGCCAACACACATCCGACCGCGATTGCGGTCTATCGATTCCTCTCGAACTGACAAAGAAATTGTCAACCATCGCATGCCGAAACGTATTTTGAAATTTTGTCCCACAGAGACACTGTGATGTACGAAAGCCGTGTCCAAAAAATTATGTAATTTTAAAGTGCAAGACACAGAAATCGATGCCAGAATCCAACAATGGCAACCCACTGTACGGAGCAGATGTACATCCCTGCATGAGTTAAGCACAGAGTGGAGTAAGGCGGGAAGCGGCACGGATAGCGGGTAGTAATAGTTTTGCAGTGAAAGCTAAAGGCGAAGCTTCGCAGAAAGTTTGCAGTTTCTTTCTTAGTATTCCTTTTCATATTTTAATAAATTTGCTTTATTGTACGTTGATTAATTTCTGCATGTGCATTGAATAATGTAATGCTGCGGCCATTTTAATTTCAGCTAACAAATAGTTACAAGATTTAACTGCTCGCAAGAGGGCAATTAAGGTAACTGAGAGTTTTAACAGGTTGTTGGCATTAACCAATGTTGATTCAATACAAAATTCTGTTAAATTTATGTTAAATCATTTTAACAAACAATTATTTTAGCAGTATAACTGATTAAACTCGACCAATAAGTTGTAAACCTGATCATGATGATGATTGTTAACCCTTAAATTGGCAAAACACAAATTTCTTGTGTCCATTATTTAAATGTGGCTGACCGCAGTGAAAACGGAGTATTGTATAAATGTTAATATGTTGAACTGTGGATGAGTGAGGAGAAATTATTCTTCCTATGTACAGTATTTGAATACAGCCACTTCTTTAAAATTTCCCTCATTTACCATTTATTGTCTATTTGCATTATGTAATGTATTTGCAGATGTGACCTTCTATTTAGTTTTATTGATGTATATTTCTAGCCAAATTTCTTGGTGTCACTCAACAGAATGGTAATTAAACATATATACATTCGTTACTTTAATTGAAACAATTAAACTATCCTATGAACACTTTTCACAATATCACGTACACTCATATGTTGTATGATTAGACACGCATATAAGTGTATATTTTTGTTCGTTTTCTTCTAAATTATTTTTTTTCAAATGACCTAGGTTATCATTTCGACAGTGCTCTCCCTGGCATGGCGTAGTTGTAACCCATTTCCGAGGTTGGGGTGCTTGGAAGGCGGGGTTACGCTGCCTCGATGATACGAGAGTTGATGATGATGGTAATGATGCGCCAGGAGAGGCCTTAAACTAAACTTAAGCTAATTAGGTGAATATGATATTGATGATGATGGCCAGATGGTGTTCGGGGACCGTTTGGGCTTTAAAGTTTCCTGACATTCATCTTACAGCTGAGGAAAAAACCTCATCCAGGAAACTTGTCCCGACCGAGGATCAAACCCGGGCCCGCTGCATGACAAGACAGCACGCTACCTCGAGAGCACAGCGGTGGACCTATTTAAAATATCAAATTAATTAAACCAACTGATGAATATGAGGGTTAATTCACTAATTTTTTTTATTTTGTTATTTAAAATTGAGATTTATTAATTTTAAATTTATTTGAAGTTATCAAAAATGAGAAAGTGGTCCTGGTCTGGATGCACCTTAAAGAGAAGCTGCCCCTGGTTATACGTGTGATCCACATATTTTTGTAACGCTGGGCTATGAATTAGCAAGAATTAATGTTGTTGTGCGTTTCAATCAATTCGTGACTTTAAGAAGGTTAAAAGAAAGAAAGCCATTGCAACTATAGCCTCCAGCAAATTCTATAATACCTTATTATACTGTAACAAAGGTAAGGTATTACGTTCATATTTTTGCATCAGAATTTAGAAGTCTTGGTACGTACACGCCTCAGCAAGTTTCTCGATGGCACGAGGTGGATGTCAGCGCCGTTTTATACTTGAGAGCGTCACGCACATGCCTTGTAATGCTAGTGTTTTGAATAATACTATCGAAGGTGGAGCACTTTTTTTTTGTATCGCAGTTTTGAAACAGTTTCAGTATAAGTAGGGTCTCCATTCGCAATTTAAAAGTTAAATATAAAATTATACAACCAATACCTGCAGGCAACGGTCCAAAAATGAATATTTAGTAGAACGTAGCACGCATAATGTTAACAAGTACGCCAGGGAAGAACTTAGTACACTAAGTAATTTCTTAGCAAATCTAATAATAATTCAGTGTTGCTGGCTTACGGAACAAATCTTTCATTTGTTAACTCTACAACCACCAAGCATGGGCAAAAACTGCCCATACGTTTTTCTATTTTTTAAAAGTATTTAAAAATATCCTCATATTTGTTATCCACCTCATACACCACATTCTATATTTATCCATTTAAAAATATCAACATTTTAGACGAAACAAATCCAGTTTTGTGCTATGACCAAAATTCTAATAGTTTTTGAATTGCATTTTGGTTGCCTGTATTCATTTTTTTGAGCATTGTTGATAATAAAAAATTTAACATTTATATTTTCGTAGTCATTCTTTAAGTTGCTAAATTTGGTAAACTACTTTGCCGCTGAGGAAGCGTTGTCCAGGGTGCACCACGTGGAGGTGAGTTTACCGTTGCACTAACAACTGCTACACTCCATCAACGCTACTGGGATGCAAGAGGGAAAATGATCTCACTGCAAACCTCCTAATCTACTTAAGATTATTCTATTTATATTTTATAGTGTTTTTATGTTATTGTTTCTATTGTGTATAGTTATTATACTTACTTACTCACTGGCACTATCGAACCCGTAGGTTCATGGCCGCGCGGATATAAGCTCTCCATACATCCCTATCCTGAGCTAATGCTTTCCAATCATTCCCTGTATAATCTACTTCCCTCAAATCATAGTTAATGTTATTCTCCCACCTCATTCTTGGTCTACCAACTGGGCGTTTTCCCTCTGGCTTTCCTAGAAGAAGCTTCCATGCAAGTCTTTCATTCCCCATGCGTGCAACATGTCCTGCCCATCGCAGTCTACGAGACTTAACTGTTCTTATTATATCTGGCTTCCTATAAAGACCATGCAGTTCATTGTTATGTAGTCTTCTCCATTCACCTGTCTGTTCATCTCTCTTTGGTCCAACAATTTTCCTAAGTACTTTATTCTCAAATACTTGTAATCTCCTTTCCTCCCTTAAAGTAAGAGTCCATATTATACATATGTTAATAAGGTCTGTCATTTGGGTGAATGATCGGTATTTCAAGTGCCCTGCATAAAATAAATAAAATAATATTTTCATAGTGGACTAGTGGTTATGCTCCTTGCCTCTGGTCCCGAGGGTCGCGGGTTCAAACCCGCCTGTGTCAGTGGATTTTTTTGGATGGAAAAATCGAAGGAGCAATTCCTCCGGGAGACTTTAAGCCGTGGGTCCGGAGTCTAAAGATTTTCAGGCTCGTAAAAGATCCTTAAGCCTGACGAAAAAGGCCTCTAAGCAAAATTTACCGGGTTTCCTGTCCTAGTACTAACTTGGTTTCCTAGGTGTCAGTATGAGGCGGAACGCTGACCACGTGCCACTCCGACATCTATACGAAAACAAGTGTAACTAAAAGTAGTAGGATCTTGGCCACGCGGACATAAGCTCTCCATTCATCCAGACACCCGTATCCTAATATAAAGTTTTGCAATCATTCCTTGCACGATCTACCTCAATCAGATCATAGTTAATATTATTCTCTCACCTCATTCTTGGCCTGCATACTGGGCGCTATCCTTCTGGTTTACCTGCAAGGAGCTTATATGCCCCTTTTTCATTCCCCATTCGTTCGACATGTCCTCTCCATTACAGTCTACGCGACTTAACTGTTATTATATCTGGTTTTGGTATAAATATTAAAAAACGAAAGGTTGAATTCGTTAGACAACGAAATCGGACCATTAGATTTCGGACGTAACCACTGTAGTGAAAAAATTAAAAATCTCTATTGGAAGTATCCAGCTATATGGATGCGAAACATGGATTCTTACTTTAAGGGGGGAGAAAATATTACGAGTATTTGAGAATAAAGTTCTTAAGAAAACATTTGGACCAAAGAGAGATGAACAGACAGGTGGATTGAGAAGACTACATAATAGTGAGCCACATGGTCTTTATAGGAAGCCAGATATAATAAGAACAGTAGACTGCGATAGGGAGGATATGTGGCACGAATGAGGAATGAAAGACGTGCGTGGAAGTTTCTTGTAGGAAAACCTGAGGGAAAACGCCCAGTTGGTAGACCAAGAATGAGGTGGGAGAATAACAATAACTATGATTTGAGGGAAGTAGATTATAGAGGGAATGATTGAAAAACATCTCAGGATAGGGATGTATGGAGAGCTTATATTCGCGCAGCCATGAACTTACGGGTTCGATAGTATCTGTCGGTTAGTTTAATTAGAATCACAGATATATATATATATATATATATATATATATATATATATATATTATTTCCAGATACATTTAACGCTTTTCACCAACGTGACCACTACAAACAATAATATTATTAGAGTCAGGATTTGTATGTACTAAAGGTAAGATGGCAACATATTATGACGAGAAGTTAGACTTCTGTCTTTTATCTTGTTTCACACGCAAAAAGTTGGATAATATATACTATCTGAATTGCAACCTTATCTTTTATTACATAAAAAGTATGACTCTAGTTATATTGGAGTGATAAAATAGTACGTTACGATGAGGGGTTGGGAAGTGGTTTTTGCAGAAGCGAGGAAAATGTTTAAAAACCGAGCGATAGCGAGGTTTTTAATTTCTGAGATTCTGTAAAACACTTCACAAACATGCGTTGTACATTATTTTTAGCGCGATGGTGTTTTCAAAATAATAAATAATACTAAAGTAATAACATCTTTGTTGGAAATATTTGCGCCCATTATGAACAACCGACTAACGTCAACAGTGTGGGCAATGTTTATTAGTTGAAACTACAGCAGGCCGTGACACCAATTAGTGATAAAATGGCGGAAAGTACGTATTTATTGTTTTATATTGTTTCAAATAAAGTTCAGTTCATTTAAAATGCAGTGATTTGTTTCGTATAGTGTATATTAACACTGTCTTTTGGATATATTTTTGTATATATATTGTACATGGTATACATAGAGGACAGTGGTTTTATTTCCCACACTTCCGACACGTGGTTTGTAATATGTAATATTACAGTATAGTTATTTAGGTTGGCAACCCCGAAATGTAGGAAGTTGAACTTTCAATCATGGTCGCCATTGTTGTAAGTACGACAAAACGCACCGTGCAAAAAACGTATTTAATATATCTAGGAAGTGGTTTTGCCCTCACAGAGGTTGCCAGTATTTGATAATATTTGAATATGACAATGGAACCGCCTGCTCCACCCATATTAGGAACATTGTTATTGTGGGGTCTAAAGTGTTACTAAACCAGTGTTTTAAGGTACAACGCATGGCTTGTCTGATGAATATGTAACGATATACCGTTACATGACGCCCTGGGTTATGTAACAGGGCGATGTTACCCTAATTGTGCATGACTCGTGTTGTGAGTACCTACAAATTGTGACACGTGTATATTTGAGATGAATAACTACATAAATCCAACAACGCTTGATAACAAATGAAAACCTTTTTCTGATTCTTGCATGAAACCAAACTGAACTCAATATATTGCTATACTTACGAAAAAAAATCCGTCAGGCATTTGCTGTGCATGTAAGCAAATTTCTCAGTAAGTCTAAATATGATTCGAAAAATAATTTAACAACAAAAATAACAGGATGTCACGTATACGAGAAAATAAACCACAAAATTCACTAACATGCTAAACAAAACTTGACAAAAATAGCTTTTATAGCCGGAAATAAGCTAGGCAAGATAATAAAAAATACTATTGAAGAATATTTGAAGAGAAAAATTTTCGCCTAGACCGGGACTCGAACCCGGGACCCTTGGCTTTGCGGGCCAGGTGCTCTACCAACTGAGCTACCGAGGCGAGTTACGATCTAGACGCAAATTTTTCTCTTATGTACGTTGTAATTCCCTCGCGCCAAATGCTTGAAACCATAGCTTCTATCTTTGCAAATGGCGGCTTCTTAGTTAAGAAGACATTTATTGGGAATTTAACACTACTTTATAGCCAGTAGGGCTTCTATTGACGATTTTATTATTAATTTAACACTTCTCATAGAAGGATAAATTATATTTGAAGAGAATTTTTTTTTTTTGAAGAAAACAAATTTTGCGAGATAGTGCGTTTTGTCGTACTTATCAGCAATGGCGACCATTATTGAAAGTTCAATTTCCTACATTTGAGGGTTGCCAATCTAAATAACTATACTGTAGTATTACATTTACATCCACGTGCGGGAAGTAAAACCACTGTCCTGTATGTATACTACGTACAATGTATATATATAGAAAATATCCAAAAAAGACAGTGTTAATATACATTATACGAAACAAATCACTGCATTTTAAATCAACTGAATTTTATTTGAAACAATATAAAACAATAAATACGTACTTGCGGCCATGATATCAATATTTGTTCTCAAGGCCTCCTGTTGTTTCAAGTAATAAACATTGCCCACACTGTTAACGTTAGTCAATTGTTTATAACGAACGCAAATATTTCCAACAAAGATGTTATTATTTTACTATTATTTATTATTTTGAAAACCCCATCGCGCAAAAAATAATGTACAACGCACGTTTATGAAATTAAAAAGCTCGCCTCTGTTTTTAAACATTTTCCCTCGATTCTGTAAAAGCCACTTCCCAATCTCGCATCTTAATATACTATTAACAACAAATGACTATATAAACTAGCGTGTAAAGGTTGCAATAAATTTTACGTAGAAATAACTAAGTTACTAGAAGTTGAAGAAGTGGCTGAATTCAAATACCTAGGAACAATAATTACAAACAGGATCGAGATGCACAAACAAAGTAAACATAGTCTTAATTCTGGAAATGCATGCTATTAAGCAATACAGGTACTCTTGTCATCCCAACTTTTCACAAAAAATTTAACTGAAAATTTAACTGAAAATATATAAAAAGTCCACTGCTGTGGTTTCGAGGTAGCGTGCTGCCTTGTCACGCAGCGGGCCCGGGTTGGATCCCCGGTCGGGGCAGTTTTTCTGGGTAAGGTTTCTATCGGGTTTTTCCTCACCTGTAAGACTAATGTCAGGAAAACTTTAAGGCCCAAACGGTCCCCGAAATCATATGGCCATCATCATCGTCCTTATCATCTTATCATCATCCTTCACCGGTGTGGAAAGCAACGGGAAGCTACCACACCTACAATTCCCTAGTAAAACTGCAAAGCATAGCATGAAAATGCTATGATTGAAGTGAAAGACCTGCCCTCGGACAGAATTACTATGGATGGATATATAAAACTGTTATTCTCCCAGTTATATGGAGCGATACATGGACTCTTACTTTAAGGAGGTGGAAATATTACGTGTTCTTAGGAACATTTTTGGACCAAAGAAAGAGGAACAGACATGCGAATGGAGAAGACTACTTAACAGTAAGCTAAATTATATTTATAGGAAAGTAGATACAATAAGAACAGTTAAGTCTCATAGACTGCGATGGGTAGGACATGTGCCACGAATGGGGAATGAAATAAGGCAATGGAGGCTGTTTATTGGAAAGCCAGTGGGAAAACGCCCAGTTGGTAGACCAATAATGAGGTGGGAGAATAACATTAACCATGATTTGAAGGAAGTCAATTATGCAGGGGATGTTTGGAAAACATTAGCTCAGGATAGGGATGTATGGAGATTTTATGTCCGCGCGGCCATGAACCTACAGGTTCGATAGTGCAAGTGAGTTGTATTAGTTGTAATATTAAATTTAAATATATGTTTTGAAATATTTCAAATATGCAGAAGATACCGTAAATCAAATTATGCCAAACATAATCAAAGAAGGATATCATATGCAAGATATAGGCAACACCCTCACAATACTGCACAGAGAATGGAACCCAGAAAGCATAAACATAATGGAGGAGTTAGAGAGTTTAAAGGAAGTTGACAACAGTTTAAATTTAAACGACGACCCATCCAGTATACATAATTCTATCTACAATATCATTACAAATCAATCAGAAGGACAAAAACCTGCTGAGGATGGGACTGGTACCGAAAGGCTTACAATGTTTTATCATCATCATATCATCATGAACATTTTCGTAGGATCTGTCGCCAGTAGTTTACTCATGGTGATCTTGGAGAATTCATCTATGTCTTGGCCTTCCCAAATCTCTCCTTCCCTGTGGTTGTATTCCTTCCTCAGAACATGTGGTTTCCAATTTTGTTGATATTCTGTTATATCATATAATGTATTTTCAACTTTCAATTTTTTTCTGATATCAATATTTCTTTGATGATATAACCTTGTGAATACAAGAAGCGGTCTCAAAATCTCACACGTACTGCTTGCAATTTCTTTTTATCTCTCTGATTCAGGACCCAAACTTTACATCCATATTTAAGAGCTGGTTTTGAAATAATATGTAATCTTAATTTACTTTTGTTGACATTGATTTTCCAAAATTTATGTTTATTATGCCATTTAATTTATTATATGTTTTTTTCTAATTTTATATCCCTTTTGTTTTCTGAAATTATGTTTCCAAGATATTTAAAATTAGATTGGCATACTTATTCGCTATATGTCCATTTATTTGTAATATTTTAACGTTTTAAATACTTTAACAGTTGAGAAGTTTAATTATAAATTATATAATTTTATACAGTAAAACTTGTTCAAAGCGGAATCGCATGGGAACAATTTTTATTTTCGCATTAGACAACATTTCGCATTATAAAAAAATACAAAAAAAACATTAACCAATCTTGGATTATAGAGTAGGGTATGTCTTTTTATGTACCTTGGATTAATTGTAGTTCCGCTGCCGTTGGAAAGTGAAGTATAGTATGTATGAGCGACTTCGACGGTAACGCGCGAAAAAAAAGTCCCGTTTAGTCAGCGTTAAAAATATCTCTTAGGCGCGTATCCTGAAATTAAAGTATGCGGTTTCGGTTTCCACTCACTAACTGTACTGTCGTCCACATCCTTTGATTTCCCGCAAATTTCATTCAACATTACGTTGTGTGTCTTATAAAACTGTCCACAAGCAACCTGAAGATGCCTTGAAATCGTTATTCCCTAGGGATATAGCAACAGCTAGAGCTTGACTTTGGAGCATCGCATCAGTCCGGAAATTTAGAAATCTTTTGATGGTGGACTTGTAAAACACTCTCACTTCTCGTTGATTTCTTCATTTTTTTTTTTCGTTTGACCATTTCCTTGCATTCATTCATTCATTCGTTCATTCATTCATTCATTCATTCATTCATTCATTATTTTTTTTTGCGTTTTAAAATATCCTAAACTTGGGTTTGTCCAAATTTAAATTAGTCATTATTTCTCATACTGAGAGTTTGTTTTTCTTTACCTTCAATCGCTTTCACTTTTTCGTTTAATGACAATAATACATACGATTTAAAAGTAAAGTGATCCCACAACAGACCCGGAGGCCCTTGGGGTAGTAGGAGGTTAAGGCTCCCATTTTTTCTAGACAATCGGCACTTTATGTCAGCCGGGTTGTCAGCCCTGCGTGACGGCCGCCTTTACCCCCCAGAACAAGCATCTGGTACTCATTTCCGTTAGAGGCTGAGTCGACCCCAGGGCCATAGTGCCGCCAGAGGGTTTGGGTCAGTTTAAAAATCCTGACCCCAACGGGACTTGAACCCTCGACCCTCCGGCTTGTAGCTCAGTGCCTTAACCACTACGCTACGGCGTGCCCGATTTAGCCATCTTTATTCCGTAAATTTAGAAGGCTGCCTGTGGAAGATACGTACACAATCGTCTCAGATCTTAAACTAATTTAAGATTGTACACTGGTTACTTGTAAGACAGATGTCACAGGTCGAATATTTGTTAAACGAACCTATATTTCGCAAAACGGGTGTGCAGTGAGGCCGAAAGAAAACTCCATATACAGGTAGAAACTCCACCCGGCGGAAGAAGTAATCACTTATTGTTAATTCGCTTAACGGGAATTCAATAAAGTGGAAACTAATTTATTTCCCTCTCTATCTTTCTGCCTTTTAAACATTTTTTCATGAATTGTGTAGAAATATTCTTCCGTTTCCGCGTTGGACAGATTCCGTTTTATACAAAATAAATGCACTTACAATTACTATTATTTTGCCGGGACCAATAAATTTGTTCACATTGGACAGATTTCCGCATTATTCACGTTCCGGATTAAACAAGTTTTATATCAGACCTTAGCTGCCTGGGGAGGCAGTTTGGAATAATTGCATTCAGTCATAACTTCTTATTCAATGTTTAGCGTAATATGTAATAAAATTGAAAATAACATTTTTATATTGGAGATTTTTCAACATGATGACTGCATGAAACAAGTTTATAGACAGGAATTCTGGGAAGAGAAACAATTGAAGATTCACTTTTACTTCATGTAAAGTGTAACAAAATTTCCCTCCATTGTTTTATAAGAATGTATTCATCTTCTACATCTACCATCTTTAAATCTTGATGATAAAAACAATGCTTCTGGTATCATTTCGTGATCCGACAAAACATACCGATAATTCCTTTTGTTACATTTTTCTCCCATTTTAATCAGATAAATTTATGGGACTTGATTAAAATATTCTCTGTATAAAATAATTTTTACTTTCAAAACTGAACATGTCAAAATTAAAAAAAAAAGTACACTTAGTTATTGATTAAGGTAGAATTCCCATATGTTTATTCAATTTTTAAGGAATGGCCTACAACTAAATGGTATTAACAAACTCTTAGTTTATGCTGATGATGTAGTATTATTAGATTATAACGAGAAGATAATAAGGTTCAACACGCACACTGTACTGAGTAACATTAATAAATTGGGACTGGAAATAAACATCAATAAAACTAAATATATGTTTACACATAGAAATACATTATATAATGTAAATGTACAGTTAATGACAAGGGAAATTTTGAAGAAGTAGCTGAATCCAAATACCTACAAACAATAATTAAAAATAGAAATATGAGATGCACAAAGAAATTAAACATAGGCTCAATTCTGGAAATGCATGATGTTTTCTGTACGATCTAGGTGCTCCTGTCCGAATTTCTCTAAAATTAACGTGGAAACTGAAAACTATATAAAACAGTGATTCTCTCAGTTAGACGTATATGGCTGCGAAACATGGGACGATTACTTTAAAGGTGAAGAAAAGAAAAATTACGAGTATATGAAAAATAAAGTTTTTAGCGAAAAAAATTGGGGGACCCAAGAGAAAGGAACAAGCAGGTGAATGAAGAAGACTACTTAACAAGGAAGCTACATTATTTTTAATAATAACAGTTGAGTCTCATAAACTGCGATGGACAGGGCATGTGGCACGAATGGGTAATGAGAGAGGTGCACGGAAGCTTCTTGTAGGAAAACCAGAGGGAAAACTCCCAGATGGTAGACCAATAATGAGATGTGAGAATAACATTATCCATTATTTAAAGGAAGTAGATTGTACAGGGTATGATTGGAAAACTTTAGAACATGATAGGGATATTTGCAGAGTTTCGATAGTGCAATGAGTTAGTTAGTCAACATATTCCATTGGAATTAATGGATGTCTATATTAATTATTTTTCTCCACATTAGACAAGAAATGAATGCACAAGAGATTGTTATCGATAGGATAACAAAGAGAGCTTTACAGTGGTATGAACATGTACAACGGATGTCGGAGGAACAGTGGGCCTAAACGGGTGTTACATTGGATGGTACCAGGTATAAAAAAGAAGGGGAGAAGCAGAATAACATGGTAAGAGGGAATATATCATGCCATGATGAAGAGGGTTATGGAAGAAGTGCAATGGGAATATATGAATCTCTGAAAACAGGAATCAAGGGCGAACTGCTGCAAAGTAGAAAGCCTGTATTAAGTATGGATAACCTCTCACCTTACAGATACACTTACATGTCCTATACTACAAGGGCCTTACAGTGGCACGACCTGTTTTATAGGACACATTACCAGTAAAGGGTTGATATAATTGTGTGAATAAATGGGCGTCCTGTTTTTATTTCTGTTGAAACGAAGCGGGTGACCTAGCATATATTAATAAACCACGAGCAGACGAAAAACACAAAGTGGAATATAGAAAGTGTTGTACCAATTATTCACAAGTTTTACTGGTGGAAAGTAAAAGCAACACTTCTTAAGCCCCCCCCCCCACTTAAATAGTAGGGGAACCTGACCTCGGGGCTATTGCTAATCACTTTTTCCTTTAAATAACACGTTCTGCAAACAATATTTATTTAGATAGGAATATCGATGAACAATCACTTATCCTTACTAGAATTTATGCAGCATGTTATACAGCATGTTAAGAGAAAAACAAACATTACGAGATTTTGAGAATAAAGTAGTTGGCACAACGTTTGGACCTAAGAGAGACGGAAAGGCAAATTAAAGGAGAAAACTATATTAACGTTGAGATAATAGTAGGCCTATATTATGATGCGAGGTTGGGAAGTGTTTTTTACAGAAGGGAGGATATGTGTAAAAACCGAGTGATAGCGAGATTCTATAAAACACTTCACAAACTTGCGTTGTACATTATTTTTTGCGCGATGGTGTTTTCAAAATAATGAAGTAAAGTAATATCTTTGTTGGAAATATTTGCGTTCATTATAAACAACTGACTAACGTTAACAGTGTGGGAAATGTCTATTAGTTGAGACTACAGCAGGCCGTGACACCAATCAGTATAAAATGGCAGCAAATGCTTATTTATTGTTTTATATTGTTACAAATAAAGTAAATTTAAAATGCAGTGATTTGTTTCGTATAATGTAGATTAACACTACATTTTGGATGTATTTTTGCATATACATTGTATGTAGCATACATAAAGGGTAGTGGTTTTACTTCCCGCACTAGGTTTGTAATATGTAATATTACAGTATAGTTATTTTGGTTGGCAAACCCGAAATGTAGGAAGTTGAACTTTGAATCATGATCGTCATTGCTGTAAATACGACAAAACCCACTATCGTGCAAAAATGATCTCTATGGGAAACCAGATACAATAATTAAAGTTAAGGATACTAGACTATGATGGAAAGGACATGTGGTACGAATGGGAAATAAAAGGAGGTGATAAAAAGTTCTGTAGGAAAACAAGTAGGAAAGTGTCAAGTAGGTAAGAGTCAAGTAGGTTTGGATAATTATAAGGTTTGAGAATAACTTTAATAATAATTAGGGGGAAGTCAATTATACAGGGAATTATTGGAAGATGTTAAATGAAGATACAGATATAGGGAGAGCTTGTCATGTGGCGTCTTGCGCCTTAGCCGAGTGGTTAAAGCAAGATGCCTTGGCCCAGACCTACGGGACTTGCGCTGGTTCGAGTCTCCATGGGGGAAGAAATTTTCACATGGAATTTCGGCCAGTATGGGACCGGTGCCCACCCAGCATCGTGAGGCATTTGGGTAGCTAAAATAGGTAGCGGCTCCAGGTTGACAAAACCAGCTATAACGGCTGGGGAACTCGATGTGCTGACCACATGTCACCCCTACACTACATGTGCATGTGAGGCCAGCAGCCAGCTGGTAGGCCAAGGGCCTTCTAGGCCTGACGCGCTTGGAGTTTTTTTTATCCACGCGGCCATAAATATTCTGCTTCCATAATACTAATGAGTTAGTTATGGAGATCTTATCCAAAAATATTAGCGCAAGAACTTTACATATTTTGAGGAGTGCAATACAAATTGAAAGATATTGTTAACTTCTTCTTATTTGATAAATTACAGTTCGAGTGGGCCTTAACCTCCTCTATGGCCTTCTTGCATCCTTCTCTATCCATCGCCAACTTCCTCCAGTTCTTATTCCAATTCCACCATATTGTTCTTGGTCTTCCTCTTAATCTGGTTCCGTCTGGATTGTTCTTGAAGACAATCTTCACTTTCCTTGCGGTTTCCATCCTTGTGATATGTCCTAACCATCTCAATCGTTGTCATCTTAAAATATTTGTCTGCAAATCCAATTCCATATACAATTCATATATCCCATCGATATGTGTGGCTTCTCCTATTAACTTACATGTATATGAAACTGCAATGTGAAATATTGGTTTTCAGTGTACTAGTGGTTCTATGTCTGCTCTAACGGGAATTAACGGGTTTTTCTAAAATTGTCGAGTATATGTCATTGAAGAGAGGTAGCTGAAGTGGTTAGGCCGTATGTGAGAAAAAACAATGAAATCTAAACAAGTAATTGTAATCAAAACACAAGTTAGAACTGGAAGAGGAAGATGTAGAGATAAAAGGGAAATCTGCAAGAAATTACACGAAAACTAGACAAAATAATGGTGAAAATGAGAAGATTCTGCAAGTCTGTAGAGGAACTGAGTGGATAAGATGAACCTCATTGCTAATGGCATCAGGGACAGAAGAAGATAAAAGTAATTTTAAGAGAATTGTCGTACTCTTCTATTAAGGAGAGACGCTTGTGAAGAATGTAAACAGTAACTCGTAATTCAAATGTTATAATGATGACACTAAATACCTGATATTATATGCTAAATTTAATTTATCATAAGTAATGCCACGAGTGATTTCCAATTTATCTAGAGAATTTGGAAATCAAGAGTGGCATTTGTTAGGACTATTTAACGAATAAAATTAAGCTGTTTACTCACAAATCATTATTTAACTATAGTTATTTTAAAATATTTATATATTTAATGTAAACGGCGATGTTTGAAAACAAATGAGAAACGATAGGTACGCTTCTACTGCTTCATTTGTTTATCACTGCAACCAGATCATACTATTTATTGCCAAATGAACGCAATATTGTAAGGAGGAGCTTTCTTAATATGGTAATTATAACACTGATAAATATTTGGTGAAACACGACTCTGATTGGTTGTAAAACAGGATTCATTGAAACGTGATTGGTCATTGACTCCCATTTGGGGCATGAGTTAAATAGTCATAAGTAATGCCACGAGTGATTTCCAAATTATCGATAAATTCACGACTCACGAAGTGAGGAGTGAATTTATGTAGGGAATTTGGAAATCAAGAGTGGCATTTGTTAGGACTATTTAACGAATAAAATTAAGCTGTTTACTCACAAATCATTGCTTAAATATAGCTATTTTAAAATATTTATATATTTAATGTAAACGGCTATGTTTGAAAACAAATCAGAAATGTGAGGTTATGTTCATTCACTGCTGCTTGATCATATTATTTATTTCCAAATAAGATCGCAATATTGTAAGAATGCACCCAAGTGGAGAAATAATGAAACACATCAAACTATATATCATAATCAACATTACGGGTTATTAATTAATTTTTTTAGTAAACAACTCATTAAAATAAGGAATCTTTTCATTATTTGCTATATTCAATGTATATGTTGGAGAAAAATAATGCTTTGACGTGTTCAGAACATTAAAAAGGAGGAGCTTTCTTTATCACAAAAGCAAGAGCTGATAAAGAGAAATCGATAAAGAGCGAGATGAAACACGACTGTCATTGGTTGTAAAACAACATTCATTGAAACGTGATTGGTCACTGACTAGCATTTGTGGCATGAGTTAAATAGTCATAAGTAATATCACGAATTAATTTATCTACAGGATTTGGAAATCAAGAGTGGCATTTGTTAGGATTGTTTAAGGAATAAGATTAAGTTATTTACTAAAAAATCATTATTTACATATAGTTATTTCAATTTTTTATATATTTAATTTAAACCGTGATGTTTGAAAACAAATCAGAAATGCGTGGTTATGTTTTATTTGTTTATCCACTGCAACTTGATCAAATTATGTATTGCCAAATAGGATCGCAATATCATAAGAATGCACCCTAATGGAAACAAAATGAAACACATCAAACTGTATATTATAAACAACATTATAGGTTATTAATTTATTTTTCTAGTAAACAGCACAGTAAAATCATTATTTAAAAACACAATTATTGAACACACAATTATCAAATATGTAGTTGAAAGGAATCTGTTTATTATTTGGTATATTCAATGTATTTGTTGGATAGTCAGTCACTGCAAAATAATGCTCTAACATGTTCAGAATATTAAAAAGGAGGACTTTTTTCTTTATCACAGAAGCAGGAGGTGGTTAAGAGAAATCGATAAAAAGCTAGGCGAAACACGACTGTCATTGGATGTAAAACAAAAATTCATTGAAACATGATTGGTCTTTAACTCCCATTTGGGGTATGAGTTTTTTCTTTGAACATATATATGTAGGCCTATTTTTAGGTATTTTAAACCATTTAATCTGAATTATTTTTAAAAAACTGGAGTTTAGCAATCACATACGACTGTTCATGTAGGGTTCTCTGCCTATTGTGTAACGCTAAGAAATTGATACTGGAAGTAAACATCAATAAAACTAAATATTTGATCACATAAATGCCGTATATGTATAGAAAATTGACAGTTAATGGCAAATGACGGAAATTTTGAAGATGTGGCTGAATTCAAATATGTAGGTACAATAATTACAAAGAGAAATGAGGTCCGTAAAGAAATTAAACATGCGCTTAATTCTGAAAATGCATGTTATGCATTACAGGGACTCTTGCCGTCCTAACTTCTCTTAAAAAACGTTAAACTGAAAATATATAAAACTGTTAATCTCCCATTTATATTACATAGATGCGAAAAAATGGACTCTTACTTTAAGGGAGGAGAAAATATTACGAGTATTTGAGAATAAATTTCTGATAAAAAATTTGGTTCATAGAGAAATTAACTGATAGGCGAATGGAGGAGACTGCTTAACAGTGAGCCAGATGATCTTTACGAGAAACCAGATATAATAAGAAGGGTTCATTCTTGTAGTCTGCGATGGGCATAACTTGAGGCATGAATGAAGAAATACTCGTAAAGAGGAGTTTCGATACTCTTTGTAGGTAAATCAGAGGGAAAACGATCAGTAGGTAGCCCAGAATTAAGTGGGAAAATAATAACCATGATTTTACTAAATTTGATTATACAGGGATGATTAGTAAACATTAATTCACGATAAGGATGTATGGACAGCTTATTTTCCTGCGGCCATGTGGGTTCGATAGTGCCAGTAAGTTAGAGACACAGTTTTCTCATGCATTGTAATAAATGGGAAATTTACATTTAAATTCAATTAGTGATGATTAATATAAAACAGCTCTAGCAGTTAGTTATTACACCTGCAATATTTTTAATGCAGGATAAGATTGAATTTTAACTTAAAAAAATACAGGGCTATTCAAAAAGAAGGAACAGGCTTCAAACGTTCATTTCTTCCAAGCTACAAAAAATGTAAACACAATTCCAACGTTCCTGGAAGAGAAAAGTTCAAATTTCACTATTTTATGCATTCAATATGAGTGCAATGTGTTACACGACATATATCAAAACGGTGGCTCATTTCTTGCCACACGCGAATCAGCTGGTACTCTAGTTATAGAATTCACAGCTTCAACAATTCGATGTCGCTGGTTTTTAAGAGTGTCAGGCATAGGGGGTATAAAAACACGGTTTTTTTTATGTAACCCCACATATAAAAATCACAAGGGGTTAGGTCGTGTGACCTGGGAGGCCACCGGTGATGAAGTTGATCTGCTGCTCCTCCTCTTCCAATCCAATGTCCTTTTGTGTCGCCATTTTAATACAAACCATCAACATGACAAGCAACAGCGGCAATGCGCTCATGATCAGAACTTCAAACTTTTCTCTTTCCAGGAACGTTGGAATTGTGTTTCTATTTTTTGTAGTTTGGAAGAAATAAATGTTTGAAATCTGTTTTTTCTTTCTGAATAGCCATGTATATCTTTTCATATAAACTATAGATGGAAATTAGTGGTTATGTTACTTAACTCTAGTCCCCTGCGTCGCGGGTTCAAACCCGGCCGGGAGTAGATGAATTTAGAGATGGAAAGTATCCAAGCGACAAGTCCTCGTGGAGGAAATTTAAGCAGTGCGTTCCACGAGAACCTCTGTTTAACGTCCCTCCCGGAGGACTTGTCCCTTAGATTTTTCCATCCTAAAAATTCATCGACCGAATCGGGTTTGATCCCGCGACCCTCGAGATTAGAGGCAAGGAACATAACCATCAGAAAACAGCGGTCGACGTTACTTATATATTTTGTTTTTTGAACGACTATTTCATTAAATATAGTATTTGAGATTCATCATACAGCAAGTAAAGTATCCCTACAATATTTAATATGCATACTTCATATAGTTTTTGGGAAAAGTATACAAGGATTATTACAACATGAATTCAGATTAAATGGGTTAAATAAATTATTTCATCATCTTCTTCGTGGACTGAATTGCAAAAGATTCGGTCTTACGCAGAAAACTGATCTCTCCATCGTGCTCTTGGTCGTCCCACACATCTACATCCCTCTGGTTCATATGTGAATATCTATTTTGTTATACGTTCTTGATCCATTCTTTGATTATGGTCGAACCACTTTTGTCTGTGTTCCTTGAATCTGTCTGTTAAGCTGAATGTGTTAAGCTTATTCATAAATATATTTTCTAGATTTTTATCTTGTAAGGTATATCCAGCTACATGTCTCAGGAAACTCATTTCGGCAGATGCTATTTTTTTAACTTTATTTTTAACCAAAATCAGATTTTCGAAGCAATATAACAACACAGGAACAGCCATAACCTTGCAAAATTTTAATTTGATTTCTTTTCTGATGCATTTAAAACAGTTTATAATTGTTCTATTGTTCCATACATGTATATGAATTTATTCAAATTATATTCGACATCCCTTTGTTTATCGTATGTTACATCATATCCCAGGTGATTAAAATTATTTATTTGGTCTATTTTTCTGTTTCTTATACGCATTTTTCTGTTTCTTATACGCATTTTTGCACACAGCGGAAAAAACACTTTGAATGCTATATCTTTTGTTTTATTTATAATATGTTAGTTATAATGAGGAAGCGCATCCATAGCGCAAGCGGTTAGACGCTCGTCTCTTACCGCTGGGGTCCCAAAATCGAGTTTTGGTCACTCCATGTGGGTTTCGTGGTGGACGAAACGGAGCTTGGGCAGGTTTATCTCGAGGGTTTCACCCGTTTTCCCCTACCACAATATTTCATTCCACCATTTATCCATACTCATCTCATCCATTTCGTGCATCTGCCCCTGTGATGGTGCATCAGACGTGGTTGGCCGGCACCCTTGTCATTCACTAACTAACTAACTAACTAACTCACTGGCACTATTGAACCCGTAGGTTCATGGCCGCGCGGGCATAAGCTCTCCATATATCCCTATCCTGAGCCAATGTTTTCCAATCTTCCCCTGTATAATCTACTTCCCTCAAATCATACTTAATGTTATTCTCCCATCTCATTCTTGGTCTACCAACTGGGCGTTTTCCCTCTGGTTTTCCTACAAGAAGCTTCCATGCACGTCTTTAATTTCCCATTCGTGCCACATGTCCTTCCCATCGCAGTCTACGAGACTTAACTGTTCTCATTATATCTGGCTTCCTATAAAGACCATGTAATTCACTGTTATGCAGTCTTCTCCATTCACCTGTCTGTTCATCTCTCTTTGGTCCAAAAATTTTCCTAAGAACTTTATTCTCAAATACTCGTAATCTCCTTTCACCCCTTAAAGTAAGAGTCCATGATTGGCATCCATACAATATAACTGGTAGAATAATAGTTTTATATATTTTCAGTTTAACGCTTTTTGAAAGGAGTTGGGAAGTGAAGAGTCTCTGCAATGCATAATAACACGCATTTCCAGAATTGAGCTTATGTTTAATTTCCTTGATTCACAGACCTCTATGTAAGATGCTTCATCTCATTTCAACCTCGTTCCGACCCTGAGTTGGGCACGAGTTGAGGATATTCAAGGACAGACCATAAAAGGAATTCTGAGATTCTCAAAGAATTACACACAGAATCAGTCATGGAATATGTACAAAAATACAGAAACAACTGGAAATCTCACGTACGAACAATGAGCAAAACAAGAATACCACGTCAGATCTTAAATTACCAGCCACCAGGCAAGAGATCTTTGGGCAGACCCTTCAAACGTTCGATTGAGACCGTAACAGACCACTAGGTCTATCACATGAAAGGAAGAAGAAGAAGAAGAAAAAGTTACAATGACTAAGTTCTGACCAGTACCCAGTCTATCAGGGTATAATGAGAACACCCGTCCAGGGATACGGAGAAGATTTCTACAAGGCGATTCATATATTGGGCCGGGTTATTGGCCTTATATGAAACAGTTATTTTTTAAAGTTAAATATTCCCTTAACTAACATACAAAATGAAGTAATGTCAGGGAATTAGAATCAGAGATGTATTTTGCTTTTATTTGCCATTTGCTTTTTAAGCATTTTGCTAACTATTTACCCTTAAAGACCAAGCTTATATAGGCCTAAACGAAAGTAAGTTCAGCATTTCTTGTTAGGAAATAATATCTTCCGGACACATACTACTTGGCACACATTCCAAGCAAACAGATTCTTGCCATGAATTTATAGGGCGGGTACTGACACGACTGGAAAATACACAGTCCATGAAACCGTAAGGTCGCGAGTTTATTTCACGATCCGAATTTCCTAGCTCCTTAAACACAATTCAGTCAGAAAATGAAATTCCAGTTACACCCCATAATTCCATGGCGCGTCAGGTTTAGAAAGCCCTAGGCCTACCAGCCAGCTACTGACCTCACATCCACATACGTAAATAGCCGAGGTAGACAATCATACATCCAGTGTAGGGGTGACATGTGGTCAGGATGTCGGGTACCCCAGCCGTTATCGTTGGATGTCTCAACTTGGAGCCGCTAATTATTGTAGCTGCCAAATTTCTCACAATGCTGGGTGGACACCGGTCCCATTTGGGGCAGTACGTTATAGGTTGATAATGTCACTGTAGTTCCATTTTGATTTAATTGTTATTTGTGGTAAATAGTTGATGCCCTGCCTCGGTAGCTAGTCGGTTCCTGTTTCAGGGTGAGCGCTGAGACTCCTATCTATAACGGGTTCGGAAGGAGAATTGCGTGGGAACAGACAATCACGAGTAATGAAAATTACATTATTTTATTTAATTAATGAAGTAAGCTCTTAAAATACACTCGATACATTGTGCACCGTTGAATTAACTTTCGATGCCCAACTGCACGAGGACTCTCACTTTAAGCTTAAGAATGATTCATTTTACAGGAATATCTAAGTCCCATGACTTAGATCTCTTCTCGAGTACCGAACCTATTAAATCTGTGATATAGGTCTTCTCCCTACGAACTGTTGAGTACAAGTAAGTTAATTTGTCCTCATGAGTTTAGTTTCGAAGTCAGGACCCTTTATTCCCATATATGGTCGTACACCCTAACTCTGATTTTGATTGGTTAGAATATTCAATCACATGTCTTCTAAGGGCGTAAATGTTTCATTTAAGCTCCCACCTACATTTGTAATTTTATTCTCACGGCTAGGGAGCGTGTTTACCAGTTTGGGCTTTCCGCGGTTGTAAATTTGGAGTTTGAAGTTTCTCCCAAACGTGATATTTCAAGTCTATTTTGAGGGGTTACATATTTATGACTTCTGTTACATAGGTTTTCCTACCGCTCCTTTGTGAGACTAGTTACCAATACAATATTTATTTAATTTCTTTTTAAACTATATTCAGTTCATTCTTTGTTTATTCATTAATCATATTTCTTAATCACTATACTAGATTAGGGCCTTATCTTATTCGCTACACATACTGGCCGAAATTTTTTAGAATATTTCTTTCCCCATGGGGAATCGAACCAGCGCAAGTGCCGTTAATCGAGCCTAAAATTAAATGGATTGAACATGTTGTTAGTTTATTTCGGGCAGCCCCGAGTTCGAGTTCAATAGCAGTTCCGAACTAAATTCCAGTTGTATTCTCAATAAACTTCCATTACACTGGTCAACATTTTTGTGTCATGAGTACCAATAGTTGTACTTAATGCAGTTTTTTATCGTGTTTTAATATGTATTCGGAATTTCTCCATCACCCACATTTTTTTAATTTCAATTGCAATTAATGGGTTTAAATAATTATTTTTTAATAAACGTTTTTTTCGTCCATTTGCCCATTGTAAAATAAAACCAAATGAGCTAACTCAGGAAATTTCAGCTATGGAAAAGAGATATCAAGGCAAATGGAATCCTAATATGCTGGCCGATTACTGTTGGATCATCAATAGGGATGTTCCACAGGCGAAATATAGCAGAAAATCGTTATTTGTTATTTTCTAGGTGAGTCCGAATGTTCGAATATTGTGTAGTTACGAATGTAGAAAATATTAAAAGTGTATTAAAAGTGTTTGAAATTATATATTCCTGTCTCTCGGAAACCTTGTGTGATGGAGAAACCCCAATATCATATTTGAATTCAGGAGAAAAAAGTATAATCAGAATCACATATTTTTTCTTTCCGAGACAAAAACAAGTATCTTTTTTGTTGCTCAGTGTAATTAATTCTTCTAAATTTCATTGTAAATCAACATTGAGGTTATGTAATAAAATATTAAAATAAGTACCTGATGTATCAGTAGTCCTCAACTAAATTAAATTTTTGTTTAAGAAACTTCCAAAGGTATTACTTCGCCGACTCCGTCTATTGGGGAGCCGTTAATCTCCACCAAGCCACAATGCCTTAAACCGAGCCTAAAGGAGTAGCATATTTTTATCCACCATATGACTGAGTGTAGGGAACTGCCATCGATAGAAACATTGTTCTTAGGCAACATCATATTTTACTGAATAAAAGGTAAGATGGTACCAATAATTATGAACTTCCATTTTTTATTTATTTATGACAAAAAAAACTTATGGGCTACCTAATCACGCGCTTACGCTTTTTCCACGATGTCGATAGATAACCTTTATTTACAATTTTCAGTACAAGCAGAATTTATGTTCCATATTGACTCACCTGTAAATTGTACTGTTATTTAACCACATCCTCAATGGCTATTTTAGGACTGTTTTCACTAAACTGTCTGAAAACATTCAAAATTATTTCACTCCGCCTTTCAAATGCTTTCCTTTCGAATGTTTTATAATTCTACAGAAGCGGCATTTTGAAATATATATATATATATATATATATAGTAGTTCCAACGTATTATTCATTCCGGATGCGTAAAAATATAACAATGCCTATTTAATCTATTAAAATTGTAATTATATATTTTAATATTGTCCCATATAACTTATAGAGAGACATGTGCTAGATAATACATGTTTCTATTATTTTTTTCTTTATTTCGATTGTTAGAGAGCGAAATACATGTCTTGCATAAACAAAGGTAAAATCGTTATTCGACCAATTATAATGCATTCATGCATCAGCTTTGTTTACAGTACAACTGGGACTTAGCTCAGAATTAATATAGTGCAATTAGGTAATTGTTTTAAAATTATGAGTGACTATTTAACTCATGCCCCAAATGGGGTCAATGACCAATCACGTTCCAATGAATTTTAGTTTACAACCAATGACAGTCATGTTTCACCTCGCTCTTTCTCGATTTCTCTTTACCTCCTCCTGCTTTTGTGATAAAGAACCTCCTCCTTTTTAATATTCTGAACAGGTCAGAGCATTATTTTGCATTCACTAACTCTTCAACAAATACATTGAATATAGCAAATAATGAACAGATTCCTTCGAACTACAAATGTGATAATTGTATGTTCAATAATTGTGTTTGTAAATAATGATTTTACTGAGATGTTTACTAAAAATAAATTAATAGCCTATAATGTTGGTTATAATATACAGTTTGATGTGTTTAATCTTTTCTCCACTAGGGTACATTCTTACAATAAGCGATCCAGTGGGTTATCGCTGATTGCGATCCTATTTGGCAATAAATACAATCAAGTTACAGTGAATAAAGAAATTAAATATAACCAAACATTTTTATTTGTTTTCAAACATCGCCATTTACATTAAATATAAAAAAAATATTTTAAAATACCGGTAACTATATTTAAATAATGATTTTTAAGTAAACAGCTTAATTTTATTCGTTAAATAGTCCTAACAAATGCCACTCTTGATTTGGAAATTCACTCGTGACATTCTTATGATAATAATTGATGATCTACCCCGATGTAAGGGTTTTAAGATTTTTGCGTGACGTTGTTTTATGACATTGTAAAATTCAATCGTAGGCACGCCGTGACGTGGTAATGTCAAAGGTTACAAAACTGAGGATCGCCTGTTAAAGTCCCGATGGGGTAAGGATTTCCAAACTGGTGTAAATCTCCTTATGACACCATGGTCCTGGGTTCGACTAAGCCTTGAACAGAAATGATTACTGGTATCAGAAAGCTGTCCGTCACGCAGGTTTGAGAATGCGGCTGATATATTGTGTGGATTATCTAGATTTTGTCTTAATCACTAATTATTTTAAGGGTCATCAAAGCTCTATAATGAGATCCCTTTAACATTCAATCGCGTGGTAAATAATGCCACATTACTAGCAGTTTGCTGAACACATCTACAGTTTCTAAATTCGTTACTTCTCTATTGCTCATAGGAGTAACATTTATTCATGAAAACAAACATTTTTATCGAAAGTTCTTTATCTGTAAGAAATAATATTTATTTTTTATTGATTTAATTTTTTTAATTTTTTATTTATCTTGGGTTTTTCTAATGTTCCTGCACTCAATATTACCCTAGATATTAAAGCGTACGGAACAGGCAACTCTTGCCTAAACCAGGAAGTGAAGAAGAAGATATTAAAGCGTCTATAAATTAAAACAATAATACATATTTAATTAAAAATACAGTGGTAGGAATTATTATGAGGTATTTACATTAATAAACGAGATGGAGAAAATGTTTTAATATCTCACCTTACAAAGTTGCGTGTCTTTACGATACCGGTTTCAAAAGTATAGTATTACTTCCATCTTCAGTCAAATTACAACTCTCAAAATTTCGCAGTTTTTAATCATATTGCTCATAAACATGCAATATTCAATAGTTTAATATACAGATAAAGAAACATCCCCTTAAGTGAAGAAAACTTGAAGAAAGAATTCAATCACATTTTAAACATTGCTATGTCAAATGATTTTGGAAATGAGATAATAATAAATAGGTTAAACAGGTTCAAACAACAAAAAAGATTTAAAGAATACACCACCCTACAGCCTGATTCAAAGGAAAAGAAACATTTAAAGAAATTTACCATCCTGGAGCACACAAAAAATTAAAAAAAATATTTAACAAATTTGATATTACATGAGCACTGATTAACAAATTTAGCCTGGATAATCTACTAGTAACTAATAAGAAAGGTAATGTTCCAGATAGTAAAAAATCTGGAATTTACGAAATCAGTTGCAACGACTGCAATAAAGTATATATAAGAAAAACTAAAAGGAATTTAGAAATTCGTACAAAAGAACACTTTATAAATATTAAAAATGGTGAAATTGAAAAATCGGCAATTGCAGCTCATAGTTTGCTAGAGAATCACAAATTCGGAAGAGAAACTAAACTTTCGAAGCATTTGGAGAAACCTTTAGGATTGACAATTTGGGAAAAGATATAGGCTTACATTCAGAAGAATAAATATAAAGCAATGAATTTGAATATCCCTGACGAGAAAAATGTAATCTCAGAGTTCTTAAAATCCACACCAGATGGCAGTTCAAAAGATGATGTTAACGACGAAATTTTGACATTTGGAATTTGATTGAAGATGGAAGTAATACTGTACTTTGAAACCGGTATCGTGAAGACACGCAACTTTGTGAGGTGAGATGTTAAAACATTTCCTCCACTCATTTATTAATAATACATATGTTTATACACCATTATAGACATTCACATTCTATCGGTCTTCTTCTTGCCAAACGATGCAAATTGAACTGGTAGGTGCACCTTCTCCGTTACCGTTCAACGTTTCTTCTTCCAAATGGTTTATAAAAAGGTTTGTCATCGATACTTCGAAGGGGACATTCTTAAATTATAACCTTTTCACCACGTCTTCTGATTTCTTTGAAGATCTTCAATCATGTTCTTTTTCATCAACTGTGCTCTTATATCTACGAGTATATTTCACATTCGGACTAATCTAATAACTCTCAATAATTGGCCGAAAATTGCTTCCAATCTTGATTTCCGTCTAGATGTTAGGACCCAAGTTTCATAAGAGTACTTTAATGCTGGTTTCGACAAAATTTTATATATATTTTTTTTCCATTTATCTTCTTATTCTTTTGCTAAAGTGTCTCTTTATGTTTACATTTGTTACACTTTTCTAGCCTCATGGGCTAGTGGTCAGCGTTACTGACTACTATTCATGAGGTCCCGCGTTCTATTCCCGGTCAGATCCTAGAATTTTTTCTTAAAGGGAATTATTCCTGTGGTTATTATTATTGGTCTGTACTTTCAGAAGAATAAGATTTTTTACTTTTTATTTATTTTTTGAGAGAAGCTTAATTCCTACTTTATTTTTAATTTTGCTTCATTATAATTTATCATCCATCATATTATCGGGGTAACGTAACTCCGCCTTCCAGGTGCCCCAACATAAGAAATGGATTACAATTCTGCCAATGCCAGGGGAGAAAGCCAGGAATGCTATAAAAGATAACCTGGTGGCATTAGACAAAAAAATATATATTTTCCTCAATGTTAATTTTTGTGTTCCAGACTGATATTTAGCAACTAAGTATTTTAATCTGGATACTTTTAAATTAAGGTCTGTATTAACTTAACAAAATTACAGAAGAATATGGATTGAAGGTATGTACAGAGAAAACAAAAATTATGGAATTTCAAGGTGTACATCCTGTCAGAAGTAAAATTGTACTTGTCAATAAAATTTTGGAGCAAGTGAATAATTTTACATATCTAGGATGCAATATCTCATATGAAGATGAAAAGGATGTAAATGCAAAAAATATCAACATTTTAAAGAATTTTAGGGTTAATAAATTCTATCTTCAAGCCACAGTTAGTCCAAAAACATTCAAGCCTGAAAGAGTATAAAACTCTTTTGTATGCTAGCGAAGTATGGACGTTGAAACAGAAAGATATAGAAAGGCTTAGATCTGCTGAAATGGGAACTGGGACCTTCGGAGGACTGCAGGATACACACTACTATATCACAAAAGAAAAATGAAGACATCTTAGAAGAATTACATATGGAACCTTTAGAAAACAAAATTTCTGATTATAAGTCAAGGTGGATGCAACATGTTCATCGAATGGAAGATCACAGGTTACCCAAATAAATGTTAAGATATCAACCTGCAGGAAGACGACGTCCAGGATACATACTAATCTTGACCTAATGCATTTCAATCATCCCCTGTACATTTTACCTTCCTCAAATCATGGTTAATATAATTTTTCCACCTCACTGTTGGCCTACCTACTGGACTCTTTCCATTGGTTTTCCCTCAATAATTGTCCGTGCTCCTCTTTCAGTTCCTATTCTTGCGACATGTCCTGTCTATCGCGGTCTACGAGACTTAACTCTTCTTATTATGTATGGTTTCCCATAAATGTGAAATATCTGTTATGCAGCCTTCTCCATTCACCTGACTGCTCGTCTGTCTTTGATCCAAACACTTCCCTAAGAATTTTATTTTCAAATATTCGTAAACTTTTTTCCTCCTTTAAATTAAGAGTCCATTTTCGCATCCGTGTATAATATAACTGAGATGGTAACCGTTTTATATATTTTCAGTTTGAGACAAGTTGGTTGCATAATATCATGCATTTCCAGAATTAAGTTCTATGTTTAATTTCTTTCTGCATCTCATTCCTATTTGTAATTACTATACCTGGGTATTTGAATTCAGCCATTTTTTTTTCAAAATTTCCCTCATTTGTCATTAAAAACCTATTCCATCTATAGTAATTCTGCCCGAAGGCAGGTCCTTCACTGCAATCATAGCATTTTCATGCTATTCTTGCAGCTTTACTAGGGAATTGTAGGTGTGGTAGGTTCCCGTTGCTTTCCACACCGGTGAAGGATGATGATGATGATAATGATAAGGATGATATTGATGATGATGGCCATATGATTTCGGGGACCGTTTGGGCCTTAAAGTTTTCCGGATATTTGTCTTACAGATGAGGAAAAACCCCAATAAAAACCTCACCCCTGTCCCGAGCGGGGATCGAACCCGGGCCCACTACGTGACAAGGCAGCACGCTACCTCGAGGCCACAGCGGTGGACTAAAGCCTGTTAGTATAATGAAAATTTAAAAGACGAGATGCTACGAAATATGTTGAAGATTTCCAAAATAAAAAATAAAATATAAATAAAATTGGCTGAGGTATATACAAACATAGAGAATCCTGTTGAATTTGTTTTCTAGGTTTGCAGTTACACTACAAATACAGAGTATGATTGTACAACGTGTACACAAATATAGTATCATACTTTAAACTACTACTACTACGTCGCTTTGGATAATCGCATCTAAATGAAATTGGTAGCAATCAAAATAGAAACTCAAAATAGTTTTGTGCATGTTAACAATGGCAACAATGGAATAATGGATAACAATACAGAAACTAAACTAAATTTAATCGTTTTTGTGGTCGTTATGGGTTCATTGTTGTATTATTCCCATTCTTTGATATCTGCAGCGTCACTCGTGGGGCCACATTCAATGTCTATGAAGTATAGCAAAAACGTTTTGATTGTCACCAAACATTGCACCAATTGCAATTAGATACGATTATCCAAAGCGACATAATAGTAGTTTAAGGTATGATACTATATTTGTGGACACGGTGTATTTTTTTTCACAAGTAGTGCTATAACAATTATTGTCGAATTTGAAATAATAAAAATTGCTCTAAACAGGATAATAGTGTTATAAAAACATAGTTACGGTATTATATAATCGATGCCTTTATGCTGAAAAAGTATCCAATTTTTTAAACCAGGATGTTCCTTACACGATTGTAATTTCACAAAAAAGTTTCAAAAAAATAAATATTTTGTAATCCGATTAGACAATTTCCGGGTGTTTTTATTTCAGTGCTAGGTACATTGTGTTTCGCTTTAGAAATCAGTATATTGGATCGCTTAGTTTTTATTACAGATATAGACGGTGTTTCCAAATTCTCCCGGTTAAACTTTCACAAGTTGTTCATACATGTTTCTGAGTGTTTTGATGTAAGGAACGTACTGTCTCCGGCGTCTCATTACCGGATAATTTCGTTGTTTTCGTTTTGTGCGAAATCTTCCTTGCCGTTTATAATTCTCAGGCGTATGTGTATTCATCATGTCGCACCAGAACATTTTGCAGT